>JAABKJ010075445.1:7415596-7865163 GCA_011634705.1 Andricus grossulariae
ATTTTTAAGGATCTTTGCAGGTTTTAACAAAATAACAAAATTTTTTTTGGTTGCCTGGGAAAATTTTAAATAATTTTCAATTTTGAAAAAAATAAATTATAAGAGAATATTTTTAAAAATTTGAAAATAAGCTTGAATGATATATTACAATTGACCAATTATTAATTTTAAAAATAATCGAGTAAGTTTAAACTATATTTAGAAGTTTTGAAAATATTTCAAAATAATTTAAAACGTGAAATGATTTGAAAAAATTTAAAACACCGTGTAGATTTTTAAAGACGTCGAACACAAAATTTATAAGCTTCTTGAGGATTTTGAAAGAGCTTAAAAGATAAAAAAATTTTTATCAAAATTTGTACAAAAACGAACAATAATTGTTTTTTTTTGAAAAATTAATTTCAAAATAATATTTAATAAGATTTGAGAAATTTTCAAAAAAAGAATCTGGATGATTTTAGAGTAATTCAATGTAGATTTTTGCATATGTCAAACACAAAATTTATAAGCTTTCTAAGTATTTTAAAAGATCTTGAATCAATGAGAAATTTGTATCAAAATTTCTAGAAGAACAAACAATAATTTTTTGTTTGAGAATTTAATTACAAAAGAATATTTAATAGGATTTCCAAAATTTTTATAAAAGTATCTGGATGGTTTTAAGGTATTTTTTTTTTTACTTTTGCAGGATTTACAAATGTTGTAGGAAAAATTCCAGTTTCAAGCTAATAAAATCATTCTTGGATTCCTGGAAAATTTTTAACTGATTTTTTTAAAAAGATTTTTTAACAGAATATTTCAAAAAATAAAAAACTAAGTTTAGATTTTTGAAGATTTCGAAATAAAATTTTAAGGCTTTTTAAGGATCTTTGTAGGTTTTAAAACAATAAAAAAATTTTCTCAAGTTGAATGGGAAAATTCAAAATGATTTTTTATTTTGAAAAATTAATTTTAAGAGAATATTCATAAAGATTTTTAAAAAATTTGGAATTAAAAATGACAATTGAACAATTAATAATTTGAAAAATATTCGAGTAAGTTCATACTATATATAGAAGTTTTGAAAATATTCCAAAATAATGTAAAACGTAAAATGATTTCAAAAAATGTAAAACTCAATGTAGATTTTTAAAGATGAAAAACACCAAATTTACAAGCTTTTCAAGCATTTCAAAAGATTTTAAAAGATAAAAAAATTTATCTCAGAATTTCTAGAAAAATGGAAAATAATTTTTTTGTTGAAAAATTAATTAAAAAAAAAATAGTTAATAAGATTTAAAAATTTTTTTAAAAAGAATGTGGATGATTTTAAAGCAATTTTTTTACTTTTTCAGGATTTCTAAACATTGCAAGAAAAATTTCAGTTTCAGGATGATAAAATTATTTTCAGATTCCTGGAAAATTGTAACATTTTTTTATCAAACAAATTTTCAAGAGAAAATTTCAAAAAATAAAAAAATATATTTAGATTTTTGAAGATTCCGGAATAAAATTTTGAAGCTTTCCAAGGATCTTTCCAGTTTCAAAAAAAACACCAAAATTTTCTTAGGTTGAATGGGAGAATTCAAAATGATTTTATATTTTTTTACATTAATTTTAGGAGAATATTTGAAAAGATTCAGAAAACTTTTTGAAAGATGAATGACAGTTGAACAATTATTAATTTGGAGAATAATCGAGAAAGTTTGAATTATATTTCGAAATTTTGAAAGGATTCCAAAATAATTTAAAACGTTAAAATATTTAAAAATATTTAAAACACAATTTATATTTTTGAGGATGTCAAACGCAAAATTTATAAGCTTTTTGAGCACTTTAAATGAATTTAAAAGAATAAAAAATTCATATATAAATTTCTAGAAAAATGAACAATAATTTTTTTATTTAAAAATCAATTTCAAAAGAATATTTGATGAGATTTCCAAAATTAAAAAAAAAAGAATCTGGATGATTTCAAAGTAATTTTTTTACTATTGCAGGATTTTCAAAAATGTTAAACTGATTTTTTAAAACAGATTTTTAAAAGAATATTCCAAACGAACTAAAAACAAGTTTTAATGTATAAATAATGTTTCTAGCTTAAAATTGCTCTAAAATTGTTTTGATTCATTCCTGATAGAAAATTAAATTTCATGAAATATAATATTCTTCGCAGTACATTTCAGAATTGAGAAGTTTATAACAGTCGAGAAAGAAATAAGAAAAATATATTGCCTGCCAAGGCTTTTATGAGCCCGTCATATCTTCCGCATAAAATAGAAGAGCAGACTACCATCCCTTAACATCTCGTAAATCCGAATTGCACTCATTGTACCTAATTCTAATGGACGTATAATCTGCTTCTTGTTCTTTAGACTCCCGTGAATCTATTATTCTTCATGGAAATCGCTGAATAATAAATGTCTTTCAAGAAAAGTGTATCTACCCCAGAGTACTGAATTCGATTCAGATGTACGATCGATCGTAAAAAATTAATCCCTCAATTTCCCTTTTTCCTCTTCTTCCACTTACCCTCCTTCCCCTCGCAACACTTCTCCTCCTTCCCATCCCACCACTCCTCATACTCCCCCTCCCACCACTTCTCCTACTTTCCCTCCCACCACTTCTCCTCCTTCTGCTCCCACTACTTCTCCTCCTTCCCCTCCCACCACTTCTCCTCCTTTTCCTCCCACCAATTCTCCTCATTCTCCTCCAACTACTTCTCCTCATTCCCCTCCTACCACTTTCCCTCCTACCACTTTTCATCATTTCCGTCCCACCACTTCTCCTCGTTTCCCTGCCACCAATTCTTCACATTCTCCTCCCGTCACTTCTCCTCCTGCCCCTCCCACTACTTCTCCACCTTTACCTCCTACCATTTCTCCTCCTTCACCTCCCACTACTTCTCCTTCTTCCCCTCCCACCACTTCTCCTCCTTTCCCTCCCACCACTTCTCCTCCTTCTGCTCCCACTACTTCTCCTCCTTCCCCTCCCACCACTTCTCCTCCTTTTTGAAGCCGTATTTGTAGATAAAATAGAATAGGGAAAAAATATTTCGTTCATTTGAACGTTCAGAACTTCAGGTACATGGCTGCACTTTGTTTTCCTAAGACGCAAATTTCACAAAAAGGCATCTTTTCAAAAGACGCAAGCGACATACCATTTACCATACTCTTCGAAATTAGTTTTGTCAAATCCTTCTCGTTGAGATGGCCATATCTGCTATGCCATTCTTCCAATTCGCTTGCTTTAGAACTCGCTGAAGCTGTGGATTCCACTGTTGACTCAACGTAGGAAGGATCATCTTTTCTCTTGGCCTTCAAAACAGACTGAGCGTCTGGATTCAACACGACTACATAGGTGTCCTTGAAATTGACATGGTTACTCTTTTGCAGTTGTTTTCGAAACAGATAAGAGGTTAGTTTTTAGTTTTTAGTATACGATACACAAAGAGTATTGTCTAGGCTTATAGTTTTTTGATTACGGCCGTTCGGCACAGTAAGGTAAACAGTTCCCTTTCCTACAATTTGAGTTGTTATATCTACTGCCAAACGTACATTCAAATTTGCCGCAGGATAAAAATCTATAAACTTACTTCTATCGTGACACATATGTGACGTCGCTCCACTATCTGAAAACCAATCATTGTTTGATGTTGGCTCAGCATTCATAGCAATTGCTATTGAGGCTTTTTCTTCGACAGCTACAGAATCCACTGTATTCTTGAGACGATCACATTCTTCGAATCTGGAAGTTGTTTCCTTGATTGACTCTGGCTCCAAAATCACAACAGCTACGAACGCTTCTTCCACATATTTGAAGTACTCTGCTTCTTTTTTTTTCTTTCAGCAGTCCGCTGCTTTATGCCCTATCTTGTGAAAAAAATTGAACTTGTAGGGGGTTTTCTGGAAATTTTACCCATTCCGATTATTAGAATTGCCACTTGATTCGCCGGTTTTCTTCTGCGAATCAGTTTTGTATTGTTGCGGTTTGTTCCTATCTCCAGCTGATTTTGAATAAAATAAATTTTGGAACTGCCTAGGTGATCGTCCCTCGCTTCTATGGCACAACGAAAATGTTCGTAGCTATCAGGAATGCTGTAAAGTAATAATATGGCGAGAAGACCTTCAGCTATTAAAATCTTCATTTCACCTAATTTATCCACAGTGCCAAAGAAGTTGTTAAGATGCTCCATCATATTTCCACCATCCCGCATTTTTGTGAATAACAGCTATTCAATAGCGTTGCTTTGCGAGCGGGTCCTCTCGACTGAAAAAATTCCCCGAGCTTTCTCCATACTTCCTTTGATGTTTCGCAGTGATTGATATGACATAACTCTGATGCAGTCATAGATAGGATTACATCTACTCTAGCCTTTCGATCAGCTTTATCCCAAGCTGCCACTGCATTTGCATCAGTTGCATCTTCTTCTGGTCTAGTTTTAGTTACGTACACGTACGACCAAAAATCATTTTTAATCAGGATAGCTTCCATGTATCGAAGTTTTCTTTCCCCAATATTTCAATATGCACGGTATGACCCGTCATGATTTTTAATTTTTGTTTATACACTGAGTTCAGCGATTTGTTTCTTAAAAGACGTACAAACCTCAAATAACAAGGAACATTTCGACGCCTCCATTCCATACTGCTCCTTGTCGCGTTTCGGCGGTGTATCGCTTCTCATCGCGTTTAGTCACTGTACCGCTCTAGGTCCATTTTTGACGATTTTGACTTTTTATAATAACATGAAAAAAAAGATCATTCTACGTCTTCTGTTAAAATATTATATATTTCTGCACAGTATTTAAAGAGAAAAAAAAAAAGAAAACGAAACTGGTTACTTTGATTTGCGATAAAGATAGCACCAGCTCGTTTAAAAAATTTGGAATCAATGCATGAAAAATAAAAAGGCGAAATAATTATTGATACTGTACAGAAGTTTCCAGATTGAGGTTTATTTTGTTGGCAACGCTGATCGTTGAGATTTCTTATTTCGCACATAGTAGATATAATTGAAAAGTATAACTATGCTAAGTATTTTTATACTCCAATACACCATATATTTATATTTTTATGTTAAATTTAATAATTCTATAAGTGTGAAATCATTCCCGGGTTTTAATTTATCGACAAAAATGTCTTATAAAGAAAGAAAAACTAAAAATATTATTTAGAACACACACTTCTATATATGAATTATTTTACAAATTTCCAACTATAAATTTGATTGAGTTTACTATTTTTTTTACATTATTTATTGAAAAGTACTAATTATTTGTAACAAATACATCAATATATTATTTCAAATCTCATTCAGATTATATTTATATATTTTCATCATACAAATTCTTCATAAAAATATTTATATCTAAAACGTAAACCAATTATTTTAATTATATGTTGAACATAATTAATAAAAATTTTCTTTCATTTGAAATAATTTGCATTTGATATTGTCTTTAATATTTCTTTATGTTTTCGAGCAAAAAAAATTGTATTTTTTTCATTTCTTTCAATAATGAGCAAAATACTTGCATTTTCAGAAAACAGCACTGCTTATTATTAACCTTTTCATATTAGCTGATATGAATATTGACAAAAATTTAATGGAAATTTGTAGGTTAGAATCTGAGAAACTTACTACAACCATTTTCATAATTTTCGTCCGTATTTCTGAATTTTTGTACGTATTTAAATCTTTGATCGGCTCTCCTGAAAACTTGGTAAAACAGACCTGGAACGGTTTACTGACTTACCGCGACGTGGAGCTGTACAGTGACTAAACACGACGAGGAGCGGCACAGAGCTCAAACGCGACGTGAAGCAGTATGGAATGGAGGCGTTGATTTGTTTTTAAGGGAACTTCAGAGACTCACCTCGACAAAACGCGAAACTCGTTTTTGGGTTAGATTTTGGCGTCCGTAGCGTCACTTCAGTTTTCAATATATTTAAGGGCATGTGACACGCATAAATACCTACCTTACCGTCCTCACTTTTTCATTTTTCTGAATTTTTTTCTGAATCTAAGGACTTTTTTTCTAAATGAAATATCGGGCTGAAACTTTGTAAAATGTCTGAGAAGACAATAAACTACGTTTACGTACTTTATTCGAGGAGGAATTTCGCACAAGATTATTTTCGACGAAATGAGAACTGAGTGCATTTTTTGAACCTAAGAACTTTGTTTATACGTGAAATATCGGCTTCAAACTTTGAGAAATACAGGAGCCGACAGTAAAGTACGTTTATATACATCATTTGAGTACAAAAGATGCAAAAAGAAATATTCCAACTAAATGAAAACTCCGGTTGCCAGTTCGGTCCGTATTCGCGATTGGCATGAACATGCGAGATCTGGCGGCCACTAAACGAGGCTCTATCAGCTGGCTCGTCTACATCTGAAATGTGAGGTCTACGTGGGTCTACGCTGTCAAAGATTGATGATGCGGTGTTCTGACAATAATATTTTTTAAAAATTGTGTCCAGCATAAAAGTTGAGTGAAATATGTTGTTTCAATGTTGAATTATATAAATATTGAAATCGTAATATGCACTGGCAAAGTTTTTTTTTTGCCTTTCGTTACAGAACCAACAAGCACCGCACTTGACGTGCTTCTAAAATTAGTTCCCAATATTTTGAAAATACATATAATTATTTTTCTGACTGTATAGTGTATAGAAAGAATATATTAACCATTTTTTAATTGTTTAAACAAATATAATTTATTCAGACAATTATTTTCCAAAAATACTTCTAAAATCGTACTTTCTGAATTAAACATAATATTGAATGATTTCGAGGAGTAATAAATTCTGCTAAAAACGTTACCTTCTTGTTTATACAATTAATTATTGTTTTTTTTTCCTTCAAATTTTCTTCAAATGTAGTATGGATGGTTTACATCTTTTTGTCGCATTATTAAATAAATCATAAAAGTTATATTTCATTATAGCATTTGAAAGCCTTATTAATATCAATCTGACATACTGGAAGGCACAAAAAATATATATTAAAATATATTTACGAAAATAATTCTATGTGTAATATTTTATATTACTGATCCACAGTTTTTAATAGAAAACTGCTTGAACGAATAAAAATGATTTAAACTATGACACGACGTTTTTAACAGAATTTACTACTCGAAATCATTCAATATTATTTTTAATTCAGAAAATACGATTTAAAAAATATATTTGGAAAAATAATTGTTTAAAAAACTTGTGTTTGCTTAAACAATTAAAAAATGGCATTCGAGCGTGAACGCGCTTGGAGTGGGGGTTTATGGCTTCTTGGAATTATACTACCCTACAGCCCCGAAAACGGCAATGATCGGTGTTTGGACTATATCATATTGTATAATAGTGTATTCTATCGTATGATAGTGTATCATATTATTTTATAATGTATCACATTGTATGATGCAGTTTCATATTTTATGATATTGCGTGATATTGTATAATATTGTACGATACACGGTGATATTGTATGACACCTACTGTATGACATTGTATCATATTGTATGATACATTGTAATATAGTATAATATATGATGATGTATTATACTGTATCAGTAGATATACTGGGGGAGTTCTGGATGGATTAGGATCAGTGAGTGTCACAATTGTAAGAGCTGGATTCAAGTAAAAACGTTCAAGGTTATTTCTTATCTCAAGCATGACGCGCAAATACTTTAATGCGCAATAGATGCAGGTTTACAGATGAAATTTGATACGGAGGGCGATGTATGACATCCTATTTTGGCTAGCTAAATTTGATTTATTGCTTCCTTATGGCAATATTGTGCAAAAGTACCCAGAAATTTGATAGAGGGAGTAAGCGCCTATAAAAGGAAACCAGCTCTTTTCTTTCATCAGTTTTGTTGGCAGATGTCTGGTTGTGAAGAAGAAAAGCAGTAATAGCTGAAAAGTCGTTTTAACTTATTTCTACAGAATATTCGAGTTAAAAAAAACAAGTGATACAAGTGCGAATAGAAAAAATGTGTTTCTCAAAACTAAACAAAACCGCTCTCAGTGAAGACTTTCTTCCAAGACAGAAGCTGTCAGACCTAGAAGTTAACAAGCACTACGAAATAACAGACATCCAGAAAGCTAAAACAAAATATGGAATCAGAACGGTTGTAATCATCGAAAACAAATTCTCCGTTTTTCTACCTCAAAGAATTGCAAAACTGTTTGAAGAGGATGAAAAGCTGTTCATGCAAACGAAGAAAGCCTGTGATGATCGAAACCTTGAAATGGTGTATTTGGGTGGGCGCTTTAATTTCATCAAATTTACAAAGAAAAACATATAAAGTGAACAGTTTTCAATTATCGCTCTGTGCCTGGAAGCCTTCAGTGTGATCAACATCATCATCATGACTTATACGCCTCGAAATCAAATGTTACATGCAACTACATACAATCTGAATTCATAATTCACAAAGCATATTATCATCGGTGCTGAGTTTAAAAAATACGGAAAGTTCGCCTCATCAGTGAAACTGCTAGCCAGTCATCCTCGTGCAGGTATAAAACTAAATCCTGAAGACTGTAAATTATTCAAAAGTTACTTCAACCTCATTTCACTGTTCATTGATGGCCAAGAGAAGCAGCAATGCATCGAATGTGCAAATTTTCGTATACATATGACTAAATCTTTGGGAGATTATATAGTGGCTTTGGAGCAAATTCAAGAAACTCACAAATATTATCCGTTTGTACTACAAGAAACAACGTTTACTGTTCTCCGAGAAGTCAGTCTTTGTATCGACCGGTATCTTCTGGAACAGAGTCTTATGCCGTTTCAACGTACAAAGGATGTCATCATTGAAACAATAGATGCAGGTGTTTGGCGCAATGTGAAATTGCCTTGTGTGAAAAGTGTAAAATCCTATATACAAAAAAATTATACAAGTTTAAAGAACAAGGTCATGAAAAAACTTATATTCTCTAATCTCATGCGATTTGAAAGCCTGTTCCTTGAAATGATTACTTTCTACAATCAGAATGTGTGTGAAGAAGTGATTGAAAAATTACCAGAACTCAGATGGGTGAATGGTATCTTTGTACATTAAAATTTCTATGTATTTTATTAGTATGAGAATCTGCATAAAAATAGGATTTCAATCAAATTCGCCTTTTTTATTTACTAGATTGAGGTTAGGTAGATTTGTAAGTAAAAAGATATATATGTTTGAAAATAATCAACTTTATTCAGAAAAAACCTCCATATTAATAAACAGATACTTTCAAACTAGACTTATCTATCCAACTATTGTGATTCGTCAAAACCTAGCCATTTTACAAACAGCTCATTTCTACGTTTTTATAGTACTTTTTCCACAAGATAAATGTCTGGATGTCTAGCTTTGCCAAGTTCTTGTTCATAAAAACTACCTGTAATAGCTTTATCCTGATAATCTTTCAGCATATACGACACTGGTTCAGTATTCTTAACATGACTTATGGTAAAAATTTCAGTTGTCCAATTCGGTGTGTAGCCTTTCTCAAAAACATGCTTAAATTTACTTATACGAACTTTACCTCCAACATTAAATTTAGTTTTCTTAACTGCTAGTTTCACATTGAAATTTTTGTATACACCAAACAACAATTTTTGCTCATTTTGCTTATTAACATCTTTTGGTTTCATTCTAATAGTCTGATGTTTGGTATCATTGTAAGACAACATTAAATCTTTCAAAATATCTATCCACTTATAATTACCCTGTAAGCTAAATTGCATCCACATTTTGTTTTTTAAGGTACGATTAAATCGCTCGCAAATTGATGCTTTTAAATTACTAAATGTCGAGTAAAAATGTATCTTATATCGCAAGATCAGGTTACCAGGTTTCATCAATGCCACGGATATCGAAATGTCGACGTTGGAAATTTCTTCTAGCTGGCTTGTGCAGCTCCTTCACCAACTGCTGCTTCTCAACGTCCATTTTTTTTTGGTGCGTTCAGTCTAGTGTCTACTTGACTAATGAGCTCTGAATTTTGATACACCAGTTTTTGAATTGATTCAGCATCAATTTTCACATTTTTTTAAAGTTTATCTGTGGAATTTTCCAAAGACTTCATCATCAAATTATTATTGACTACTTCAGTTCGCCAGGAAGCTATAACATCATAAATAGTCTCAAGTTCACGATGTATTATATGCTGCACCATATTCAGATTGACAGCATCATTCTGCTCTTGAGCATCAGCCACTTTACACAGCCTTTTATTATTCATGTCATAATCTCCTTCAGATGTGATCGAGAGAGCATCAGGGACGAAATTTGAACTACCTTTCCGATATATGACTTCGTAGTCATATTCTAGTAATTCCAATTCCCATCTGGCTAATCGGCCAGTGGGGTTTTTTAGGTTATGGAGCCACTTTAACGCTAAGTGGTCCGTGATTACTTTTAAGCTATATCCTTCTAAATATGGCCTACATTTTCGTATGGCCCAAACTACTGCTAGGCATTCTTTTTCGGATGCCGAGTAACGCGATTCCGTAATTTACACAGTCGATTGTTTGTGTAAGTACGGCTTCTAACCCCGTAATTCTCGCATCGGTTTCGAGTAGGAAGGGTTGGGTAAAATCTGGGCAGGTTAATATTGGTGCTGAAGTTAAAAGATTTTTAATTTTCTGGAAAGCCTCATCTTGTTCTAATCCCCAATCCCATTTTTTATCTTTTTTCAATAACCTGTTCATTGGTTCTATTATTTCGGCAAAGTGTGGGATAAATTTCCTGTACCAACTTGCCATCCCTATTATGCCCTGTAATTGTTTAATGTTTTTAGGTTCAGGGAATTCTAGAATTGGTTGTATTTTTTCTTTGTCTATTTGGAGTCCTTTGTCGTTGACTTTAAAACCTAAGTATTTGATTTCTGAACAGCCGAATTCACATTTGTCCGGACTGATCGTTAAATTTGCTTCGTTTATTTTGTCTAATACAATATTTAAATATTTCAAATGATCGTCGAAATTCTGTGTTGCTATTACAATATCATTTAAATAACAAAAAACGTTTGGCTTTAAATCTGGAGTGATGATTTTATCCATCAGTCTCTGGAAAGTGGCTGGAGCATTAGTTAAACCGAACGGCATCCTTTTAAATTGGTACATACCTTTTCCAGGGACTGTGAATGCTGTAATTGGTTTTGAATTTTCTTCTAATGGAATTTGTAAATAAGCTAATTTTAAATCAATTTTGGAGATAAATTTTTCCGATCTTAAAGTGTCCAGTATTTCTGGCATGAGTGGGATTGGGTAGAGGTCTTTTTTAGTAATATTATTAACTTTTCTAAAATCTAAACAGAATCTATAATCTTTCCCTGGTTTTTTTATCACAACTATAGGGTTTGACCAATCCGAACAAGAGGGTTCTATTATATCCTGTTCTAATAATTTTTCAACTGTTTGGTAAATTATTTCTTTGATTTTGGGGCTCACGTGGTAGTATCGCTGTTTTATAGGATCGTGGCCCTGCACATCAATTTTATGTTTCTTTAAGTGGGTTGCCCTATGTTCTTTTCCCTGGTGTGTTTTTTTTTTATTTTCTAAAAGTTTTTTCATTTGGAATTGTTGGCTTTCGTTAAGCTCAACAATACCTTCGCAATACTCTGGCGAACCATAATTTTGTTCGTCTATTTTCCCTAACCTATCCGAAATGTTATCTAATTTTATCGTTTTATTTTTAAAATTAATCCACTGATTTTTATTTTCGATTTCTGATATCTCATTCGCTTTTTGAGATTCCTTTCTTATTTTGTTTTGATCAGTAACTTTTTTATTTTTCCAAAGGTTACTATCACTATCCTTATATTTTTCTTCGTATTTTTTATTATAAAATATTCTTCCCGAATTATTTTTCTTATTATTCTTACTAATTCTCTGTTTGCCTAATGTATCTGAGTTTTGAGTGCTTGAGTAGTCGCTAGTGTCTTGGGTGGGGATGCTCTCTAGGGGTTGGAATTTGTTGTTCGTGGGGATGCTTAGTAAGCTTGGGACTTCATTTGTAGGATTTGTTATGGGGATTTGGGCGTTTTCAATTTTTTGGGATCGGTTAGGATTGATAGGTACTAGGGGGATTTCGCTATCTTTTACAGTTGGGTTATTTTTGTTAAGTTCCCTTGTACTTTTAAGGTTAATACTACCTCCGAATTTTGGTTTCCTATCTTTATAATTTTCTTCTTTTTCCCTTAATATTTTATCCTCATTGTTTGTTTTTTAATTTCCTTATTCCCTTTTATTGTTATTCCAGGTTTATTTTTAATTTTATTTTCCGTTTTTGGAAGGTGTAGCGACTGTGGGTTTGCTTCCATGGGATAGCGGATGGGTGGACTCCCTGGTAGCCACCAAGTTTCTGAGTCGTAATCTAGGGTCATTCGTAGGGCTTTCAGCATATCCGTACCTAAAATGCCTACGGATTTTAATTTTGGGACTAACCTGAACATAACGTGTTTTACTTTCTTTCCTATTAAGATTGGGACTACTGATTGCCCAATTATGTCAACGGTTTCTCCGTTCGCGACCGTTAATTTGCTATATTATTGTTACCCTGTTTTTGATTCTTATTTTCGTAATTTGATTTTTAGGAATTTTGTTTCTTATTATTTCCTGAATTGTTTTCCCCATTTTCTGTGGGGAATTCGATCATCGGGTTACTTTGACCATGATTTTGCCCTAATGACATTTTATTAAACATTGGTAACATTTGACCATTTTCTCTTAATTCAAATTGGACCGAATATCTGTTATGAGATTCATTTTTATTTTTCCCGACATTTGGTTTGGTTATATTCTTTCTATGGTCAAATGAGCTATTTGCTGGCGGATCTAGTCTAAACTCTAAGTTGTTTGCCCTTTTTCCTCTTTCTTTAAAGAATCTTTCCTTTTGTTGATTCATAAATTCATTAAACTCTACGCTCTCTAAAAGTTCATCGGTCTCTATCATAAACCGTGTATTATTTTCAAGGAATGAATCGCATTGGAATGTTTCGTTGTCTATTTCTGGTCTTGTTTTGTTTCTGGGGTACGGTCCGTCTAGGTTTGGTAGATCTTCATGATCCCAGAAGAGTGTATCGTCAATTGGGTCAAAGGTTCTGTTAGGTTGAGTACTTTGAGTTGATCTGTCTTTGTTTGTCCTATTGTTTATACTGGGTGATTCTATGCTTTTTCGCGTGAACCCTCTACCGCGACCTATTGATCTGTTAATTGTTTTTGGGATCGCTCCCCTAATTTGGATTGTATAGTTAGTTGAATTGATGTTTTGATTAGGAAGTGCAGCAGCACCTTCCAAATCTGGAATATTGTGGTTGCTTTCCATAGCTTCAATTTCTCGCCGAGTCGGGCGATTGTAATATTCAGCGAAACTAAAAATGCATGCCATTCCCATTTTCAGGTTTCCTTTATTATTTATTTATTTTTTTAATTATTTCCAGAAAAAAAAATTCTTTCAAATTTTTCGTTTTATATTTGAATCCGCTCCAGTTTCATTTTCTTAAACTTTGGATAAATTTTGCTAATTTACCAGCGAAATTGTTCTAGTTAGTTTCCGCTTTGGTTTCGTTTAATCTTTGAACCTCAACACTCGAATGCATATTAGAATATTCGTAAATACGGAGTACCATCAAAAATATATATGATTTTAAGTGTAAAATCATAGGAACGCATAATTCATCTGCATAAACATATATCAGGTCATTGGCACATATCAATCATTTGCACAAACACATAAATCATTTTCATAAACATGTAAATCAGAAAAAATAGCACAAATATTACAGGTACAATAATTTTATATATATAAAGGTCGTTATTTCAATGGTATTAAAAATTCGATCAAATGGAAAAGCATGTGAAATCAATAGCATGCAAAAAATGATCTCAGAAGGGCGTTTGATGCCACGCTATTCTATGTGCAGTTTTTCAAAATGGCGGATAACTGGCCGAGTGCCTAGCTCAATTCTGTTGCCATGTGATATATGAAACTGGCCATTCTGTCGATCCACCAATAAACGGGGCCGTAGGTCACTAAAAAATAATTATATTCTTGACTCGGGCTTACGATAATGTACTTTCATCCTTGTTTTACTTGAATTGCGGTGACAATTCGCACCGATATTTGTTTGTATATTATTTGCTATTTTTGACCAAATTATAATCTCATGGAAATTGGAGTTGATTCATGCCTTTCCCTCACACCAGCGTTGTTCCTAACCCCCCACTCTATCGAGCAAGCTAGCAGGCATTGATGTAATCTATTTATTTAAATTCTAAAATAAAGTAATCTTCTTAATTAAAATCAAGTTTATAGTTTGAAGTTTGACAGGAAAAATGGTAATTGACTTTTGGTAGTTTTATCGAAAACTACCTGGCGCCCCTCAGGCAAATAAGTTTGGATGGTTATCCAAACTACTCATAATGTAAATTGAAATACTGAAATTTGTCTCATGATAGGTACCTTTACATTAATGATAGTCTTTCCGACAACAACAGCAAACACCTTTAAATCAATAGTACTTATATTTTCTTATTAGGTTTTATCATTTCAGTTCAAATTTAAGTCTGAAGAGATTAAGTAAAAGTATTCTTATACGAGTATAAAATAGTTTTATCCGAAACCACTATGTTATGAGCCTGCAATGTCCCCAGAGAAATGAGCGTTGTACAGCCCTTTAGCGAATTGTGATAACTTGTGACATATGTTACTAGTTCCAAAAGCGTCACACTGACACGTGATTAGTTCCACAAATGGCCACTGAATAACGCATAATGTTTTCTCTAACTGTAGTTTTGCGATAAATATTTACGCTAGATGGCACTCTACCTTGGACCAAAACATATTTAAAATGTCGCGCCATATGGGGTTACCAATCACAGCCTAAGCATAGGACTGCCACATCAGTCGGAAGAGGTTCATTATGCCAAACTAATCTTAGGTGGCAGTACCGAGAAGAGTACTAGACCCTCTGTCAATGAGATACGAATTTCAATCAAAGAAATTTTGTTGAAAAGTGTAGTGCCATTTATACCTTGTAAAGATCGCAAAATACATTTTTCAAACTTTTTTTATTAATATTTGTCATATAGCATTCATAAAAGGTTGATAAATCCTTTTCTGACTGTCACTTGCTAAGTTGGGTTAGGTTTATTATAGTTCACCATATATCCCATTCTATGTATAATTTCCACTAAAAGTATAAATGAGATCCGTATATAAGCACTAAACATATATTCAAAGATTATCTACCCTCATATATTTAATTATAAGCAACCGTATACCTAGCACCATATTGATCCATGGCAGAAATTATCAGAAAATATTCATAAAAACTGAATAGGACGTTCTCGCAACATTTCGGTAAGGGGCCACATAACTTGATGGCGGGGAAGGGGGGGGGGCTAACACTGATTGTAATTTGACATACTATTAACTTATTATTCATTGTTTAATCGAGGGTTACATTAAATTACATTAGATTTCAAAAATGCAAGAATAAGCGACTTTTTAAAAATTAGAATGTAAATGTATAATACTATAAAAATGTTGTGCGCAAAACCGAGCTTTCTTTAAAGCGTAAAAGATTGTATAAATGTTGACAATTGTGAAATTCTTATATTCAAGCTTCACGTTCTTCAACAAAGAGAGAATGATTGTGGTACAGATTATACAATCTGATAAAGCACCCAAATATTCGTTAGCAACATTATCAATCAAATAGTTTATTATTACATTAAGCAGTTTCTTCTCAAATTAGAAGATATGAGGATTTTCTCTACTCTGGCCTTATCCTTGGTGATAATCCTAAATTCTATTGGTAAATATAATAATATATCTATAATTTTAGGAACTTTCTTTTTAAATTTACGAAAATCGGACATCCTTGCATACACTGGGCCCGCTAGGGCATATTTTTAGCCTTTTTCACATTTTTCACACAATTTTACGTACAAGTCAACACTTTTTTTATCTTTGTAAATATTATTATTCATTTCATCATTATAATTATTATTTATGTATTCATGAATAAAAAAATTACAAATGAAAAGCTGTCGGCGGTAACCAGACGCACAATATTTCACGTCGGGCTGGCGCAGAAGCTTTTATTAGTTGGATTTTCAACTTATAAGGGATTTATTTTTGACCAATAATGGTATTCAGATTAAAAGAATAATTCTTAACGAAAAAAAGAAACTTTCTACTAATTAGTCACATTTTAACCAAACAGCTGAATTTTCAACCAAGAAAGATTCATTTTTGTCCAGATCGTTAAATTTCAAACCTAAAAGAAGAATTTTGCAGACAAAAATATAATTTTTTTCAAAAAAGTTATTTTTCTACTTAGTGGTTTGATTTTCAAATAAATAGTTTAATTTCAGCTAAATAGTGGAATTTCTACCACGATAGTTGAATTTTTAATTAATAATCTGTATTTCCAAGAACAACGTTTTGTTAAAAAATTCACTATTTTCATAGAAAATGGGATAATTTGTTTAAAAATTAAACTTATTATTTGAAAGTTTAATTTGATGAAAGGGACAATTTTAATTGTAAACGGTTTGATCATCTTTGGAAATAATTCTGTTCTTAACATTTTGCTCCTACGTTACAATTTTAAAACTTTTTTACATTTTCAAAGAGATAAGAAAACTGAAATCACTGACAAAACTTTATATGATCTTGATTTTTACAAAATATAATGACAGAGAAATTTTTGGTAGGGGTCATCAAAAAATTAACCGTATCCACAACAATATTTTGAAAAAAATAACGTAACTTTTATTTGAAAGATTAATTTTAAGTTTCGAAGATATCAAAATAGGTCCAAAAAGAAATACGAAGATTACAAAAGATTCAAAACAAAATGTAGAAGAAGATTTCAAGGCAATTCATTTTGTTTAAAAATGTTTTCAAAGTTTTGGTGTAAAATGTCAGAGTTCTTAATATTTCATTACGATTAATTTGAAATAGGTGCTATTTAGCAAATTGTTTATAGAACTTTTATGAACAAATGTACAATTTTGATATTTTTCAAAAAATAGACTCAATTTTCTTACGAAATCAACGAACAATGTGTTTTTGATGACTTTTCGCTATGATACTCTTTTAATTGACAACAGTTGTTGATTACTTGAACTATATTCATAAAACCAATTTAGGGCTTTGCTATTGTGAACAAGCTTTATACAAAAAAAATTATCACAGCAAGAGGACATGTTATAAACATTCTTAGTTGTTTCTATAAACAATTGAGCCTATTGGTTGAGAAATGTTCAAACTGAGAATTTCTTTATAAAAATTGTTTGAAAAATTTGGCAAATACAATATGTTTTCAAGTAATAGCATCAAGTCATTAAGTTTTCTCATATTTTATACCAAAACTCTGGATTTGAGTGATCAGAACGTAAACATTCTCAATTTCAAAAAAAAACTTTTATTCGTTAATATGTTTTACGCCCAACTTTTCACAAAATCGAATACATATTTTAGGTTATAAGTTACTTTGTCCATAGAAAAATGTCCAACGTGCACAATTTTTTTGTCCTTTCTTAAAATGTCTACTCTAACCATTTTTGCAGATACTGACTCCCAGTTATTCGAAATAATTTCAGAATAAATTAAAAACCCTTCGCATGGCATGTATTAGAGGTAAAGTGACCCCGTTGTTGCTTCCATATTGCCTATCACGTGACGCTTACTTTGCAGTTTAATAACAATTCGAATTTTTCGGATATAAGAATAATATTTCGTATTACGAAAACTTAAATAAAAAACTATCGATTTGTGTAAAAAACTAAAAATCTATTTTTTTCCGCGTTAGGTCCCTTTCTTCTCGGACGGTCACAAATTGAGACTGAGTTTGTGAATGAGAATGACCTGTATAATTTCTCTTTTTTGGAATATTTTCATGAATAATATTCAACTCCTGGAAAAATCTAGGAAAATAATGATTAAAATTTCAAAGTTACGCAAAATAAACCTTAACATCACCTCTTGAAAATGAGCTTTTTTATAAATTATTCTATCTTATTTTGTTCCGGAGATATCCTGCGTGAAGTGAGTGTATGTTTTTATTCGCTAATTTCTTAGGCTAGACGGTACTGTATATTAAATGAATGCTTTATTAATTTCTGTACCTCGGTCCGGGATTACTGTTTAAGGTGAAATTTTTTGCCGTTAAACATTTGATTGTATCTTTTGTCGTTTTTGCATAAATTAAAATTTGTTGCTGATAATGTAATTGTTCAGGATTGAAACGAAAATGATCCGTCTTATAAAAAAATAGTCTCAAGCAAATTTGTAGATCTTTTTGAGGTGAACAATTTTGCTTCTTATCATTTTTTTCATAACTCGTATATTTTTGCTAGAAAATGGAAAGTTTCATTTTTTTAAAAGATTTTCGATTGATTAAACCAGAACTTTCATCGTGTTCACACACGACAATGACACAGACATTGAGGCAATAATCCAGAGCCAGTAACCATTTCTGTACGCACTAATAGTGCCACCCAGCACATTTGGTTTAAAAAGTCCTCAAAAGTCTCCTGATTATGAATATCAAGGGAACTTTTTCGAAATCTGGTGATATAATTTTTAAAACAATGACGTTTGTTTTGAAGACAAAAATGTTCTAAATTATATTTGAAAAGTTGAATATTTTAAGATAGAGCGACATAAACAATTGAATTTGTACTAAAATTGACATATTTGCAGATAGTTATCACAGGACCTATCAGAACCGAACTTTTCGAAAAAAAGGCAAATTGCACTTCAAGACATGCACACCATAGGGAAAATAAATTTTTCGATTGAACTAAAACTTTTGCTTACGAAAGAAATTACAAAACGGCCTTTTTGACAACTATGCATGGAATATTGCACACACAGTTGTTTAAAAAGGCCGTTTTTCAAATTTGTATCTGAACAAAAATTTTACTTCGATCGGAAAATTTCTTTTTCCTGTATGGAGTACGTGTCTTGAAAAGCAATTTTTTCTCTTTTTTGTTGTTGAAATTTTTCAGTTTGATACGCACTGAGATATCTATCTGCAAATATGTCAAATTGTAGTGCAAATTTAATTTGTTGTTATAACGATCTAACTTACCGACGGTATTAGCTGCGAGCTGAATCTCGAGTCGGGAAGAGTCCAGACGTTAAGCCATTTCGAGCGCGAATATCATTCGGATGGGTGACCGTCTGCGACGTAAGACCAGGTTGAATGTCGAGCAGGAATTCTGACGCCGAGGATGATTGTGTGCATTCGCTGTGAAGGGTCGAATGTCTGTCTCGAAGCTCGACTATCGAAAAACCGGCTGAACTCGGGAGGTGGTTTTCTGCAGTTTTCCTCTCCCCTTGCCAACCGTTCAGGCTAATACGAGTACTTCTAATAAGGTCGGACGTAGCTGCAAGTTATCACTGGTTATGATTAAATTCATGCAGTGATTCTAAGCCTACCTTAGTAAAAGAAAACTTCTCACAGAGCCATGCCCAGTGAATTGAAGTCGTTTGGCGGTACATGTACTCATGCTAAAGGGCTTAGATGATACTTTAGCAGCGAGGGTGGTCCGTGTATAGACGTCTGTTTCACCAGGGTTTTAAAATAAAAGGCATAGTATAATAGGTTTATAACCACAGTGCTACGGGATTTAAATAGACTAGCCTAACTAGACAATACTAATAATAATAATCCAGAGGCGACTAATGTGATTTTAGTTTTATTTATTACAGATACTATGCAAAAAATCAAAAATTCAAATTTCGAGGCAAACGACGTGACATACGGAAAGAAGTTTCAGGGAGGAATTGCAGCTTTTCAGAAGTCCTCCAAATTTCTTTGAACCATTTTTGGACGGAACTCGTCGCTTTTACTAACAACGCGAGATATGGAAGGTCTGAAGAAAGCATTGTAGCTTATTATTGCAAGGCAGATCAGAAAATATACATTTAGAAATGTCTGTCGAAGATCGAGCGTGAAACGTGAGTATCACGATGAGAATGGGTACCTGAAAGCCTACAGAGTTTTTAGCAATTTAATCTGATTTAACTATACTTAATTATATAGAAAATTCAGAGTATGGACCTAAAAGATACGTTTTTATTGAAGTTTCATTCAAGCATTCCGAGTGCCAAGAATAAAATAAAAAAGCGGTTCGTTGTATGAAAAATTTTAAAATACATACAAGTTTTGTTTTTCCATGAGCTTTCCAAATATAATTTGAGCAATTTTTTTCTTTAAAATTAACGTAATTGTTTCAAAGAATTGTTTAAACAATTGTTGCACCAAATTTCGAAAAAGTACCCTTGATATTTATAATGAGGGGACTTATGCGGACTTTTAAAACTAAATTTACTGGGTGGCACTGATAATGCATACAGTAGTGTTACTGGCTACTGGACTACAAGGTAAAACGCCCAGGCTTTGCCAGCTTAAGAAGGGTCGAACGCGGCTAGGTAGTCGTACTTTATAAACTGATTAAACAGTATATTGTGTACCTAGGAGTGAAACAGACTTTTCATCCGAGCGTGAGTTTTTCAAACACGTGAGGATAAAAAGACGTTCCACTCCTTGATACACACGATACTTTATGTAACCAAGGCATGATTTACAAGTTTATCACGTCTGAGATTTGAGGTTAGGTTAACGCGTTCTATAATCGTACAGGGGCAACAGCGAATGCGCATGCGCGGAGAACTATTATAAATATCTGAGATCATAATTGGGCTGTGTTCTAGAATTCACTGGGAGTACTACAAGCACTGGTGTGACGCCATGGTAATAACCATGATCCAAGAAATACATGGTCTAGTCACACGCAAGTAAAAAAAACTGAGCGAATCAGAACCCACCGCTTGATTTCTCCATCTTGGATAAATAAGGCGGCAAATATAAGTGATTTTGACATGTAAAATAAGTCGATTGCACCCTAAACGGACCGTCCTCATCCTCTAGTTTTTCCTCGCTACCGCCTCAAAAACTGAAATAGCTATTTTTTGCTAACAGCACTTTTGAAGAGATTCGGCGCTGTCAAACTTTCATTTACTTAATAAATACTCTCGAAACTCATTGTTGACTATCTCTGCTCTTATTTATCATTATTCGGCCATTTTACCCCGTTTTATGGGGTGAAGGGGATAGTTTTACTATTTTTTTGTACGTCCTTTAGTACGTCCTTTCATAAGTACTTTTGAACGTCCTTTTATACGTACTTTTTTACGTCCTTTTGCTCGTCCACTTTTTCAAGTGGGAAGGCATTATCACAGTTCATATCTGCCAATTAAAGTTTTAAAATATGTTTCAGAAACAAAAGACGCACGCGGTCGTTTAAAAATCTGAGGTCCAAAATCAAGTGAACTTTCATAAAGGAATAAATTATAAATTATTATTTGATTCGCTACGTAATGGAAATGCAAATTCAATTAACTAACCAGCGCACGACTTCCGCCAGTGACAGTTTCTATTGGATGAAGAACGAACGCAGACAGCCAGCAGCAGAAATGAAAGAATCGAAGAGGCCGATACTAATGCAAAAAGTATCGATACTCCGATACATCGACTTTCTAAGTATCGGTATCGAGAATCGAAGTATCGAGTACTTTGTACTCGATACTTAAAGTATCGCATCTGTATCGCCCATCCCTAGCTCGACAAACAATTACTGTTCGGCCGACCCATAGTTCACACGTCTGACTGAGGACGTGCAATGTCCTCTTTACTTAAATAAAGTACTCTTATTTGTTGAGTTAAATGTTATGGTAATCATTTCTTAAACCTTCTGCTTAACAATCATGGTAATATCTGTGGCTTCAAACTCTCAGCTTATTTAAATAATTCTCTGGATCATGATTGCGTAAACAACAAGTAGGACGCTATAATTAACACGTATTGCCAATACCTACAATTTTGTACAAAAGAAGGTACTACAAGGAGACCGCACGCTTGTGGCATATATGGTGGAAAAGAGCCAACAACCGCGATCGCCTGTCCTCGGATTTTTATTTCTTCCCAGATCCCAAATTTTTTCTGAAGAGGCGCTCTCATCTGGGAAGAAATCTCGCTATGGGGAAAATCGGAGGACAGGCGATCGAGATATGGAGCCAGGTGAAATACATGGCGTGCGGTCTCCTTTAAGTACTTCGTGATCATTTGAAAAATCCGGACCAAAACCCCGACAAAATAAAAAATCCTGTAGGACAACTCACACAAGCCCTAAAATTAGAACATGTCTGGGGAAATCCGGACCGATGGTCACCCTGTGCAACAATCCCCAACTCGGCGCTCGCTTTCAAGTGAAAAAAGACGCGACGCGACTGGTTACTAAAATAAAAGAAGGATACAACCGTTGCATGAATATTTGGACTAAAGTCATAACCGAGAGATACTAACTAGGCACTAATACTGCTGCACTTGGGAAAATCCTGTAAGTTAAAAATTACGATAGAAGATTTCGCAAAATATATTTCTAGACAGTCAATCCTGTAAGGGCAGGTTTTGTTACAATAACAAAAAATAACGATAAAAAAAATTTCTCTGAAAAAATTGTTGGGGATCGTAATTTTAAGTTCAACTGTCGTACTTCAGGAAATGAAATGATTCCGGAGAATAATAAAAACATACTAATTCCTTTAGTGACATACTTCTTCAAAAGATGCGTTTGGATCATGCCACAGAAACCAACCCCTCAAGGTCGCCCATCTAAATTTGCTTTGAGGAGTATAAGAAATTTTTTTCTCTATCGCGTACACAAAGAGATCATAGATTTTTTGCAATAATCAAGTTCTTGGAGCCCCATCACTTTTTATCAACTTTTTACCAACCATCCCTTGCAAATATACTAACTTAGATTTATTTGGAAGTATACTAAAATTTTTCCCAACCCTAGTAAGAAAATGAAATCCAAGTTTGCAACGTTTATGATAAACGAAAAAATAAAAAAAAGTGGTGTTCTCAAACGAACAAAGGTCTGAAATATTTTTTGAGGAAATCATTTCATTCACTGCCTCAAGATCACCAAAAAAGTCCCATCGCCCCAGTTCATCCTCTTACACTTAAAAAATTCACCAAAAATACAATTAGACAATAATACGAAAATCTGCAATTTTCTTCAAACAAAATTATTTCACTGAGCGCACAAAGATGGACCAAAAAGTTTCATCCCCGTAGCAAATGTTTAACACACCCCAATTCATCCACCAAAAACTAAAAAAATCGCAAAAATATAATAAGTCGAAAGTCTACAATTTTCTTTTACAAAATTATTTTATTCAATGCACAAAAATGGCCCGAAATGTTTCATCGCCCTAACAAATGTTGAACACACCCTAGTTCATCCTCTAACACTTAAAAAATTTACCAAAAATACAATAATTCTAAAGTCTGCAATTTTCTTTCACAAAATTACTTTATTCGGTGCGCAAAGATTGCTCAAAAAAATTCCCCGGTAACAAGGAGTTCATTGAGACGCATAGAATGGCATTTAAAAAAGTAGACACTTCAATGCCTTGAAATGCATACTAATTGCATTTTTGTCCGAAATGCCATTAAATGCGTTTCATGGCTTGAATCTTGTCTCGTTCCAATCATTTTCAATGCGCACAAATGTAAAAGGCATTAAACTGACGTCATGGTAATACTGTTGAGTAAATTGGCGTTAATGCTATTCAATGCGGCGTAACAAAGTTACAAGCACCCCGCAACCGTACGACCCTGTAGGCCTAGAACCAGGAGTGGGGAGACTTCATTTCCTGGTTCTAATACCCAAATCCTAACCCTGGAGCATTAGTTTTGTGCTCCCTGCACGATCGTCTGGTGCTACCTATTTAGTAGATGATACATTTGCAAAACCGCCCCGTTTCCCCTCATCCAGCCCGTCGGTGATTCGATTACACGTTCGCGCCTCTTGAACCCTTCGGAAGCATCTTTCGACCAACCTGATGACACCTGAGGAATCAACCACCTGCTCTCGGGCTTCTTCACGCCGTCGACTTTTAACATTGCTTGTGGGCCAACATATCCCACCATCCCCTGTAAGTTTGGTTGAATGAACCATTTTTAACTTTAACGCAATATTAATTATTGACTTCACCCGTTCTCTCGACGATCCAACTCCTTACCTTTCCCTTAATTTGCGAGATCCCTCACAAAAATTTGGCGCCCAACTTAAAAAACCCACAATCCCACCAAAAAATCCTCCAGGTCGAGAAGCGAAAGTCTAAAAATGACGAAATAGAAAAAAGTAAAATTAGACGCATGTGTGCCATTGGAGAGGAGAAAATTAGATTCAAAAATTGTGGTGACGGAAAAAATTAAAATTTTGGAAATTGTTGGTGAAAAATTATTGATGAAATTTAAAAATATTTAATGATTTTTCAGAAAAAAGTGCGGGTAGAATTGTATATATTTAGTCGAAAAGTGCGCGTAGACCTGTATAAATGTCCGTTAAAAATAGTTGGTATACTTCGCGTGCTCGCAAGCTCTGCCACCTTTATTAAAACAAAAAATTATCCTGATGAAAAAATGCCTTATCTGTACTCCTTATAGCAGGGTTAGATAAGTGAAGGATTTAAAGATGAAAAATAAAAAAGTAAATAAGTAGAAATCGAAAAGATTAACTGATATGAGAAAACTAGAGAAAATCCAATGAAAACTATAGGAAATAGAAGCCAAGCGGCGTCAGTAACAGAAATTGGCGCGCAAAAATTAAAGTTAGAGTGACGTAAGCCAAGCAACCCCAAGCGTTCCCGCCCTCAGTGGATACTTCCGCTACGTGGTCAGGCCACGGTAAATCCAAATTCTCCATTGCGAGTTCCAAGTTAGTGGCCTCCACATTCCAAAATATTGAAAAACTGTGTATGATACTTGGCCGATATACATGTGTGGATTATATTACATATCAAGTTCCTATAAATAAGTTTTTATAAACCTCACTCTTAAAACATGAATTAGTGAAAACTGATAACATTTACAAGAACTTATAATCAGAGAAATAAATAGTTGACTTTTTGATGTTTCATCAGTCATTTTTCATTGATTCAGATATTGAACAGATTTAGTTAGATTTAGCTAGATTTAGACGGTCTACAACATCTAGTCATGACAGTCTAGTCTGGCCCAGATCTGGCTCTTCTCAGCTTTCTATAACATGCAAATTTTTCAGGGTCAATCAGCCAAATTTTATTGACCCTTTTTAAAAATTTTTGAGTGTGTTCAAAATTACTAAACATGAGACCACTGGTGGGAGCCCAGACTCATTTGTTTTACATTAAAAATAACACAATGAAGTTCTCCTATTGAAAAATAGGACACCTGAAAAATGATGCCGATCTCTAGTTTTTACAGTGATAAGAAATTACCAATATAAAAATATTGTTTTCCTTATTGTCTTGACAGTGTAGTCTCGCCCAGATCTGTCACTTGCCAGCCTCCCATAATATACAAATTTCTAAGTGGCAATTAGCCAAATTTTCTTTACCTTTTTCGAAAAATTTTGACGGTGTATCGAATTTCTCAACATAAGAAAATAACACTATAAACTTTTTTCCCCCGATAATCTAGTCTCGTCCATATCTGCACTGGTCAGCTTCCCATACCATAAAAATGTCTAAATGTCAATCAGAAAAACCTTTTTTTACTAGTTTTAAAAAATTGTCAGGAAGTCTAAGCATAAAAATAAAAAATGTATATAAATTTCTCAGTGCATATCAGAAAAATTTACAGGGTATTAAAAAGGATATAAAAATTTCTATTTTCGAAGCGATAATTTTTTAATTTATATCAAGTTTTTTTGGAATGTTTGTAATAAATTAAAATTACCATAATAATATTCTTATAGATTTAAATACATTTTATTAAAATATGACATACCGTGTTTTAAAAGAATATTTAAAGTAATAGTGTTTCTAGTGAATGAGTGATCCTGTTCCATAGAAATGAATTGTAATATTCAGTAGTCCCGTGGTAGCGCGCGCGGTTCAAATTTAGTTGGTTAGGAAATTTTTAATTCTATCAATACACCCAATAATTGGATATTTTTAATTCAAATATTTTTTGTTATTCAAATTTTTCCATGTAGTTTGGCCTACAATTTTTTAAACCAGAGTTCTGAATGAAACGAAAATATTGTTTAGTCATTTATTTAGTATTTACTATCTGCTTATTATATACTATGTACTATTTATTTATTTTTTATTCACCTCTCACTGAAGTTTCTACATAGTGGCTGGCTAGCCCCAGACTAGAACGTCTGACTAGCGCCAGATTCGAGTCTAGACGGTCTAATCTGGGGCTAGTCAGTGTCAGAAGATTTTTTCACTAAAGATAGCGATAAGTGAAGTATACCTGTTTAAAATGAAGAAGAAATGTTTTCACTCACTTTATAATTTGTTTTTATCATCAACACACCATAATCGTTCTCGTAATACTGTTAGATACTTTCTTCGTATGAAATACTCAATTTTCCCTCTGTTGTGACATTTTCTTGATTAATTCTAGTCATCCATCGAAAATTCTATAATAATGCATGTAATTATCTTACCGTCGCTTCCCGCTAATAAATAATTCCAAACATATTTTGTAACGGAATCAATAATCGTTAGATAAGGGTGCATAATAAAATGTCCTATGGACGCTTTCGCATGCTTCCGCATAGTTTTCTGAGAAATTGTTGCAGAGGAACATTATATCCTCATTTGTTATTCATGCCGCCGACAATTTGCGTAATTGTCTTCAATTCATAGTTTGTATCGAGAAAATAGCCATAGAATAGCTTGTCCTGGTCTTTCACTTTTACGCGTCATATATTGTGGAGGTAAGAAAATCCGATTGGAATTTTTATTCGGAAGAAAAGTTATTGTTACTTTTTTTATTTACATTATATTCATAATTACTGTGCAATCAATCAGTAATTATATTAATTAACTAAATCAGATGGTTAGGTTTATTCAAACACAATCTTACCGAGTGATTCATTTCTTTGATGGGCTGAAGTTATTATCAACTTGTGTTACATTTGTTTAAACCTTTTAAAAAAAGTTTTATTTGGTTATGGTTCTGGTTTATATAATGCTTTTTGAAATCCACGCAGTGTTTTTTTTCGAGAGTTAACTTGCTTCACATGAATAAACTATTTTTCGTTAGATTAACCAAAATTCTGGTCAATTTTTATTTGGTTTTGAAAAACAGTTGATATTTAGAATTGATAATATGAATAACAAATGATTGAACAATAAATTCTGTTTTAATTTACCTTTTCAGATACTACAAGACAAGGTCAACAATATAAAAGGATTTGGAATAAGACACCTAAATATTACATCAATTGTTTGTAATAAGAAATTGAGACCGAAAAATTCTAAGGCAAATGGACAACTAACTATTTTTTGGGCTGTAAAGTTACAAGCAAGAGTAAAACAGGGAATCCCATGTTTTAATTTATGAACTTGTGGTAAGTTTATACAGGAGTACATAATGTGAAATAAAGGGTTCAGGTTTAGAAATTTTTATATTACTTCCAAGGTAAAAAATGCAGTAATTTTGCAGAATTTCACCAGAATGTACTGTGCATAAGTTATTTAAAAGGTGGCAGACGGCCATATATAAATTAGATTTTCATTTTTATTGTATTATTTGATGCCAGCGTTAATATTTTTTAAACCTTATTTGTATCCTTCTTCTCGTTACATATCTGGTAAAGTACTATAGCCTATTGTGTTGGATCATGCTAAACATTATCTGCTTTCCAATCCATCTTACAAATATTTTCAATCATTTCGAATCAGAAATGAAATAACGAACAGTGTATAAATTAAAACATATTGTAAAATATTCATGTAGTTTCACTGTTAGAAAATCTTTTATAAAATAGATTTCTCCATTTATGAGAAACTGCAGAGCCTTATTGGTACTATCTGCCTCCTCATAGCGGTCTTCCCTAATTTTATTGGTAAATATATGTATAATATTATAATATCGGTTATAGGTCATTGCAAATTATTACTTTTTTATTATAGTTATAGATTAAAATTTGGTATTATTTGTTTAGTATATACAGAAAAAAGGGTATTAAAGTTTACGGAACTAATTCAAGAGTAGACAAAAAGGTCTGGCTATACGATTCGATCAATTGTTTGATTCAACTGTGTAGAAAACTACATTGGTATTTAAACACAAAGGCAATATAACATGCATTCTTTCGTGATTTTGAAAAACACCGTTAACTGCAGGAAATCGAAAAATGTATTTTTTATATCGTTTTTAATAACTTTAAAAATAATCGTTGCATAATTTATGGGAAACACCGTTAATTGCAAAGATTAGTAGGTTGTGATTTAAACCAGGCGGAAATATTATATATAGTTTATATATAGTGTGAAGTATTATATATAATATTCATTTGTTTCATACATTTTTGCGAAGAAATATTTACTTATATTAAAGAAATATCATCAAAGAAATCATTTTCTTGAATGGATGCGTTAATCTTTTGCGTCTAAACGATATTAACTTAGCTGGAGTAAACAATTCCTTGGTGCAAAGAAAAAAAAAACAAAGAAACACATTTCCTTGAATCAAGTAAATTTTTTTTCAGTGTAGGGTGGTTCAAATTTATACCTCTTGAAATTTCATTTTATATGATCAATCCCCCCTCCAATTGATAGATTTCCCGAAAAATATTCCCAATATATTCTCGAATTTTGAGGGATAGAAAATTATAAGAATACTAAATCGTGGAAGATATAAAAAGAGATACACAAAGATTCAAATTTATATTACAATGATAGAGTGAAGTAAAGAAAAAGATAAGGGTCCTCGGTCATGACAGATAAAGATATTGAAAGAGATTGAAATTGATAATAGATAGATAGACTAAGGGATAGAAAAAGATAAGAGTCCTCGGTCACAAATGGTAGAGAAAGAAATAGAAAATTATTGAGTTTGGGGATAGGAGAAGATAACGTTTTAGTTATTCAAAGTGACCCATTGAGAGAGATAGAATAGTTATATCTTTTTCAATCCCTCCACGTTGAGCAGGGTCCACAAAAAAAAACGTCAAGACACTTTCATAGACAAATTAAAATGCATCTTTAAAATTAGAACTTCTTTTTTTACATCTGATTTTGATACGAGATGTATCGGAGTTTAACCATTCCCAAAATAATAATATAACTTCAATGTATAAAAAAAATATTCGTCCCTTAAAGAGGAATTAGTTGACCTGGATTAGTAGCTGATTTGAATACAAAATAATTAAGTGTTGTTTATTTTGAAAATTGGTGAAATTATGAAAAAATATTATAATTGTTTCACTTTGAACGCTCTAATCAATGTTGTCAAATGGAAACCATTGTCCCTTAATGTATTTAATGTTGACAAAAACTAGCAATAATAAGCCCTCAAATTCTTTTTCTGAGAATTATGTTGTCCTTGAGTAAGGTTGTTCACGTTTTATACCTAATTTATAAAGAATTCCATATACATGTATATTGTATGTTTATGTTAAAACGAGTTCGAGCTTTGCATTGGTGATTTAAATATTCATGAAGAGGGTTCTTCTCGAAAATTTCTTGAAGACTTTCAATTAAATTTCACGAATAATGTTCGAATATATTAATATTTTCTGAATAATTTACATTTGCGAGTACATCAAATATTATTTTTTTATAACTAGACGCTCAGAGAGTATATATATATATATATGTATTACTACAAATATTATTTTACTGACAACGCACAAATTTGATTACCTTCGTGAAATGACATTTACACTTTACAGTATTTTAATTTACTTGATTAGTTAAAAATTACAGAAATATAAATATGTGCAGTTAAATAAAATGTTTGTTCTTCGCATTAAAAAATTGTTCTTTCGGCCGAAAATTTAGTGTTTTTATCAGCTAGAGTTGAAATTTATCCTTACAAATAAATGCAGGTTGAGGTACGAGAGACACATGTGAGCTAAATTCCAGACGAGCGATACGAGAATCGAGATACTGTGTTTTATAAAGTATTTATGCCTGTGATACATACAAAGCGCAGGCTGATAGAGATAAACATTTTGTGAAGCTGCATCGCATTTATGGAGGATCCACATGACAGACATTTGGATTATTTTATTGTGGAACTCATATTTTAAATTTTATTTAAATTTGAATACTCTCTAACAACATTTTTATTTCCTAAAAAACAACTGGGGAAAATTTGAAAAATGATTGAAAAAAATGTAAGGGTGGAGTTGAAAAGCATCTAAAAATTAAGGTATATTCATATTTAATAACTGAAATTAAGCAGCAATTAGTTTATCAAAGAGTTAATCTGCCATTATTATTCGGTGAACGGTTTCAATAATTCAAATCTGAAATTAATCCTTTTATGTTCATTTTCAATTTGAAATTGTTTCATTTATCACCTTTCAATATGTTATATTCCATGAACTTTCTCAAATTTATGGCTATTTAATTAAAGTGCTCAATTTCTTAATGCTTCAATTATAGAACATTAAGGGTGGAAGAAATTTGAAATTATTTGTACATACTTGCAAAAAATGTTGAGAGAGTAAAAACTGAAATGTTTTAAACTGCATTTGCGGACTTAATTCATGATTCCAGGGTTCTGTAGCAAGCTCATTATGTAATCATTATTATTTAATAATAAAAATAAGTCACTGCATATGATACTTTTTACTCGAATTTACTCAATTTTCGATTAAAGTGTAGTTTTCTTCAATTCATCCAAATTATAAAGCTTTAAAATTGTAATGTATCAGAATGAGAATGAATCTAAAGTGATTAGGTATTTAGCAGGTCACTCCGATAGCATCTCACAGGAAAAACTAGGGTTTCAGTTTTGTTTCAGGTCATTTTTATCCAAATCCATTTTGAACTTTAGTTATGTTCGCTCTGTTGATGAATGTCAAAACTCAAAAACAATTGAATCGCTTTCAATATACGTGTTGTTGTATATGGACCAATTACGGTTCAATTTTGTTTCACTATATTTTGACACCCTTTCTTTGTTTAAAATGAAACCATTTTTCTATGCTTCACAATGAAATTTCAGAAATTACAAAAGTCAATGACGCCAGAGAGGGATTTTTTCTTTCTCTAAAAGTGTAAAAGATATTTTTCGAAAAACAACCCCTCTCACCTAAAAAATAACCTTGAAAATAAATTATGCATTCGGCCTAAATATGAGCATATCAGAATTTCAAGTTATTTTTAGACTCTCCAAACCACACCAAAATTATTTTACAAAATCAATCCTAACACAAAGAACTACCCCACAAGAAAAACTTGGAGGATAAGTACAAGAGAAAGTATATCAGAGATTTGAGCTATTTTTTGGTTCACAAGAAATAAGAAAATAACTTGTCCGAAAACAACCCATAACACTAACACCTAACAATAAATAAACATATAGTTAATAAGCCAAAAATATATATAAGTCAGAGGTTAATGATTTTTGCGGGCTTTAACCATCCCAAATACGTTTATTGAACCCAGTTTCAGCTGCCTTCAACTAAAACATCGTAAAAAATTAAAAATTAAAAAAAAATCAAACCCCAAAATTTCACAGAACTTTAGTTAATATTTACACCTACATAATAATAATTAAAACCCTCAAAACCCCACCTTTATCACATTTAAAATACCCTATCTCAACTGCCCTCAATGTAAAGCACCAAAAACTTTTCAAATTGAAAATAATTACCAGAAACACCTTTCTAATACTCTAGTTGATATTCCAATTCCCATAGTGATAATCAAAAACTTTCAGAAATCACCCCTAGCTCATTTAACATACCCTATCTCAGCTGCCGTCAACTAAAACCGACAAAGACATTTTTAATTGAAAAATATCAAACGTCTAACCTTTGCAAGATTCTAAGGAATATCCGCATCTCTACAAGAATACTCTACAACCCCAAGAAACAACCTTTAGTACATTTAAAGAAACTCGTCTGATCACAGTAAAAAAAAAGGATCATTTTTGTTGCAGATCATTTTGCTCCAACGATCATTTGACTTTCGAGATCATAATGAAAAAAAATGACATCGGCTCCCAGTAGGACCGCGGTAAATCCCATTCATGGCCACGTCTCACAACCGCGAGATGAGATGAGATATATATATATATATATATATTGTTGGGCGCCAGACCACCCATCTCACGGTTGTGAGACGTGGCCATTAGTAGGATTTACCGCGGTCCTACTTGGAGCCGATGTCATTTTTTAGATGGCAGTTGCTCCCAGTGGAACCCCGCGGTTGTTGTTAACCTTTTTTCTCAATTATATATATATATATATATCAGGGAAGATAGTAAATAAGCTCTTTGATGTATCAAATACGTATATTTCTTCGATTCCATACAACTTCATAATTGCAAAATATAATTTTTTATTCGAAACCAGTTCACAATTTAAAAAATAATTAACAACTACATAATCCTATGAAAAGACGTGTTAGGCGAACGTGGGCGCATCGGGAAAGTGGCCGCGATCGGCATAGCTACTGCTTGTGGCGGCAAAAGAGGTTCCTGAGGCGGGGCTGTGAAGTAAGGATGATATTTCGCTTTTAATTGTGCTGTTTCTAGAACAACGTCCATGTCAGCTAAGAATATATAAGCTGGTTTTCTAACAAAATCGTATACTTGACGACAATGTTGATTGATCTCTAATCCAAAGATGTACTCATTATCTCTGCATATCGAAACAGGTCTTGTTTTTATGGCTTCAATTTTATTTTGTAGACTTAGGTAAAATTTAATAGTAGGTTTTCCAGGACGTGATCTGCCAAGTAGATCTCTTTGTATTAAAAGATTCATTTCTGTAAAAAGAAATAGAAATGTATGAATTAAAAATTGTAATACTTAAGATAAGCCTGAAACAAACGGGCCGGGAATTTTTTTATGGATTAGAGATCTAAAAATCTCATGACAAGTAAGGAAATTTCACAAGTTTTAATGACAGTGAACTTGAGAGTTCTCATTAAGATAATAAAGTGATTTAAATTTTAGACAGTTATTTAGACTATCTGTAATTTTTCTCAATTTCTAAAAAGTAAGCCATTATTTTTTCTTCGTGCGAAATGCGACAGTTAAAGACAGTTTTTTGTTTTGGAGAAAAGTGTGAGAAACCATGAGGGATTTCTTTTTTTCCTGAGTTCGTTCTCGCCTTTCCTCAAGATGTGCTTCCGAACCTTTTATCTGAACTTCATTCATGCTTTGTACAGTGTCATACCCCTTCAGGATATTTGAATGGAATGAAAGAGCTAACGCCGCAAAAAAGGAACCTAGCTGGCTTCTTACACTTTCTTTTCGATAAAAAAATTTTCCTTTAATAACGCAATTTGCAGAAGGAATAAAAAAACAAGTACAAACCTTTTCAACATTACAAATAATTATAGATAGTTCAAACAACAACTTCAAATTTGAATTACTTCAATATATTCATTAGAACTATAGAGATAATATGGTTGTATATTGATGTGAAAAAACAAACAAATTATGTTTGAAAAAGTTTCCCACGACAGTTCATTGAGAAATGTTTAAAAAACATTTGTGAATTTTTTTCAGATTTTTCTTTTTTTCAAAATAAAAAAAGTTCTTAAGTTCACTGCCATTAAAAATTGTAAAATCATCTAACTTTTTATCAGATTTTCAAGTCTATAAAGTGTAAGTTATAAAAAAAATTCTGGCACTTGGTTTCAGGCAGACTAAAGGTGCAACAACCTTTAAAATTATCTTTTATTCATTAAGCTATCATTTTTTCTTCAATCATTTTTCTGAAGTCAAAGCCAGAGGACTCGAATTTTATCGCAGATGTAGGTTAGCAAATATGTTTTTATCTTGATCAACGTCTCTCCAATCTGATGTAGCAGACTACGTCATCCTTTCCTAATCTTTGATAAACTTTATCCGCTATACAGGTGATTTTTAACAGTTCAAAAATGTCTTTGCGAGGAATTTTACATTTCGTCTTTTTCTGTGTAAATTAACATACTTCATTCTAAGATTGACTTTTTTCTTGAAAATTTCAGTATTATTCAAACATATTTCAATTTTTAAAGTTTCTTTCACGACATAGGCGTAACTTTTGTACATTTGGAAAACACGGATTTTCAATTTATAAATTCTGTCGTGAAAAAAAAAAAACCGGTAAGTTACATTTGGGAATTGGCAAGTTATTTCCAATTGTTTCCTGTTTAAATATATTAGAAACAATTGCGAGTCAAGTACCATTTCCCAAATGTAATTTACCGTTTTTCTGGTTTTGCACGGCAGAATTTCGAATATAGAATAACAACATTGCAACTGAAAATACACCTAAAATTAAAGATATATTATATTACTATATTTACCGACTGACGGAAGCAGAACCGTTAACGTGAAGAGTAGAGCACCAATGATGTTCCTCATTCTTTTGAAGTACGGGGAACAGGTGTGCGGAGAATTTTGTGAATAGGATAATATACCAATAGTGCACACCCTCAGTACTGAACCTCACCCTCTAATTTTCGTCTGAGAATATTAATAAAATAAATAAATATTGATCATTAAATGAAATATTTATTAAACTCGTCTTTTGCATAACGTTTTTTGGCGCAAGATGTGAGAGAAAACTGTAAATAAATTTTTGTCAGTATTCAATACTGATTTTCTTATTCCTGATTATTTCGAACGTTTACTTTTTAGTATATATTTAAGAATTTCTGCAGCGCTCACAATGATTTTGAATAAGTGAATAAGAAGTGGTAAAATTTCTATAATGCAGATAAATCGCGAGTCTAGAACCTGCAGGATTCTATCTTGAATTTTATAATTAGCTTGATTTTCATTTGCTTCCTATATCACTTCACATAAATGAAAAAAACAAGCCGAGAATATAATACTCACCTTAAGTGGCTCACTAATATTTCAACCAAGTTCAACTCGAATGAATATCACACATGATGTTTCAGTGTATATATACTAGTCGCTATCTTACTCCTAATTTTATATTACAATTTTTGAAAATATTTTTATTTTATTTTAAGTTGACTTATGGCTTTGGAAGACGAAAAATACTGCTGTCATGGTATTTCTACGATGAATAGTTACTCTGATAGATTTTTCATTCACAACGGAAAGCTCAGTATAAAAATGGAAATAATAAGTAATTAATAACCTAGAATATTATGTACGCAAAAAGTTGATGCTCGCCTCCGAAAATTTTTATCGCAGAGCAAGTAAACACAATGTCATGCATCATATGGCTTACAGATAAGGTAAGGTGACAAGGTGACTTCTGATTATCCTCGCCTGACGTTCGGCGCAGTTTCACACCAGAAATAAAAATTGGATTCAAATTTGGAAAAATACGTTTTTTCGCAAAGGACGCAAAATAAGTGAAAGGGAGTTAAATAATATTATTAGTGGAATGATTAATATTATTAACTAAATTGAATGAACTTTACTAGATCATAATGTGTTACGATTACATTTTAATAATTTAAGAAAAGTTCGTCAAAAACAATGATTAATGGTTTTAAAATATGTATAAAACATCCGAATATTATTATAAATGTGTATATATATATATATTTTTGTGATTGCGTCGTGTCCTGTGACCACTCATCTCGCGGTTGTGAGACGTGGCCATGAATGGGATTTACCGCAGTCCTACTGGGAGTCGTTAAAAGGATAACAATAAAGTGATCTTCTATAGTTCTTACTGCCAAATTATAACTATTTTTCTTGCAGTTTTTTCCCTCCCGAATCCGAGCATCAATAGTTAATAATCAGATGATTTTTATAGACATTCAATAAATAATAACACTAACAGGTACCAAAATTAGTTCCACTCCTACAATGACAATTGTAAACTATCATAAGAAGCAGAAGAGTCTCTAATTTTGGTTACTTGCGTCAGTATTTTATTGTTAAATCCCATGACAATGAAACATGATCTCCACTGATTTTACAGAAATATTGAAGAAGAAGTTATATACTTAAATATGTACAAGAAATGTTATCAGGTTTTGAAGGTTCTGCTTCCGTAATTTCAAAACAACCCTAGTAGCAAGATAACTGCAGATTAGCACCAGCTAGGCGCCAGTAAAAAAAGAATCTGTTTGCAGCCTGATGCATAGCTGGTTCCGCTTTGGCGTGCTGTTCTGGCACCAGGGTCTGGTATAGCAGGTCCTGGCCCAGACTAGTCATGACGTACACCAGACAAATTCAAAATAACGGAAAATGGTGCTAAATAGGTTTCTGTGAAAGTCTTACACTATATTTCAGCCCTTTCTTAGAGAAAATACGGCGGATACGTCACAAAATTTCCGGAGACACATTAAAATATTCACAACATAACCTCATATCCTATAAGCTCGCATGCTTGCATGTTTGGGCATACCTGTGAATCGCTCAAATTTCCGATTGCTTCCAAATTTACACCATAATAATATATCTTCTTATACCACAGAAATGATTAATTCTAGTGTAAAATTCAATTTCAACAACAGTTGATGCTACTTTAGGTCATCATTGAATAAAATAGTACATTATGTAACAAGGGGCGAAAGAAACAGATTTTTCCCTTAAGTGGGTTTATCGCCCTCGCAAAGTTTCAGTGAAACTTTTGTTCCGTGCTGCATATAGTATTTTATTTCATTCTCGACCATAGCTCAATTTTCTCAATTTTACTTTCGCTCCGCAAATTTTATTTTCGCCTCTCCAATTTTACTTGCGCCCTGAAAAATATATGTTACTATCGCCACGATTTCCAGCGGCGAAAGGTGGCCATTTCGGTCGAGTGTGCAATAAAAAATATTCACACAAATTGTCTTCTGCATGAAGGTAAAACTATTGACGTATCTCTGATCGATAATTCTAACTCTTCATACAAGCATAAGCTTTACGATACGCAAACAAAGCCAAATTGATAGGAGAATATAATTTAATTCCTCAAGAAGGAAGGTTCTTGGTGTTAAAAAAAGACAAATTAGAGCAATATGTATGAAATTAACTGCATTCTAGCTGTAACATATCCAATGTAATATTTAATACAATTATTTAGATGTGTGTGTGTGTGTGTACCATACTTTTTTTGTCGCCGCAATAACTAAGGAGTGTGTTGAAGTGATATTTAAAAATTTCAATTTTTGTACAAGCAAGATAAATTGCTAAAATAATTAAATAATTTGAAAAAAGAAAAAATATTTGCACAGAACCTGTTAGTGTCAGCTCATACATATTATTAACTGAAGTCTGAAAATTGCAAAAATAATAAATATCTACTACGAATGTGTATATTTTTAAAGAGAATATGTTTGCAACAAAATCAAGGTAATGAGAAACTTGGCGTAGGGACAAAGTTAAAACGATTTCAGTTCGAGCTTGCGCTTATCCTTCGTAGTATGGTGTTCCCAAAGTTAATAAAATCGATCAGTCTAATTCAAGTACTTTTTCTTTTTTTATTCTTTTTTACTTTTGCTGGATGTAATGCTAACACGAATAACTTGAAGTGGTTCAATAATTTAATAGGAAACGTTCTGCCGAAAAGACAAGTATACCAAACTATTTTGTTATATAATAAAAATCAAGAGAAAACGGATCCAGATGTGGAAATCATTATGCTTTCATTAATGATTGTCTACTGTGGGTTCATTACATACTGCAGCGTGTTCTTCCCTACATACAATTATTATGAAATTTAGTTTTATTATATTTTGCTCGCAAGGATATAGAGAAAATAAAATTCAATAAAGGAGAAGCTGATATGTTTATCATTACATCTTATAGATATGCACAAAACAAATAATATAAGGGCAATAATATAATATGATACTCAGAGCATAAAATATTAAAATATTAAACTAATTTTTTTGTAATAGCTTGAAGCTTCACATGTTTTCTAATCAGTTAATTATCTCGATATCTGCTATTGAGAACAATATTTAGAACTGTTGATATAAAAAAAATAAAATATACGATTTCATGCATCATAACTGTAAAATCAGAGATAAAAGAACTCCGATTTTAACTAGAATGAGCTTAATTATATGTTCATTTATGTTGGAAACTAAATATTATGTTTACTTATCAAATATGTTTCCTTGCGTATACAGGATGATTTATTGATTTTTTGAATTAGTAAAAATTTATCAGAAAATATTCAAAAATAAAATATTTGGGGGCTGATGGAGTCCCCTACACACCATAAAAATACATGAATCCAATAAGGTCAACTAATACGTCTCGAATCAAGAAGCCTGTTTTATTTTTAAATCGAAATGAAATTATGTTAATAAGAAAAGATTTTTTCTGTAAAAAAACAATATTTTATATATTAAAAATAGCTGTAACTTCTTTATTCTTCAATAAAATGTATGAATATGTGACCATCCGCGAAGAAAGGGACCTAATGCGGAAAAAATCGATTTTCACTTTCTTACTCCCATCGATAGTTTCTGAGTTACTCTTTCATTTCCAATAATTGAAAATTTTTTAAGTTGATTACTTTTCTTGTTATTAAGCTACAAACATGGGCATGATAAGCTTACGCGGACACCGAACGAGAGGCCTACGAAAGCCAGCCCTACCACTTACCACACACAAAGGTAGTGCTTTTCGTAGACGCATCCCCACTACTCAAATGCTGGCTTGCTGGCTCTGCTACGATCGCCCGTCTTGTAAAATTCAGATTTGACGTATTAGGTTTCTTTCTTCGCGGACGGTTACATATTATAAGTAAATTCATTTGTTTGGAATGAAGAAATCTTTTTTATCCTTGAATCCACTCGGAGTTATGTTAATAGAAAAGTTTAAGTGAAAAAATAGATTTTTCACACATATTCATATACAAACTTCAAATAATATTAATAAACAAAATTTTAATATGAACATAAATTTCCTAAATATTATATACGACTACAACTTGATTATTTTCCCATAAAATGTATTAATGTTTCACATGCGAATCGATTGTTCTCATGGTAAGGAATCTTTTATATTCTTGTATTAGCAGCGTATATTGAAAAAATGGTACTATAAAATGTAATTGTACTATAGAATTGTAATTATGTATTGCATAACAGTTGAGTACTTTAGGATTTTCAAGTGCTGATCAGGGTTAATAATAATAGATTATTGATTCTAAGTAGTTTTTTGGTGTTGATGACTCGTCCATCATTTATTAAATATTTTTAGATCAACTGTGAGGTCTCACAGTATGATATAAATGACGTTTCGATCGTATATCGACGATATCCTCAAGTTATTACAATGGTGGCTGCATGTACAACATATCGAAATTATTGGAAATTACTGACCACAGTAAATGATGTATGAACGCTGATATTTCTGTCATGAGCAGTAGTGATTTCTGTGTATTTCTATGTTATGTTAGCCCTTAATATGGTTGTATGATTGGCGCTCGACTCCAAATTCTCTAAAGTACACACCACAGCGACCCCCCACTCCCAATTCTCCATAGTACACATCATGACGGACCTCCCACTCCAAATTCTCCACAGTACACAACATGGCGGAGCCCCTACTTCAAATTCTCCATAGTGCACACTATGTTGGACCCCCTACTCCAAATTCTCCATAGTACACAACATGGCGGACCCCCACTCCAAATTCTCCATAGAACACAACATGGCGGACCCCTCAGTCCAAATTCTCCATAGTACACAACATGGCGGACCCCCTACTTCAAATTCTCCATAGAACACAACATGGCGGGTGTTTTCAAAAATATCAATAATCTTTCAGCTGATTTCAATAAATTGAATGGAATGGTAAGGATTTTTAAGAATAAGCGTATTTTTTAAAATTCCGTGGAATTTTCGAGAGCTTCAAAAATATTGAAGGGATCAAGTTAAAACTCAACATTTCTCTTCAAACTTAAGTAAAAAACTGGGTTTTGTGAGTTTTTGGCGCTAATTATGATTTTGTTGCGGTTTTTCAAATGCAAATTGTTTCTGATACATAAAGTATTACTGTATGTTGATAATTAGATGTTTAGATGAATTTTTTAAATAATCTATTATTGTTGATAGTAATTTTCTCTCACAATAGAGTTAGAAAGTCGCTGTATTTTCCGATAAAAAAATTTTTTTTTAATCATTCAGTTAGAGAAAGGCCATAATTAATCAAATTTAATAAAAATAGTTATTTAATGCATTTATTCCTATTTATAGTTAAATAGTTGTGTTTTTTCTGAAATTTTTCACTCTTTGTCCAGTTTTTACTTAGTTATGTAATAATTTAAGCAAGTTCACAAAAATAATTGTATAAATAGTTTATTATTGTTTGAAACTATCTTCTCTTAGAGTAACGCTAGTAGATTTCATTTTTCTTTTTTTTTAATTTTTAACTTTTACTTGATTTTTGAGTTATGAACAAATATTAAATAAATATCAAGAAGAATCATTTGAGTGTAGTTTTGGTCTTGACCTCTGACTCAAAGCTAGGCTCTTCAAACGTATACATCAGGGCCGTGTGAACACTGAGAGTGAACTGACGCAATGGGACGAAACGTAATAGAACGTGATGCAGTTATCTATTTAGGCCGTCAGGGTACACCACTTCATTGTTATTCTACTGTTTTATCACGCATGAGAGACACATGACGTCCTTCCCTTTCAGCCCCGCGGCTCCTCTCATCCGATACCGCGGCGCGGCATCATTTCTGGGAAGGCGCAAATCGCATTCAATATGAAAGTGATTGTTCACAAGATGATTCTCTCTGTTTCTTTATTTATTATTCATAACCAAAAAGCCAAATCAAAGTTCAAAATTTCATGGAAAACTGTAACTTCCTAGCATTATTATAGAAGATAGTTATAGACAGTAATACATTGTTTAAACAATTATGTTTCTTAAATTGCATTAACTATCACCTTAATCTAATTGAAAAATTGACAAAAAGTTGAATATTTCAGAAAAAGCCGCAACTTTCTAGTCTTATTCCAAAGACTATTAATAAAAATAATAATAAACTGTTTGAATTTTTTTCTGTTTACTTAAATTAATTATTATCTCACTCTTCTTGAAAAGTAGAAAAATTGGAATATTCCAGAAAAAAATGCTACTTTCTAATATTCCAAAAGGCGATCCATATACCACGTGGACACTGGGAAGGGGGTTTAGACAAAGTCCATGTGGATTCGCATTCTCTGAATCTGCTGATTTTTTTTCAGAAAAAAATGAAAAACTAAGAAAATGTTCACTAATCCAGTCGCGACTAACACTTTTGTATGCTAGATCTCTTGAAAGCAAAAATAAACCATCTGATCGAATGAAAACTTCTCTCCGTGAGTTGTCAAACTGCTGCGGAAAGTGTAACTTTCGTTAATGACGTTGTTCATTATTCAGAAACACTCTTTCTTTATAGTTTATAACAATTTTTATGAATAAAGACCTTTAATTACCAGAATTGACTTTTTAACAAGTTTTACATGAAAATTTTCACATTCGTGGCATTTCATTGTACGATGAGCCGTTATTTATTTACAGCCTTATAAACGCTATATTTTTCATAATTTTTCCGCTCTCCTACAAGCGACAATTTTTAAGTTATTCGCGATAACCTGTTTTCAGGGCTTCGTAGCCCCGGGCTGAAACCCTTATAGTTTCGGTCGGGTGTCCGTCTGTCGTACAAAAGGGTATAAACGCCAAAATTTGGTTCAATAACATTTTTTTCACAAAATTTTTGTCCCCAACCAAAATTTTCTTCAACAATTTTTTTTCATCCAATTTTTTTAACAGTTTTTTCAAACAATTTCTTCCAACAAAATTTTTGTTTCTGTTTTTAAATGGGGGGTCATTAATAATGAGAAATAGATATTGAAAATGCTAAGCAAGATAATTATACTGTTTACACTAAAATGAATGTTATATAAGAAGATTATCGCTAATAACTTCAAAAATCATGTCTCGTAGGGGGCCTCGAATTTATAAAAAAATACATTGTTTATAAGCCTGTAAATAAATAATGACTCTTGGCGCGTGTGAATATATAAAAAAAATCGATTTCCTTCATTGAGGGTTTTTGTTAATGACAGTAGTTATAAACAATAAGGAGCAGGTATTCAAAATGCTGACAGAGATAATTATACTGTTCACGGTAAAATCTATGTTATTAAATAAGGTTATTGCGAATAAATTGAAAATTGTAGCTTGTCAGGGAGCGTAAAATTATCAAAAATATATTTTTTATAAGGCTGTGAATAAATATTAGCTCGTCGTACAAGAAAATAGCACGAATGCAAAAAGCTTAATCTCGTTTCAAGGAATAATACAATTTTTTTAAAAATTTTTCTGATCATCCAGGTTCTTTTCTTATAAAAATTGTTATAAACAATAAAGCACGTGTATTTATGAAGAATAAACAATATTATTAACGATAGATATACTTTTCGCAACAGTTTTAGAGAAAATAATGACACTGTTGGCCTGGATGATTTTTTATTAACAAATGAAGAGTCCAGACGATGTCCTCTTTAAAATAGCTATTTCTTAAAAACAATTCACGGAGAGACCTAACCTCGATATAGACAATGTTCAAGTTTTACATTGTTTTGAGTAATATATTCTGAGATACTACTTTGCAAATATGTCAATTTTGTCGAAAAATCATTTATTTGTAACGCTGTCAATTGCAAAAGGCTTATCCTACGAAAAAATTTCAAGAAGCAAAAAAGTTTCATTTTTGCTCATCGATGACTAGTCAGATACTTTCCATAAGATTGGCCTATTTAAAAAAATAAAATTTCTTATAAAAAGATTGTTTCTTTTTTATTCGTGTAAAAATAAATGTTGAGTTTTTCTCTGTTTTATCCCTTTTTCGTGAACAGTTACCGTTCAGTAAAAAATTATGTGTATATACATATAAATGTGTATGTGTTTTCAGAATGGACTGAGATGACTTATGAAAGTAAAAAATTGTTAAATAATAGCGATGTTATAAGCAAAATCGCCTTTGCCCCACCGGTCGGCGCTGCCCCTCCTTCCCCTATATAGAAAATGCATGATGTCAAAATGCTCTAGGAGTGCTGCAAACAATTTTGTAGCGTGAATACTTTTAAAAGCTCTTGTTTTAGTGTAAATAAGTCCAACTATAAAATACAATTTTGGAAAAATTGTTGCGAAACATTTTTTTATTTCAAAAATGGCATTAATGTGGGAACTCATATTATGTAGATTACGGTGGTTCAAGAAAATACAATGTTCGAATTTCGTGTGGGAAAATTTTTTATATTTTGAAATTCCCAAGGAAAAAAATCCGTACTTTTTCATTTTTTTATTGTGCATAATTAAATTTTTCCAGCAAGGCCCTCTATTTCCCCATAAGAATATCATAGAGAAAATCCCCATATCTAAGAATATGAGACTGGATGGCGTAATTTTCAATAAAACGAGTGCCAATTATGGGGACCTCTTAAAATCACTTTCCCGGATGTAACATATGCCTTAATTTTTTATTTCGACGCTTGATCTCCTTCCAGCTTGCCCCAAAAATCACCCTCTAAATGAGGATCAAGTATTTTTCAAATTTGTCAACAAATTTCATTAGCTCCTTTAATTTTGACACTTTTCATTATTCACCGAGAATTTTCTAGCCAACTTTGATTTGTTTAAACAAATTTTTTCATGCTATTCAGAAAAAGTGAAATCTAGCCTGTTTTTTCGAAAACCGTGTTTAAACAAATAAAAATTGTTTAAAATATAATGGGTAAGTAATCAAAAGTGTCAGCATAAGAGAAGCTAATGTAATTTATTATATAATGGGCAAAAGCCTACACTAGTCAAAAGTCACATGTCAACTGTAAACAATTATTCAAACAATTAAGAATATAGTCAATCGATCCTACTGCTCCTTGATTTAAACCAATTAGTTCATGTTACTTACAAAAAGTGTAAACTTGTTATACTTCGTTGATTAGAAAAATGTTTACAAATAGAAATTGCTTTAACAATTATGCATAAATGATAAAGATATTAGATATACCAGAATTCTATCGAGCTCGTTGACAAATTTGCAAAAAACTACATTTTTCTGCCTCATTTCAGTCAGAAGTTACATTTAAACAATAAAAAGTTTGCTTAAACAATTAACAACAAATTGAATTGAACGTTCTAATTTGTTATATTGCCTAATTAGTTTATCTCCTTGTAAGAGCACCGATTATTTACATAAAATGTGAAGAAAGTTTTGTTTAAACCGTTAATAATTGATAACAAGATTCATAAAACTTTTTAATGTGATCATTAAAAATTATCTGTGAAAAAACTACACAAAAGTAATATTTATGACCAATATACCGCAAAATACTTGATCCTCGTTTAGAGAAATATTGAAAATTACCCCTTCTAGTATCATATTTGTAGATAGTATGGTTTTCCCCAAGTTATTCTTGTTAGGAAATAAAGGGGCTGGGCGGCAGAAATTAATATTATTCAATAAAAAAAATTGATGGGGGGGGGGAGGCTCAAAAAATAAGTCGTTCCCCCAAAGAAAATACAAGCATTGCCTTTTTTTAACCTCCCTAATGTAGATGCACCTCTTTGGCAAAGCTATATAACTTAATATTTCAGATTAATAGTTTATTTTTAGAAAGAGATCATGCTTATCGTTTACATGTGATTCATTACACCAATAATAAAACTTTTTGAAAAATAATGTTAACAATGGTTTTAACGAGTAAGACTGGAAATACTCTCTGTCATAAATTAATCATACCTTTTATAGCAAAGAGTCAATATAGCTTCCTTAATAATGACACTCGATTCACTACACTTTAACGATGAAGCTTGTTAGCCACACAGGTATAAGTGCATACTTCAAGGTATTTTAACATATTGAAAATCAATATCAATAGCAAAGCATCTTTGCTTTTGAATACGTTTAGCGTTACCGGCGTCACGATACAGTTTCGTTCACTGTTCTCTATTCATTAGAATATATCTAGAAATCAATATTTTGTTGACATGTGCTGTATGCGACACTATTCGCATCTAAATATGCTTGTTCGAGCCGTTGCTAGGTATAGCTAGATCGCTTTTTTTATAGAATATCTGAAGCGGTTCAACTATAGAAATCTTAGAAAAATGTTCTATTACATAGAAATAAAATTACATCCAATTCAAAATAATTTTTAGAGGCTGAACTTACGTATATTAAGAAAATAAAATGCACCGCGTAAAATAGGGTTGAGCGGCGCATTCAAGGGACACCTTCTCACCCTTAACTTTATTTTTCATTATTAATTATCTCTTTCTCTGAATAACCAATCAAGATTAGCATTTCATTTCTTTTACACAAATGTTGAACTTTATTTTAAATCTTGTTTGGTGCAGTTTCATTATTTATAAAGAATACAAAGTGCATTGATCTAAGATTCTCAGTTTAGGAAATTTGGTTAGGTTGTATAAAGAAAGGATGTCATGAACTTATAATTTGCAAAATTATGTGCAAATTTGTGAATGCATCATATTTTCTAGCACCCGAACAAGATGTATGCAAATTTTCACATAAATACAATATATTTTTCGTCCTGCAGAATGATTTTTGGAAGAATTTTCATTTTTGTGGAAGAAAGTGGCTCATACACGGTAAAAAAATTTGACTATCTTACAGAATTTTTATTTTAAATTACTAAAACTGATTCGATGTGAAGGCATCATGAAACAAAACAAAATATCTTTTACAATGAATTTGAAATCTTTACATCATAAAAATGTGTGAAATTGAATTTTTATCAAAATGTTTCTTTATGTGAGCAATCTGAATCTCTGCACTACTGAGCTGGCTTTGAAAATTTATTTATTACGATTGTTTGAAATTTGACATTAATGGTTTCTCAATATATAGAAAGAAAATTTTCATAAATTTAAGAAAACGAAATATAGATTTCATAAAGTGTGAAGCTGTCTCACATAAAAATACAATTCTTTATTTTATTCATGTTTTGTCAATGGGTGAAGTAATCTGTTGGTATCGATAGACAACTTGTATTTTTTTCCTTAATAGCATTTTATTTTAAAAAGAAAAATTGTTTTTCTTGATAACCACTCCATTTAAGAGTTCAAAAATACCTTTCAAAACGTCCAAAAAGTAAAGAAAATGTATCACATTTGAAGATGTCTTGTAAAATATGGCTTACTTATACGTGAGATTAAAAATAAATCCGGTTATGTTGTAAGTCACAATAAGCAAACTATTTAACGGTGCCATAACTTTAAGTAACTTCATTTGCTGTAAAATTATTAGAAAAACTTGAAAACAATTACTTTTCCTGTAAAGTTTTTCTTCCAAGAACTTTTTTTTTATGAGTGAGTGACTTTGGCCCACATTATGATACACTAAATCTGAAGGTAATTTGATCTGCGACAAAGTGATTTAAGAATGTAATATTCTTTTTGCTTCCTCATAGAGGCACCTTGGTAATGGTAACATTTTCCAAAAATTTTAAATTCATTTAATTAAACCTTCCTCAATTTAAACATTTCTAATACAATGTTCTAAGCAATTGTCCGGATGTGTGTGTGTGTGTGTGGACGTCACACTTTGGATCTCTCAGTTTCGAAAAACGATAAGTATGAATTGTTCTTCGAACATCGTCGGACTCTCTCTCTCTCTCTCTCTCTCTCTCTCTCTCTGTCGAACTCAAACAATAGAAAGAGAGACGTTTTGAAACCTTCGTTTCAAATTCCCATGCATCTCGTTGTTTATCTCACATGTAGAAAGAGAGTTCCAATTGACTTTGGCCATCGGTGTCTCAGTGCAGGGAATCTGGACGCGGTGTTAGGGGGACCCCACTTGCAGATACAGGGGAATCCCAGATCTTTACAGTTGTAGGGCATTCTTTTTACTTATAGTTGAATATCTTATACATTAAATGTTTTATCATTGAAATATGTATTTAGATTCTTATCTTTTTTTTCATATTTTAGATGATGGAGATGTGAAGATGAGCAGCTATGTAGTTATATTTTAGTCCATAAGAATGATAAAAAATGACTAGGTAATCAGTCTCAGCGCGGTGCTTGTATAAATAGGGGAATCCTGCGTATAAGGTAGGCGCATGACACTTGCTGTAAATACCTGTGGACGTTGGGGGATTCCCAGTGAACTTTGGAATGACAGATTGGGAAGGTAGGGTCCTGATGTAGCGACGGAGGCTCGATCTATAGCTGGGGATCTATACTATTAACGGCCGATGGTAATTACCTGATGTTCGTAGCTCAGCCTGGAACAGAACCTTGCCGACTGATGGTAACTTAGCATGGAACTGAAATTCGTAATGCTAACTTTGCAAGAATCTCCATTTTCAAACTCACTTTTTTACCGACTTAGCATGGAACAGAACCTTGAAATTACCTACCTCTCTGATTCACAGAACTATACTGCAATGCTATAGCAGCAGGAATTTGCATTACCAGCCTAACTGTTTTACAGACTGCTGATAACTCAGCATGGAGCAGAACCCTCACTTGGTCGGTAGTGCCATCTGTTGGTGTCAGTAACTTGCGACTTTCTATCTTATCGACCTATGGTAAAATGATAATATTCAAAAATAGCCAGCAGCATAGGAGAGAGGAGAGAGAAGACGATGGCTGAGTCCAAGGATGATTAAGTACTGAGAGACGTCATCAGTTATTTACATCCGATTGATAAGGTAGGCTCCTGATATAGCGAATGAGGCTCCATCTGTGGCTGGAGATGTGCATTATCGATGGCCCCTGTTTTAACAACCTATGATAAAATGATAATATAAAAAGCTACTGTCTTACCTGTTTTACTGACTGATGGTAACATTGTTTCCTACCTTACTGACACATAGAAAAATAATAATTAAAAAATTACCGACCTCCCTGTTCTACCGACTGCTGGTAACATTGTTCCCACCTTACCGACATATGAAAAAATGATAATATAAAAAGTTACCGCCTCCCTGTTTTACCAACTGATAGTCACATCGTTCCCTAACTTACCGGCCGATGGTAGGAAAAATAATGTTAAGTGTTACCGACCTGCCTGTTTTACCGACTGATGGTAACATTGTTCCCTATCTTACCGGTCGATGGTAATATGATAATATGAAAATTACCGACCCCCCTGTTTTATCGGCTGATGGTAATAGTTTTCTCTTCCTTACCGACATATGTTGGAATGATCATATAAGAAGTTAACGACTTACCCGTTTTACCGACTGATGGTACATTATTCCCCACCTCACCGACATAGAAAAATTATAATATAAAAAATTACCGACTTACCTGTTTTACCAACTGATGGTACTAAACCGTTTTACCGATCGATGGTCACTTAGCACAGAACAGAACCTTCTAATGTTAAATTATCAGGAATCTCCATTACCAATCTCACTGTTTTACCCACTTAGCATGAAACAGAATCTTGAATTTACTGACATCTCTGTTTATCGAGCAATGGTACAATGCTGTCACAAAAGGTATGTGCATTACCGACTGTCGGTAACTAAGCACGGAACAGAACCCTCCCTTTTTCGGTAGCGCTATCTGTTGGTCTCGGTAACTTGCGACGGTGGCGCCATCTCTCGGATTTTGAGCTCGTACCCCCCTAGCCCTACTACTACGATCGAAGCCGTGGCAAGATAAGTCCTGCTTGCGAGCATTGTAAGCGAGTCGCGTGAAGACCCGAATTGTACGCATTGTCGCATATACTATCTTACCTGAAGACGCTGCATTTACAAATTTTGTTGTGACCGCGTAGAGTATCGTAATGTTGTACATCAAGATACAGCAGAGTGTAATGTGAAGAGTGATCGTCCGCTGTATCGTAATGTAGTACATTACGATACTCTACGCTGCCGGATAAAAACGCGTTTATGCACCGGAGTCACATAAATTATGTTAATTGAACAAAATTAATTTGTTTCGGTTGAAAAATAATTTTTTTGTTGAAAATTTAACTATTCCCTTTTTGGCTAAAAAATGTATGTTTTTTAGTTACAGAATATAATTATTTGGTTAAAACTTTATGTATTTGTTCAAATTCGATATTCTTGGTTAGAAATTCAACTATTTGTTGAAAAAAAAAACACCTTTTTTGTAGAAAGCTCGTCTTTTTCAGGTTGAAATGTGAACATTTTGGAAGAATTTTTTTTTCCTTTATTGACTTAAAACTCCTTTTTGATTGAAAATTCAGCTCTTGTTGAAGATTCGATCTTTTGATTTGAAAATTCATCTTTTTTGATAGAAATGTCGTTCTTCTTGGTTAAATTATGAACTATCACATTTTTTATTGAGAATTCATCTTTTTTGTTTGTAACTACTAACAAAGGCGATTAGGTGGCAGGTGTGAATAAGTAAGCTTCAAAAAGTAGGGGGCGTGTGGGGGACACTCGAGGAAGTGGCGGAAATTAAATGAGTTAGTAGGGGAAGTGAGGAGAGGCGAAATGAGGAGAATTAAAGGAAAGTAAGGGGAGGGGGTATGGAAAGAGATAGGAGTAGGTGGCTAGTAGTGAACTGACGGTTGTAAGGGTGTGGTAAGCAGAGGAAGTCAGGGAGATGGAGGGGATTGGCAGTATGGTAATGAGGAGAATGGTGGATATGAGTGGTTTGGCAAAAGTAGGTGAAGTAGCGGAGGAGGTATAAACGTCTTAATTAACGTCTTGATATGTTACGAAATTCTCTTTTGTAGGTCACCGACGCCTACTCTGATTAAATTTTTGGAAGGAATTTGGAATCGGTTAATTTTTCCGATCCTCTGAACAAAGGACATCCTACAATTTTATTGAAATTTCCAACTTACTCATCCAGGTGTAGAGCATATGGTGCCATCCCAACTGTGCAAATGTACGGTTAGTACACGTCTAAATTTCAACGCTCAAGGTTGGTAGTCTGCTTTCCGGTTTTGAAATTCAGGTGAACTCCGTATCAATAGGGTCAGTTTTCGAATTCCCTTTTTCATAACACACATATATTTTGGTTTTTTCGGGAATAAATTCAGATTAAATTCGAACTTATTCCGGACAAACTCAAAAAAAGTCTGGAAGAAAATAACAATGCAACTACTGAATATTCTGGTACTTCATTGGTTTATACTACATCCTATACTTGTGAAATCTAATTGTAAGTATTAAGATCATCATTATCTAAAAGACAATATTTTCTCTAAAGTCTAAAGATGTGCTAAGGGCTAAGGATGCCCTATTAGAAAAAATGAGGATCCTTTCTATGCAGATTGTGTCATTGGTGGTTATCCTTAATTCTATTGGTAAATATAATAATTCAACTTTTCAATAAATTTATATTACTACAATTCATAATATGCATTGATATTGGAAAAGATATGTGTTTATTGTCTTGTTTTTATGATTAAAAAAAAAATGCGCAACCTATGAAAAAAAATATTCTTAATTAAGATTTTTCTGCACTTTGCGTCGATTTTCCAGAAACTTGATTTGTTTTTTTTTTTAAGTTCATTTTTTACGATTAAAAAAAAATATACGCATCCTTTCGAAATATAATTTATAACCTATTTTTAGATCTTCTTTGAGTGAACAACGTTTGTTTACTGATTTTTTCCATACCTTGTGTCGTTTTTCTACAAATTCAATTTTCTTTTGTTAAAGTCATTTCTTACGATTAAAACAAAAAATACGCGTCCACAGGAAAAATTGGATAGTCAGATTCACCAGGCTATCATTTTCGATTCTCTAGATTAAACAACGAATCAATGAATTTATAGATTTTCAAAATTATATCATTTCAAGCAATGTCTAAGTTAGAAATGTTAAAAATTTAAAGATTACCCCTTTTTTGAAACGAACATTTTTTTCAATTAGGAGTAAAATTATTCCAATTTTTGATCCTCATAAATTATTCATTCTTCAATTGCATCAAATACATCAAAAATTGTTTTAAAATCTATTACAATTTTGATTGACGTTGGAGGGGGGGGGGAGTGGATTGAGCGACCGTCATGATATGTCATACCCGAGGGAAATAGAAGTTTTATAAACGTCACACAGGCTGAAGATTAAATTTTTATAGACTAGAGCATAATTTCCTGCAATAAAAATTCTTCTTTAGCGTCATTTATGTAGCTTTGAACTCCAACGAAGTTCCTTTTTTTCAACTTTCTGAGAATTTGCTTCAGGACCCCTCAGTAAAACGTTTTAGCAAAAAGGAAGCATTACCTACTTAACGTATTAGGAATTAATCACAATTGAAGAGTGATAGAAACATCAATGGCAAAAATTATTTACGTAACAGTATCGACAAATTATCTGAAATCCTCATTCTTTCTTGCTTCACGGAGTTTAGAAATATTCAATCTTCTTTTTTTTGTTGCAGAATTAAGTTTCCAATCTTCGCGTAATAGGGCACCTATTGACCTAAATCTGTCTCCGGTCAGTTCTTCATCTCCTCCTGCAAAGTCTAGGTCCAGGTCTCCGCCTGAGGAGTTTCCTCCTGCCAGACCTTGTTCTCCAAACAGCGCTTCTTCAAGGCCTCCTCCATCAGGCAGAACTACGGTACCACGTTCCAGGCTTCCTCCTTCTATCATCCGTGAATATATACTTGGTGATATTGAAACTATTTTGTTCACTTCCAAAACAAATCCGTACCGGATATTCGAACTTAAAAAATACACTTTTCCTGCAAATACACAAATTGAATTGAAAACACGACATTGTGTCATTGAGTCAGTGCCAAACGCAGAACAAATTGTTATGGCAACGTTCGGTGGTGAGGTCTTTGCAATATTAGAGAATTATAATGCTCTTGCTGGATTGTATATGAAGAACAATATATATAACAGGTATGATCAAGCGAAAATGTACATGGAAAGCGGCATGCCTACCTTTTTGAATCCAGACGAAATCCATGATACTCCAGTAGATCGCCGTGGTCCAATCACACGTCATTTTAGAGTAAAGCGGGTAAACTGGGAATAACCGGGTTGACCAGAAGGAATGCCATAATAAAATGTGTTAGATGTGGATGCACAGCCAAATGTGGAAGTCTATTTGTCAATTCTTTGAATAAACTTTATTGACTTAAATCTAGTGACCACTGATTGTCAACCTTCTTACCTAGCTCCACCAATTGTTGGTATTCAATCAAAATTGATTTGGATTTAATCGGGTATGAGGCAACTGTAAAAATCTGCGACATGCTTTATTGTCTTGTTCTTTCATGTCAATGTGACAGTTTATAGTATACATGATTTTTCTAGCACATAAAATAATCTTTACCATCAAATTATTTCCGTAGCATGAAAATTCTTTATCATTGCACACTTAATCTCAGAAATATATGTTATCTAAATTTGGATGGCAACATATTCAAAAATTGACCACTATGCACATATGAAGTTTTTATGGACACAATTTTCTCAGGGTTCACTTTACAATATTTTAAATTACAGTAAAATCTTGAATCGATGACATGATTGTTTTCATAGCTATATAAATCAAAATTTGTTTTTTTTTTCGTTCTTGAAACTTACGAAGTACCTTTAGAATGATGTGGCAGCATTTGTTTGTTCTTGGGGAAAATTTATGAAATACAAATATCTCAGAAGGACAAGCTCGCGGCTTACCTAATTAATGAGATCAGAAATAAAATAATCATTCTCTCAACTGTTAACGGAATTCTTCTCTTATCAAGTAGTCAGTTTTGCTTCAGTTAGAAAAAATGAGGGTCCTTTCTATTCTGGTCTTATCACTGGCGGTTATCCTCAATTTTATTGGTAAATATAATAATATAATAATACATATATCTGTATTTTTACTAACGTTTTCAGGTTTTTCGGAACTGAGAATTTTTGTGCCGTAATCCTAGTTGTAGTTCTATACAACAGAACTACTTTAGATGAAGGCATTTAAAATAAAAATAAAAATTGAAAACTGAAGCAATGTCATAAGTGACGTAATTCACTTATTTATTAGGATCTACTTTCTTTGAAAACAAATACTTTTATACAATGTTTGGCTCATTTCCTTCAGGGCACCCAGTAATAGATATACATCGGTTCAAGGCTGAAAAATAATTATTCAACAAATTTTTTCACAAACAACTAATTTTTCTCATAGTAGCCTCAACCACGATATAACATCAAAACTGCACTCGAAGAAACCAAGATGTAATTACAAGGAATACGACATAAGTTAATTTTTTGTACAAAGGATAAGCTATCTGTGACATGTGAATCAGTTTTTCCAATAACTCTATTTAAAATCTTGGACAAAAAGGCAGATAATTTATATAAAGGGCTGTTAGTAGCAGAAATAATCAGTCTTGAGGGGGTATCAGGTTTATGAGTTATAGGAAGGCCGTAGACCTTTGGAATAATTGATGAGTATGTTCTATGTTATTTAGCTGGGTAAGAAAAAATGGAATTATTAAATTCTAAATCAGAGCCCAAATCATTATTTTTGCCTCAGAGAGTAGCACTGTATTCAGATATTTCCTATAAACTAATAGCAATAACAGTTACGTGTTTTTGGCACATTTGTATAGTGAAACATGACCATTATTGTGACTGTCACATGATTATGTAGAAAATTTAATTTTTTCCGCGGTTGTGCCATGCATTTAAAATTCAAATAAAATCCTGAGACGATGACATAATTGTCTTAAAGTCTATATAAATCCAAATATTGCGTTTCCTTCTAGAAGCTTACGAAATACCTTCAGAATGACGTGTCAACACGAGTTTTTTCTTCTGGCAAATTAATGAAATACAAATATCTCACAAAAACAAGCTCGAAGAATATCTACTTTATGAGATAAGAACTGAAATAATCATTCATTATACTGTTGACCAAATTCTTTATTTGAAATATACTTAGATAAATTGTAAGTGGGAGAACCAACAGTAGAAACAATCAGTCTCCAACTTAAATTAGGTATTTTCACTTCAAATTTCACTTCAAAAGTTTACACTTTAGAGGAAAAACCTTTTTTGATTAAAAGTTCAACTACTCAGTTGAAAATGGAATTTAATACTTTGCCTTACATTCAGGGTTTATCTGCACGGTTAAGGAGTTCACTTACAAAATTTAATATTAATGTTTAGTTTAAAAACACAAATACTCTAGATAATTATTTATTAAAAAAGAAAGACAGGAGTTCCATTAGAAATTTATCTGGCGTTATTTATCTGCTTAAATGTAAATGATGCAATAAAGTCTAGCTAGGTGAAACTGGCGGAGATTAAAACTAGAATTTCTGAATTTTGATTTTTGTTTTAAAAATATTATAATATTAGCTATTGAAAAAAATACTTATCAACGACGTATTATTGAGTCACATTTTTTATTTTTTAGTTCTAACCATTTTCTCTCACATTTAAATTTAAATTCAGTTTCGCGCGTTTTTCTCATCGGTGGTTTCAATGAAAACTCATCTATGTAAATGCTCATTACGTATACTGTCTTATTGTATCTCCATATTGTCGATTTTTGTTTGTCCTTCCTAACTATTATAAAGATCTCTTTTTATGTATTTTAATATGTAGATTTTAAAGTGAGTGAATTCTCTTTAATTTTTATGAGACTTCTATAACAATTTTTAATGTTTTCTAAATTTTTAACTCAAATTTTGACTTGAATTCTTTAAAATTGAGATTGGTTTTCTGTGTTCCTTGTCGATGTTTGTTTTACTCTTCAAAATTAATCTTATCGCAGGTACAAATTTACATTAATTATTAATTTAATTTTTAATTTTTTCTGTCTTATATTGCTAACTTGAAATATTATTGTATTTAGGTTTTAAAAACCTTTTGAAAAATGTCAGCAATTGTACTGAAACGTACGTAAAGAATGAAGAAAGGAGTTTTTTAATTAATAAATTCTGAGTTGAAAGATGTTTTTGGCTAATTTTTTATTTAATTTTTATGTGGACCGTAAGACATGCAAAATTTACAGCTTGAAATTCTTAAACATCGTCGGACGAGGAAAAAGATTGATTTGTTACTTATCAAATCATTTTACAAAAACTATTTTTGTTGATCCGAAGTTATCTCTGCTAAGGCGAGGCTTCAATTTGTAATTTGTTGATGCTATGAAAATCCTTATTATATTGTGAAGTTACTTGCAGGCAGAAATCTTGTAACCGAACCAATTTATTAAAATTAGCCCAGTTATACTTCGGCAATTATATCTAATAAAAATTAAATTCTCTGCTTATCTTATTCATGAAATAACTTTAAAAATTTTAAAAAACTTTAAATTTAAAAGTTAAAATTAGTAAACTGGAAATTAAAGGATGGGCTAGCTCAGCCCCGTCTCTAGAAAGTGTTTGAGGGGCTAATTCTTTCAATCAGAATACAAAAAAAATTTAAAAAATTTAATATAAATGATGAATAAATAAATTATTTTTTGATTATGTAAGATTAATTTTACTAGGATAACATAATTTTTATTTACAATTGGGGTTATAATAAAAATAATTGAAGGGCAGAAACAATTGATTTAAGGAGAAGACAAAATGTGCACACAAAATGGAGAAATTAACTAATTTTCTGAACTAAATTTGATCTTTCGTCTCAATTTCCCGAAACTTAACAAATGGGTTACATAATATGATTAAATTCGTATATTAAACGTATTTTTGGATATTATAATTTCCTAATTAAATTCAAGGGAACGTAAGATAATTCACGAGTTATTATATTTTAAAATACGGTATAATTCGGGAGTAAAAGACAGAAGATAAAATCTAAATATAAATCACAAAACACAATAATGATATATATATATAGAGATCTTAAATATTATTCGGGAACAAAGTGACAGAATTGAACTAATAACGGGACAAATCAAAGAAATTAGCATGAGGGAACTATGTGACAAAAATTGAACAATATTAGGACCACTGAAATATCAAACATACAAAAAAAATAGAAATAAATTATTCGAGTCGGGAATATCACCGAAACTGTATGCCAAATATTCTAAAAAAAAAAGGAAACTAATCAAACACAAAACAAAAAGGGCCACACAGTATCGTAGAATATTTCCATCTAGACCACAAAATTAATTTTCTACCTTAAATAATGAGTTGACGTGCTGCTCCAAAAGCTGCTCGGCGAAAGATGAAAGTTCCTCCCCGGCATCGTTTTCTTCTTTAGCAACCGGCTGAATCCTGATTGTTTGAAATGGTGTTTCGTGATAGGCGTTACCATGGAAAGTTTAAACAGATGAAGTAGACATTTGAAACGACATGCGCCGTTTTAAGAACTAAAGTTTCAGGGCGCTAAGACCCTTTTACTAAATACTCTCTAGACTAGCAATTTTTCAAGTGGAAAAGTTCAAAATGTTTAAAGTAAAATCAGAATACGCAAGAAATGAACAATTATTAAGATTAATGATATACGAATATCAAGTAACTGATAGATTTATTACTTATGAGAGAACTAAGATTTAAGTATAGCCTCAGGTTTCAATTTCGTTAATGTACTCGTTATAGTACTGCGCAGTCTCACTGTCTAAAGTGAATTTAAGGTTAGAAACTTGAGACCTTGAGCTTTTTTTAGTATCGTTATTGGGTTATGGCGCCGGCCAGATGGCATAAAAAAGCGACCCTTGGACATACAAACAGGAAACTGTCACTCAAAGTGATTGATGTGAATCCTGTCTAAAAGTGAACTTTGGACCTATATCCTTGAACTATCACTCACTTTAATTAACTAATACCAGTAGGAGGAGCAAAGTGACCTCATTTATGATTGGTTATTCGGCACTAAAATTGAGTGACGTCAACATTCCGATTGGGTAAATGCTAAAAGTAGGGTTAAGCCCAGCCTTAAACGAGCTTTTAAATATAGATGCAGAGCACAGAAACGTCAGAATATTGTATCTCGGCGCGCGCCTCTCAAGCTTGAACCTCCGACTCTTGTATCTTCGTTTATTGTACATAACCTCACTTTCGTGATTGCGATGCGTGCGTTTGTGTTCGGTTGTGCCGAAATGGTAAGTGCTGAGCTTACTTGTGTGTTTGTTCATCGATACTCTATATGAACCTTTAAATATCTGCCACGTCTATCAGAACTTTATCATAAAACGATTGATTTTATTACCAGGATAAATACAGTGTTGAGTGTCTTCATTTATTTAAACCTGAACTATTTTTCGCGGCTAGTAGTTTCAACCTCTCAACGACGGGTAAAGAATCCTCACCTTCGACGTATCAGCTTTTAGTTCCTACAGACATTAAACGATTGTAGCGCTGGGACGTAACACTCTTGTTACGTCCCAGGATCTGCAGTTGAATTTCATTCCTTTGTAGCCACTTGCTGATTTGTTGAAGGATAGTTCGAAATGCTGCCGTTGAGTTGTGGAAACAACTACCGCAAGACTAGGTCAAGTTTAAATAAAAACACAATTGTTTATGTTCACTGAATCACAATATTTATTCAATAGTTTATTTAATTTTATTGTTCACAGGTGGTTGATGCACAAAAATCAACAATTTAGTAAGAAATTAGACCATATAGTTGTAAATGAACTCTTTTGTTAAAAATTAAATTGTTTGGTTTAAGAGATGCACTTTAGGTTTGAAAATATATATCTTTGTAGATACCATCTTTTTTGGTTGAATAATCAACTGTCTTCCTAAATATTAAATTATTTGTTCAAAAAATTAACTGCTTGGTACAAAATCAAATCTTTTTCGAAAATTCATCTTTTTGGCTGTGGATTCAACTATTTTGTAAAAATTAGTCATTTTCTTCAACTAACCTTATAGAAAATTCGATCTTTTTTTGTGAAAATTTATTTTTTTGAATAAAAATGCAACTATACCATGTTTGGATAAAAACATAAAATTTTAGTTAAAAACTTATCTGTCGGTCTTTTTCGGTAGAAAATGAATCTTCTTTTCTAAAAATTCATTTTTTTTGCTGTGGCTCCAAGTATTTTATTGGAAATTCTTATTTTTTGGTTTAATCAGAATGGTTGAAAATTCTTTTTTTTTAATATCAAATTAAAATAGTCATTTGATTTTTAGTTTGAAAATCATCTTTTTCTTTTTACATTAAAATTGATATATTTGGTTGAAGAAATAACTATTTGGCTAAAAATTTTAATATTTACATTAAAAATTAAATCCTTGGTGACAAATTAATTTTTTAAACTGAAAGTGTAACTTTACCATTTTTCAATAAGAACTTATCTTGTTTACTTGAAAGCTTATCTTTCTCAGGGTAATATTTAACTTTATTGACAGGAAATTCGACTATTTTGTTAAAAATTAAACAATTTACATGAAAAATTAACTATTTCGTAGAAAAATACCTCTTTTTGTTAAAAATTCATAGTGTTGGGTAAAAAATTGAACCGTTTTGTGAAAAATTCATGTATTTGGTTGAAAATTCGTATTTTTTGGTCCATTTCAACTCATAGAATCTGCTTTTTGTTGAAAATTAATCATTTAAACTAAAAATCTAACGATTCCAATTTTAGTTGTAAATATATCCTTTTCAGATGAAAATTCTAATGTTTGTTTGAAAATTCAACTATTTTCGTAGACTTTTCTGGTTCAATTTAACTGTTCGAAAATTTTTGTTGTTGTTAATCATCAATTATAATAATTATTTTATTTCTAGTTTCAAATTATCTTTTTATTTTCAGTTTAAAATTCAAGTATTTCGTTGACAATTCAACAATTTGGTTAAAATCTTGACTATGCACTTCAAAAATAAACTATTTGTTAAAAAATTTGTTTTTTGTTGTCGTTAAAAATTAATCTTTTAAACAAAGAATGTAACTGTTCCATTTTTGGATAAAAACTTATCTTTTTTAGTTCAAAAATTATTTTCCTCAGTTGAGTATTTAACTATTTTGACAGAAGATTTAACTATTTTGTTGAAAATTAAACAACTTATTAGAAAAAAAATCTACTTGGTTGAAAATGACCTTTTTTCCTACAAATTCATAGTGTTGGGTGGAAAATTGAACGGTTTTGTAAAAAATTCATGTATTTGTTTGAAAATTCTTATTTTTTCTTTATTTCGACTCACAAAAAATTCGTATTTTTTTAATTAATCTTTCAAACTGAAAATCTAATAATTCCATTTTTGGTTGAAAACGTATCTTTTTTAGATAAAAATTCAAATATTGGGTTGACAATTGAACTATTTGGGTAGAAAGTTTAACTCTTTGGCGTCTGTTTCAAAACTCAACTGTTTTGTGAAAAACTGATTTACTATTTAAACATTTATTTTTTTGCTTTGAGATTAAAATATTTTGTTACAAATTCGTGTTTTTTAGTTCAATTTGAAGGGTAAAAAATGGTTTTTCTTTATTGAAAATTTATCTCTTGAACCGAAAATGTAACTATTTTATTATTTGTTAAAACCTTATATTTTCAGTTGAAAATTGAACTATTTTGATGAAAATTCTTCCTTTTGGAGAAAAATTCAAATATCTGTGTAAAGTCTCATTGGTGGTCAAAAATTCTACTAACTATAGAACAACAATTCAGAAACGCAAAAAAACGCAGAATAAACGTGAAATCCGTATAAATCCAACAACTTCGGTATTTTCAAGATGGGGGGGGGGGGGACTACGGTTGTCAACGAATCTGAACGAAAGGGTCAGAAATAGCTCAAAATTAGTGATTTGTTTATGTATTACCCCACACTTCCCCTACTTCTCCTTCCATCATTTCCCATCATTTCCCCTCCGTGGAAAAAATTACGACGGACGGACCGAACGATGAAATGATAACAATTAATCAAATAATATACAAAAGTGACATTTTCTCCAGAATCCATTAGCAGACAAGTTTAAAAGAATTTTATCAACATTAATAATGAATTTTGAAAGAAATATTTTTGTCAACAGCAGCATATAATAAAAACTAATATTACAGACTAAATTAGTTGACCCGAAACTTCTTTATTAGTTGTCCCAACCAACTCCACCAAACAATGCTGGACTGAAAGAAGAGAAGCATTGTTTGGTGCAGTTGGTTGGGACAACTAATAAAGAAGGTTGGGGTGAACTAATTTAGTCTGTTATATTAGTTTGTTTAATATTCCGTTGTTGACAAAAATATTTTGTTTCAAAATGCATTATTATTGTTAATAACATTCTCTTGGCTTAGTAGTAGAAAATTGCGGTTTTTCTCCAAAATGTGTAACTATTTGTCTATTTTCTACCTGGGAGTAACTAAATATTTAAATAGATTGAGCAAAAACAATTATTTGAATTACCTATTTTTGTTTATAACTATCTTCATCTATATTAATCTCAGATAGTAACGTTTTTTTTCAAATGTGTAAATTTGCATTATCTATGTAGCTATAAATTGATAATAAATAGACATTACAGATAATCATATAATAAAAAACGTCTTTTTCTTTTGTGAATATATTTTTCTAAGATAAAAAGATATTTGTGTAATTTATATCTGCCTTTAATATCACCGGCACACAAAAAAAAAGTGGTCTGCCCGGCGGAATACACCGGCATATCTATATGTTTTTGGGGTCGCAGAATCTGAATCCAGGTCCAGATACCCAAGTTAGCTCGTATTTTTCCAAAAAACGAAAAATAGACGTAAAATCGACGACAACAGCGATTTTTTTTGTATATTTTTACAAAAAAACAAAGTATTTTCATGCTCGGTAAACTCAACTAGCATATCTATATGTTTTCAGGGTCGCTGAATCCGAATCCGGGGTCTGAAATAACCAAGTTAGCCTATTTTTTTCCGAAAAACGCAAAAGTGGACTTTTTATGTCTAGTGAACTGAATTACCATACCTTTATAATTGTTTGAGTCGCCCAATCCAATTTCGCTATTAAAATAACCCAATTAGATCGCAGTTTGTCTTTAAAACTCTAAAATTAGCCGGAAAAATACCAAAAATGGTGATTTTTCCTTTATTTTACATGTGGAAAACAAAATTACGTCTAGTGGACTAAATCACCATATCTATATGATTGTTGTTTACCGTAGATTTCATTTGCCTCTCACGTTTTGGGGTGTTTAATTTGCATTAGTTCCCTTGCATGGCATTAGTAGGATTTTTTCTAAATAATTTCTATTTACTTTTAGCGTTACCCAGGAACAACGACGTGGACTAACACCAGCCACTGCGGAATGGGCGTCTCCGACTTTAAATATGAGGTGAATATGCGGGCCAAATGTTGGTGTGTAAAAGTAAACTTCTTCCACCAGAAGTTCTTGATACAATCTGGTCCAGCACCGGAGATATATATATATATATATTCAAAAAGAATAACAGTAGCTTTATGGTCAAAATATCGACAACCACTCAATATTCTACTAATATTCTTGGAATATTAAGTTAATACATTGGACAAGCATTTTAAAAGGTATATTACAGTAACATTCAAAGAATTAAATAATGTTCTAGCTTTACAATATTTCAATGGAATGCTCGAGAAATATTCCATTGAAATATTATATAATATTTAACTTGAAACCTGAAATATCTCTACGGAATGATGCCAAAATATTATTGAGAATTTATCTAAACTCCTTCAATGGAATATTGCCGAAACATTGCTGAACTTTTTAAAAATATTTCTAATTTCTCTGTTTATAGTGTTTTTACTGGTACCCTTCTTCGCACGTTAAAGGAATACGGGGAGACCGGTAATTCTCAATTTTAGTTTCACTTTATAATTTTTGTAATGAAAACTCTTTACCTGAATATTAATTTTCCGAAGCAGTAATATGAAATTCTTCGCCATTTTCGAGAAAATCAAATTTGAAATATCCGTCACAAGCCATATAGAGCAGTAGCGCTTAGGCTTTATATCAAAAAGGTTGCGTGTTCGATTCTGGCTGCCTACATTTTTTTTGTTTCTTAAAATGTTCATAAATATAATTTTTGGATTTTATCGCCGGCGTTTTTAATTTTCTCACTAGGCTAATTGAAAAACCGAAAACTATCATCCAGGTCAAGACCAATAAGTGGAAATTTACAACTAGCTTGGTACCGCGCCAGTACCGCCGGTTGGATATCGGTACTAGTGCGGTACTGGCATTAGTACAAAATGTCACTCAGCTGGGAGTTGTCTGTTGGTACTGGGGCGGTACTGGAAATGGTATTATGCATGTACCTAAAATTACCTAAAATATAAATATATGTATATATATATATACCTAAAAGGCACCTGTACTGAAGTTCTGAACGTTTACATAAACAAAATTGCAGCATTTGAACTTAGTACTGCGGGACAATACTGAACCAGTACTGCGCCAACGCTCGGCAAAACTCCTTAATTCGGCTTCTAGCCAGCACTTGAACTCAGTACTGGGCCAATGATAAACCAGTACTGCGCCAACAATCGGCAAAACTCCTTAATCGGCTTTCAGCCAGCACTTGGATTCAGTACTGGGGCAGTACTGAAGCAGTACCGCGCCAACGCTCGGCACGGTACAGTTGATCAGCACTGGCATTGCTCCTCGTTTACAAATGGCGCGGTACTATGCCGTTCGTAAGATCCGGCATAAGTCCAACTTTTCCGCCTGGGTCGTAAAAAATAAAATAAAATCTACAAAAACTAAATTTTTGAAAAACGACACAAGGTACAGAAAAAAAATTAATCGACAAAAGTTGTTCACCCAAAAAAGATCGACAAATTTTTTAGAATAATTTTTAGATAAGGGCGAGTCGATTTTTTTTATTCGTAAAAAATAAGTTTAAAAATAAAAAAATTAAATTTTTGGAGAAAATACACGGAAGACAAAAAAAAATGAGAAGACAAAAGTTATTCAATCACAAAAATCTACAAATTTGTTATAAAAATATACTAGAAATAAAAAAATTAAGTTTTTGTAAAAGGACAAAAGCTTCAGTAACATTTTATTTAACCAAATTTTTCGCCTAAACTATATCTATAAATTTGCTTAGAATAACTTTACCCCAGGATTCGAATTCTTAGTTTAAATCGTAAAAAATAACATTGGAAGTAAACAAATCAAATTTATGGAAAAACGACACAAGTTTCAATAAAATGTTTAATAACAAAATTGTTTTTTCCTTATAGGATGCACACTTTTTTCAATTACAAAAACAATACAATGAAAATACGTATGTTTTAACACCAATGCATATTATGAATTGTAATAATATAAATTATAAAATTTAATGTAAAATAAGAAATATAAATATTAATGTAATCATCGTCAATAAAATTTGTACTTTATTTTGCAATATCTGAATATGCATTCCCAGGCTGAGGTACAGAAATAAATGCATAATACAGTGAAACCTGGATTTAGCTCCCCTGGATTTTGCCCTTCCGAGAATTGACGTAGCGCCATGGGGATACGTGAGAGAGACGAAATAGTTCCGGGTCTCTGGATTTAACCTCAAGGTCAGCCCCAAAACCGGCGCTAACTCCAGGTTCGACTATATACGTTTCATATGATAGTGTTGAACATAATGCAGAAAAGTTCACATTTTGAACAAAATCGAGTGCAAAGCACGAGGTACGTGATGAGAATGTGTTCGTTAAATTCAAAGGAGCTTTAACAAAACAGAATTTACAATCACCAAATTACAGTTGTCGATGCTTTGACCTTTAATTTTGAAAAGTTTGTGCACAAATGTGGGGAAAATACATCAAAGGCCGAGCGCGCAGCGCGAGATGAATATATTATCAAGCGCGAAGCGCGAGAGCCAATAGTCACGCGCCCTATGCGTGCTTAATCTTGCGAGCGCAGCGTGCGATGAGAATGAGCCCGCGCAGCAGGCAGATTTTTTTTTGTATATTAGGTATACAAATTATTATTTTTATTAACACAAATATTGTGTTTTGTCCATGTTTAGAACCTGTTTTTTCTCATTATAGTCGGAGATAATTTTTATGTTGAGATTATTCGGGACAATTGCATCTCGAAACATTTTTCTTTCTTTTTGTGAAAAGGTACTCTCTAAATCTGAATCAGTGAAAAGTCACTAATTGTCATTGAAATCTCACTGATTCAAATAGCTAGAATACGGTCCGAGGGGCTATTCACTGAGTGAAAATGAATGAAGTCACTCCTCACTCAAAACAGGTCATGTGAAATTTCTTATGATCCGGCCAGATTATGAGAAATTTTTCCAAATCTTAGGAAATCGCGCCAACTCAGGGAGAATCACGTAAATTCTTTGCAACTCTTCTCAACTCAGCGTCGATTACTGTAAAATCAGTGCGGTCCTATTATCCGTCCAAAAAGTTTAGGCAGCTCGATTTTTGTGCAGATTTTCATGAAAATCTCAGTAAAAAAAAATTATAAAAATATGAGACAACATGCATGTTGCAGGTGAAGGTTTGGGAGCTTCCATAAAGGATGTCACAGTTTTAGGAGAGGGGGGGGGGTAGCCGAATTTTGACAGTCTATGACAGAGGACATTGAACCCCATTGACAAAATGTGACAACGGGGAAGGGGTCGAAAATTCGCCAAAAAACTGAGACATCCTTTATGGAAGCTCGCTTTTTCCAATACTGGTACCAAGTTTCGAAATTTTCAGATGATTAGCGATTATTTCCGGGCGACTGAAATGTAAAAAAGCATAATAATCCTATGATAATTTCAGAATACTCAACTTTAAATGGCTGTAAGTCACTGACAAAAATTATGAAAAATCTGCCCAAAAAATATGGGGTTCTTTGATCCTTTCTGTGCCCAGTGGTGATATTTAGAGTCAGAAATAATTATTTGTTAATAAGTTATTGACAAAAGAGTGTCATTTTTTAGATGACAGTTGCTCCCAGTGGGACCCTGCGGTGATTGTTAACCTTTAGTTTTTAATTATATATATATGTATATATAATATATATTTCATTAACGATTGAAATAATTTCGTGTACATTATTTATGTTTCCAGCTAATTGAGCTTGTCAAAGAAAGCGGAATCTATCTACAAGTTTATTTGGATCTTCCCAGTAATCTAATATTTCGGCTTCTGTTTTTGCTTCTATTTCATATTCAAAGGAAATTTCCACTTTCATCCTCATCATCCTCATCGACATCATCATTATCATCATTATCATTGACATCCTTATCATCAGCATCGTTTTTGGTTATCACAGGTGAAGAATCGTCATCATGACTAAATGCTTTTTCTGCTTCTACTTTTTGCTTTTTCACAAGCGGTTCCACTTCATCTTTAGACTTCTCAGTAATGCACGCTAGATTCTTGCGTGGAGAGAATCGTGGTTTCCAGACTTCCTGAATAGCTTGTTTCTCGTCGTCAGGTTTGAAAATCTTATACTTACGATGAATTGCTTTCCTGTCCTTATCAACCAACCTGTTACTGTCTTGCATTGTCCGCAGACCTCCAGGTACCTTCGCAATTTGGTGGAATTATCTCTCATCCTGCTGATGATTTTTTGCTAAGCAAGAGTATTTCTCATGTCTCTTTAAATTGTCGAGTCTTGAGTAAGTTCTGGAACAACTTGAACATGTGGAAGTCATCTTGTCACTGGCAAAGTGAAAATTGCTGGTCATTCATGAAAGCTGAGTTTATATCCTCCTCCTCCTCCTCCTCCTCCTCCACCTTCTCATGCCTTCCTCCTCATGCCTTTTACTTCCAAATCCTCCTCCTCCTCCTCATTATGCCCTCCTCCTCCTCATGCCCTCCAACTCCTCCTCCTTATGCTCTCCTCTTCCAACTCCTCCTCCTGCTCATGCTCTCCTCTTCCAAACCAATTCCTTCTCATCCTTCTCCTCTTCCAACTCCAACTTCTCCTTCTCGGGCGTGAGGAGGAGGAGTTGGAGGGCATGAGGAGGAGGAGTTGGAAGAGAAGAGCATGAGAAGGAAGAGTTGGAAGAGGAGGGCATGAAGAGAAGGAGGAGTTTGAAGAGGAGGGCATGAGGAGGAGGAGTTGGAAGAGAAGTGCATGAGGAGGAGAGCATGATTATGAGGTGGAGGAGGTCATGAGAAGGAGGAGGAGGATGAGGAGGAGCAGATGGAAGAGAAGGGCATGAGGAGGAGGAGTTGGAAGAGAAGGGTATGAGGAGGAGAAGGGCATGATGAGGAGGAGGAGGAGTTGTGAAGAGGAGGACATGAGAAGGAGGAGGATATAAACTTAGCTTTCATGAATGAACAGAAATTTTCACTGTGCCAGTGAGAAGATGACTTCCACATGTTCAAGTTGTTCCAGAACTTATTCAAGACTCGAGATTCTGAAAAGACATGAGAAATACTCTTGCTTGGCAAAAAATCATAAGCAGGATGAGAGAGAATTCCACCAAATTGCGAAGGTACCTGGAGGTCTAAGGACAATGCAAGACAGTAACAGGTTGATTGATAAGGACAGGAAAGCAATTCATCGTAAGCATAAGATTTCCCAACCTGACGACGAGAAACAAACTATTCAGGAAGCCTGGAAGCCACGATTCTCTCCACCTAAGAATCTAACGTGCATTACTGAGAAGTCTCAAGATGAAGTGGAACCGCTTGTGAAGAAGCAAAAAGTAGAAGCAGAAGAAGAATTTAGTCAAGATGACGATTCTTCACCTGTGATAACCAAAAATGATGCTGATGATAAGGATGTCAATGATAATGATGATCATGATGATGACGATGAGGATGATGATGATGAAAGTGAAATTTCCTTTAAATATGAAATAGAAGCAAAAACAGAAGCCGAAATGTTAGCTTACTGGGAAGATCTAAATAAACTTGTAGATAGATTGCGCTTTCTTTTACAAGCTCAATTAGGTGGAAACATAAATAATGTACACGAAATTATTTCAATTGTTAATGAAATGCGAGAGTTTGGTATTATTGAATAATATATTTTTTTTAGTTCAGCAACTAGTAGTAATTAAATTTACATTCGAAATTACTAATTCAACATTTCCTGTAGTTAACATTTCAAGTTTTTTTTTTACTATTCAATATTACATATAAATAGTTTTTACGTTTATTATTATAATGAAATAGGTTAAATAAATATATATAATTTGAAATTTTTGTGTTTTTTTCTTTATTCCCCCACCTGAATTCATTGCAGTTTTTTAGGATACCAGCTTATAACAACATGTAACAGAAGATTAGTGTATACATAATCATTGAATCTAATATTTTCAGTCTCTGCTTGTCTTAACTACATCATCATTATCATACCCACCTCCTCTTCTGCCCTCCTCCTTCTCCCCCATTACGTCCCCTTCTTCCACGCTTTAATAATTTCTTCAATTGAGAATAATTTAAAATTCAAGGGGAGAAACCTGGTTACAACTATAAGAAAAGCAGCGTACTCGATAGCAGTGCACTCTATCATAATCTTTATTAATCCAAGACCCCTCGTTAATTAAACTAAGTTTTCGTTTACTAAGTTGACATACATGAATCATCAGTATGTTCATGATTCTGTTAACCTGAAATCCTTATCTGTTCAACTGAATTTATGTAATCAAAATTAAATGTTGGTTCTAAGAAAATAATAATTTTACAACTGATATATAAAAGCAGATTTTAATTTCATTGATACTTCGCTAAGCATTATTATCAGATGAGATTTCTTCATTACTAGGTGTTGGTTTAAGACTTATATAAAGTCTATATTATATGTGGAAGGCAATTTATTAAGCTCAGCGCTGAGGGCAGCACCGAGAGTGTTGATACATCTCGTATGCAGGAACAAGGCATTATACCTACAGTTTCTTAAGTTTCTTTGTTATTTGGAAGGCGATGTGCTCCTTCATTCTTACATTCAAATTCCACACATACACAAAAAATATTCAAGAAGAAAGTGTAGCAATCACAACACAGCTTTTAAAACCTCTAACAGACGGTTTAGAGCATATAATCATTGAATCTAATATTTTCAGTACAGACTTGGCATAGCTGTAATATTTATCGTATCCTCCTCCTCACCCTCTATTCTTTCTCGTTCTCTCACATACAGTTTAATAGTTTATTTCACTTGAATCAGAATAATTCAAGATTCAACAGGGAAAAAGTTATTACAACGGCAAAGAAAAGCAGCGTATCCGATGGTGGCGCACTCTATGATAATCTTTGGTAACCCAGCTTCCCGTTTTAGTAAAGCAAAGTTTCGTCTACGAAATTGGAACAGTTGAATCAACTGTATATCTATTATTCTGTTAACCAGAAATCCTGGTTCCTTTAAATGAATTTATTTAACTACAATTTAATCAAAAAATGTTGGATCTAAGAAAAAAACAAGATTCGCAGCTGTTATATATAATAGCAGATTTTAATAAACGTAATGAATACTTCACTCAGCATTTTTAGTATTATTTAATTAAATTTCTATATCACTTAATGTTGATTTAAGAGTTTCAGAAAGTAGATGTTCATGTTATCACTAGGTCATTGTATCATTTTTCGAAGTTTGATTGCAAATTTCGGATCCATGTAAAATGACAGATTGTGTTATCTTTTAGATATTGATTAGTCTTTCTAATGAAATCATCATCATTTTTACTTCACGTAAGTAGATTGATTACAGGTTTCCTTGATAATATTCGGCTGACACGAATTGGCACTATTTGATCTTGTTTCTCATCTTGTATGTACTTCAAACCATAAACGTTAACAGGCAAACCATTCATGCGTTCATATGTTGAAATATCTTTCACCATAGTTGGAAAATCTATACCATCATAATGCAACTCATCACTGAAATGTGGATATGAACTAGTTTTACAAACATTCTGCTTAGCTGGGTGAAGAGCTGCTATCACTGACCTTAGAAATGAGTAGCAATCGTTACTTTGAATATTCACAACTGCCTTTTTCTTCTGTATATACTTTGGTAATTCAATAAAAGTCGATGATTCGCTAATTACATCGAGAATTTGATTTCAATCTTGTTTTAGTTTTTCAAGGCTTTCTTCCATTAATTTCAAAAAGTTGTGTGGTAATTGTCTAAATTCTTTAGAAGAAAATCAAGTACACGCTATTCACTTTATCAATTTATCACTGTATTATTTGAGTTAAATTGTTTTTGCATAGAGGTTTATTTGTGATGGATGAGCTCAAAAGGAAATAGCTCCTTTTATAGACGCTTACCCCCTCTACCAAATTTCTGGAGACTTTTGCGCAATGTTGCCAGGCATTGCATGATATGATGCAACAAAGTTCTGGAAGATTCTACATTATAATCCACAAGTTTGAGATATAATTTTTTACAACGCAAAATGTAATACGTCATTGAAAATAACCTTGAACTTGTTTAAAAACAAAATTGCGCAGTATAATTTGATGACGCCATTAGGAATATTCTAGAAACTAAGCACATAGATCCTTTTAGAGACGCTTACCCCCTCTAGCAAATTTCAGAAGACTTTTGCTCAACATTGCATAATATGATGCAATAAAGTTCTGGAAGATTCTACATTATAATCGACACGTTTGGGATATAATTTTTACAACACAAAATGTAATGCGTCATGAAAATAACCTTGAACTTGTTTACCAAAAAATGTGTACAGTTTAATTGGATGCCGTCGTCAAGAATGTTCTAGAAGAATGTTTTTCACGAATTATTTGCGCATTAAATAAATAAGAAGAGTAATTTTAAGGTGAATATATTATCTATAAGGAAGCATTAAATAACATGTATATAGCCAAAACAGGATAAGAAAGCCCTCAGTATCAAATTTCATCTGTACAACTGCACCTTTTTGCGCACTAAATAAATATATTATCTGTAGGGAAGCAATAAATCATCCTTGAAATAACTATATGGCGCAGTAGAAATTGCCCGGACAAAGCAAAATATAACCTTGAAAGTATTTACGCGAAAAATTCTTGAGATAAGAAATAACCTTGAATCTGCTGTTACATGAATTTGGCTGGCACAATTTTGCAATATTACTCTGTGACGTCATCAAGGAATGTTCTGTAACGGTCTCGATGTCAATCTCACACAGGCACACGCACACAGGCTTACCTCACATAGACACGCACTAATACTAACTGATCCAGTACGCAGCCTGCTCATCTACTAGCGAAAAATGCTTGAGATAAGAAATAACCTTGAACCTGCTGTTACTTGAATTTGGCTGGCACAAATGCACAATATCACTCTGAGACGTCAACAAGGAATGTTGTAGGAGATTTTAGCATGAACAGAATACATGCATATCCACACTCCGTCTTGTAAAAGTGGCTAAAAAAGTGAGATCCAGAATGTATATATAATTAATAACTAAAGGTTAACAACCATCGCAGGGTCCCAGTGGGCGCAACTGTCATCTGAAAAATAACATCGGCTCCCAGTAGGACCGCAGTAAATCCCATTCATGGCCACGTCTCACAACCGCATCTACTTTTATGAAAAAAATGGCTTAGTATCTACTATAATGTCTTGTAATTCATATCCAGACTCCGACTTACTTTTTGAGCCAGAACGCAGCCTGCTCATCTACTGTCGCTTGCCGCAAATTTGTCTGTTTTTCCACAAAAATTAATTTTTCTCGAAAACAGCTGATTATACTGGGAAATTATACAGAATATAAAAGTTTAGGCTCAATAAAAAGAGTTTTTTTTATCATCAGTCTTTTCAGAATTATGCATACTGAAAGACCTGTCAGTAAGCGGGATAGACAATTCACACCATTTTATAACAATTTCCTTCGCATATCTTTTGTTTGAACACCCTTAATATTCATGTGCCGTTAATTTATAAATAAACAAGTATTTTCTGCAATTTTTAAAAAATCTTCACAATAATTACTCGTAATTATTATCAGAAACTGTTTGAAATATTTTCAAACATTCACTGTAAAAACAAAAGATCTCTTTTTTACGTTATCATATTTTTCATGTCCTGATTTGAAATGGAATACCTTCAAGATGTTATATTCAATGAAAAAAATTACTCTAGAATCCCACCAGTGGTCTTATTTTAGTACCACTGAAGACTGCTTTTTAAGTCTTATTGTACTTAATTGGTGTTGAAAATAAATATTGTAACCTGAAATTAATTTCATATTTGTGTGAAAGTAAATTACAGAAAACTTTCAAAATTGTATATCTACATTTGTTCATTACTCTATCTTTTCACTTAAAAAATCAAATGATCTAGAAATGAGGCGGATTGCTGACTCAGAATTAAATGAGTATAAAATGTTACCATAGGGAAATTTTAAATGATTCTTTTCATTTATTTGCGAGGGGTTCACAACTCGACCGATAAAGTGTACACTGACTTAAAGTGATTTCAGTGACTTCATGTGAATTCAGGTGACTTCACGCCAATGACTTCGGCGAAGGTGTACACCTGACTTTACGAGTTGCTAACCCCTCATTTATTTCTTATGTCTGAGATAATTAATATACTATTCTTTACATTCAAAATTTCATTTTTAATGAAATGCATATTTCGCAAATATTTATAATTGACGAGATCTTGAAGCAGTTCTTGGATATGATGAAAAATTTTATTCGATCCGAACTGCATGGTACTCAATGAAAATTCTACAATCATAGACTCGTAGCGGGAAACAGAGGGAAAATACACTCAACTTTCGATATCAGAACCACCGATTTACGATATTCCTAGAACTCATGGCCTCCGAACTTTCGTGATGAGAGCAGCCGCAGGACGAAAGAGTGTCGATGCTCAGTCAAGCGTCACAAAGATCTCGAGGGCCGTACTCTCAGCACGTTAGTTGCATCAGGTTGCGTGATGCATACAAATCCAACACAACTGATTCATGCGGTTCTGCCTGTTGCCCGTTTGGATTCCTTCGATTCAGGATCAAGACCACAGCAAGCCATGACCGAAACCGTTCTTTTATGGGGACTTGAGTATAAAATCTCACGGCCAAGTGACAGTTCCTTCCACTTGTTACGCTTATCCTGTCTTCTGACTCATATACACTACATTTGAAATCGAAATGAGAGGCCTATAACAAAGCCACCGAACGCGTCCTTGGGTTTCGGATAGAGGGTCCCTGTACCAAGGGTTTCTGCTGAATATGGTTACAATAATTAATAAGCAGTCGCGGACAATTGTCCCGTTGTGCAGCTCATCTCTCTCTCTCTCTCTCTGTCTCTCCTTCACCCTCTATGCTACTCCGTCCGCCTCTCTACGAGCTCCCTCTCTGTGTGGTCTTCCCGTTTCGTTGCTGAAGGTGAGGTGATTGCGGGCGAAGCAAAACACTCCGTAATCCCACAAACACGATATTCACAGACTTCACAAGCACGTTGAACAGAATCACACACTTTTATAGTTTGAAAGGAAGTTAATAATTCCAAAACAAAGGTAATTATTCGTAAGTTAAAAAACAAGTTTCTGAATAGTATAAGAAGTTAGGTTTTCGATGTAAAATTAGAGACATCTGCTCTGTTTAAAATCACGAAGAAAACTGATAGAACATTCTCAGAGGTACTGCAATTTAACGACTTCAGAAAGTGGAAAGAAAGACACTTTAATTTTTAAAGGGCTGCGGTAGTAGAACTGAATAACAACATGGGGCCTGGTCTCTGGGTCACTCCAGCCTCGACTCCATCGCAGGGCGACCGTGGCCAACACGTGTTTTCAGATTTTTTTCCTCTTTACAACAACAAAATTATTTTTGCGAAAGGTTTGCTACGTCGGTTCTCAAATTGAACGCATTAATATTACCAGTAACGTGACGCATTTCCATCACCAGACGTTTACGATAGTGACATTTTCATCATTATGTCTAGTAAGCATTGTCTGTTATTCAGGGATCTTATTTATGTCCCTTCTGTGTTCTTTAATCCTGCCTCCTAACAGGCATTCAGCTTGACCGATATAAACCGCATTACAATTTTGTCTTTTGCACCAAATGCCAAAAACAATATTGCTATTATGCATTGCATTTAATTTATCTTTAGTAGGTCTCAAAACTGATGTATGGTTTCGCTTGTTCTTAAATGCCGTAGTAATGTCGTGTTGGCCGAGGATTCTCGCGATTTGTTCAGATAGTCCTCCAACGTATGGAATGCTAATAAATGACCTAATTTCCGTGTTTGAGATATGTCATCAATTCGACGCTCTCTAACAAAATGTTGCGGGTAAAAGTTCTCATTGAGAGTTTCTTCCACCAGTCGCAAGCTATTTTGATGAAATTTTTTATCGGAGAGGAGAATGGCTCTGTCGACCATATTTAAAACTAAGCTTTTCTGTATTTTTGTGGGTGGTTAGAATCGTCATTAAGGCATCTGCCAGACCACGTTGGTTTACGGAACAAATTGCCATTTTTTTTTTGACCATTGTTCCTGTGAAAAGTGACATCTAGAAAATTGATTGTCCTATTATGTTCCTTGTCTAAGGTGAATTTAATTTCAAAATCGTTCAGATTGAAAACTTGTAGAACGTTTTCTACTTCGTTTTCTGGGAGAGCTACTAGTATGTCATCCACATAACGAACATAGAAAGGTACCTGGAAAACTATTTTCGGGAAAAAAACTGTTTTCAGGTCGTCCATAACTATATCGGCTAAAACTGGTGAAAGGGGAGAGTCCATTGGTAGCCCACTTTTTTGGAAGTACGTTTTTTCCTTAAAATTGAAATCCGTGCTATTAAAACATAACCGAAGTCCTCCTTCGAAATGTTCCCACGGAATTTTTGTCTTTTATCGAAATTTTATTCCACCTGCTACGGACCACCTCAAGTGTCTTCTCTTTCGGCACATTTATGAAAAGAGAAACAACATCTAGTGATGCAAAGACGTGATGTTCCGGGATCCTAAAATTCCTCATTTTTTCACTTAATCGATTTTTGGAAGACCATTAATTCTAGAAGGGTTAGTATGATGTACCTTCAGATTTTTAGCGGTGACTTTATTCACGTATTCTTTTAATTCTCCTATTTTAACTAACTTGGTGACTTCCCTTGCCATTTTGTTCATAGTGTCTTTTCTTTTCATTTAAGTATCCCGATCCTGCAATAATTCGTTTACTTTCGCGTCGTGGTCGTCCCTTTTCATCGCGACGATCGTGTGACCTTTGTCAGTTTTAAGAAAAATAATTTGAGGAGTTTCTAGCGCAGTTATGAATTCTGGCTACGCGGTGAAATCGAAAATCCTACAGCCCATAAAAGAAATCAAACAGGCTGAACAATTCGCGAAAGAAAATCCTTAAATTATTTTTCTTAAATATGACAAAGGTCGCACGACCGTCGCTATGAAAAGGGAGGATTACGACGCGAAATTAAATGAATTATTGCAGGATCAGGATAGTTACGTGAAAAGAAAGAAGGAGACTGCAAAAAAAATTGCAAGGGAAGTGTCCAACTTAGTTAAAAAATGGGGATCAAAACAATACGTGAATAAACTCACCGCTAAAAACCTGAAGGGTCATCATGCCAACCCTTCTAGAATTTATGATCTTTCAAAAATCCATAAGGCAGGTACCCCGCTTAGGCCGATAATATCATACGTAGGAAGAGCGACTTACGACTTAGCAACCTTCTTAAAAAATATTATTGCTAATAATATGAAAAATATGAGGAATTTTAGAATTCCGGAAAATCACGTATTCGCATCACTACATGCTGTTTCTCTTTTCACAAATGTGCCGAAAGAGAAGGCATTTGAGGCGGTCCGTAGCAGGTGGAATAAAATTAGCTGAAAGACAAAAATTCCGTGGAAAGATTTCGAAGAAGGACTTCGGTAATATCTGAATAGCATAGATTTCAATTTCAAGGAAAAATTGTACTTCCAAAAAAGAAAGCTACCAATGGGCTCTGCTCTTTGACCAGTTTTAGCCGATATAGTTATGGACGACCTGGAAACAGTTATTTTATCGAAAATAGTTTTCCAGGTACCTTTGTATGTTCGTTATGTGGATGACATACTAGTAGCTCTCCCAGAAAACGAAGTAGAAGACGTTCTACAAGTTTTCAATCTGAACGATTTCGAAATTCAATTCACCTGAGACAAGGAATATAATAGGACAATAAATTTTCTAGATGTCACTTTTCACAGGAAAACAGCCACGAAAATACAAAAAAAACTTAGTTTTCAATATGGTCGACAGAGCCATTCTCCTCTCCGATAAAAAATTTCAACACAATAACTTTCGATTGGTGGAAGACACTCTCAATGAGAACTTTTGCCCACTAAATTTTTCTAGAGAGGATATCAATCTCAGATTGAATATTTTGACCGAAAAGGAACAGCGTAGAATTGATGAAATAGTTCAAAATGCGGTTATTAGGTCATTTATTATTATTGCATACGTTGAAGGACTATCTAAACGAATCGTGAAACATTACTACAGCATTTAAAAATAAGAGAGACCTTACATCAATTTTGAGACCTACCATAGATAAATTAAATACATTGCATTATAGCAATATTGTCTTTGGCATTTGGTGCATAGGACAAAATTGTTATGCGGTTTATATCGGTCAAACTAAACGTCCATTAGGAGTCAGGATTAAAGAACACAGAAGGGACATAAATAAGATCCTCGAAAAACAGATAATGCTTACTAGACATAGTGTTGCAAAAGATCATTGTCATATTGCTGGTAATATTAATGCGGTCAATTTGAGAACTATTCAGAAACTTGTTTTTTAATTTACGATCAATTTCCTTTGTTTTGGAATTATTAACTTCCTTTCAAACTATAAAAGTGTGTGCTTCTGTTCAACGTGCTTGTGAAGTGTGTTGAGCCTTAAAAGACAATCCAAGTTACCAATTTCTCGCCTGAAGCAAAATTTTTTAACCGGTATGTGGCCGGGTTACCCGACTGGATCCCGGCCGGTATGAAAGCCGGGATCCAACCAGTTAACCTTGACATTTTTAGCCGGATCCCAGCCAGAATCCCCGGCCAGCGTCCGGTTTAAACTGGGGCTATCCGGCCGGCTTCCGGTCGGATCCCTGTTCCATTTCTACGTGCTGTCAAACAATAATAAATGATTCAATTATTTGTAGCTTCTAAGACATTACAAGGAAAAAATTTGAAAAACAAAAGAAAATAATTTGTCACTTTTTAGCATGATAAAATTACATTTTTATAAAATGTTATGAAATTATCAATTTTGCAATGGATTCTTTAATCAATACTATTTTTGTTAACAATATTACACTCTTTGTCAAATTTACGTAAAAATGAATTCAATTTTTTTTTTAAATAAACAAATTCAGGCGGGCATAAACCTATGTTCGAACTTAGGTCTAGGCATAAGTATAAACATAGGACAGACCTGGCTTTTTCTTTCGGCGACGTGGACTAAGTCCCAAGAAAAGACCAGGCTTTTTCGGGAAGTGTGCTATGTGGGGAAGGGGCCAATTTTTATGGTTCCTTGACGTGACTCAAAAAAACTTAAAAATGTGTGTACATGTAGAAGACGTATAAATAGCACCAGCGAATTGTGAGGCACTTTGTGCAGAATTATCGCCCGTTTGCCTCTAAGTTACTCGAATTATTCTAACGAAAAATTATTTTAGCAGTTGCAGTATACAAAATTATTATTTTCGTTTTTAGATTATTTAAAATGGTGAAAAATTACTAGCTATACCGAATTTCGGGACGATCAGACACAATACTGACCAGCTTCAAATCAGTAGCCTTGATAATTGCATAAATTATCAAATGCGGAATCTAACAAATTATGGAAGTACCAATTCTTTTCTCTAATGTATTTTTATCATTAAGACGTCCTTATATGGCAAATCTCAACCAATTAAAACCTAAAAATGCTTTCGCTCACCGGTTTCTTTTAAAATGTAACTAACTACTGGATCATGTGGAAGTCCTTTTTCAAAAATCATCTTTTTGGATTTCTTTTAGAATTTGCAAATTCTGAATACTGAAAGTCATTAGTCGTTAAAAATAGAGTAAGAAAATCGTATGGCAGAATTTTTCCAATAAACACTTGTCGCTCTATAATGATGTATATGTACGTCGAAAAATAAAATTTCATCTTTAGTTAATTTTTTTTTTTAATGGCAAAATGAGACCATTTCTTTAGTTTTATTCAACAGAGAATTATGCTTACCCTTTATTAATCAGAAAAAAATGCTAATTTGGCTGACCTGGCTATGGCAGGGCATATAAAACACTGCAGCTGGCCAAAGCGGCATGCAAAACCCGGTCGGAGAGATTAAAAATCCGGCAGGTGCCGCTGCAATCGTCCTTTGCTCCCCCCCCCCCCATCGAGTAATCGGGCAAGGCGTTTTATTTCAAACTGGGGCTTGCAAGATCTGGGTCTTCTATTATTCCGAAAAAAGGTTAACTTGCCCGACCTGTTCCTGACAGGGAATAAAACTTTGCTAATGACCGGGTCCCGGTCGGGGAAATTGATAATCCAGAAGATGGCGCTGATATAATCCGTCCGCCAGATCAGGCCCCAAACGGGGCCGGCATTTTATGCCAGGTAAAAATTGTTGTTTGATTATTATTATTAAATAATAAAATTTAATAATTGTTAAAGATATTTATTAAAAATGATCCAAATTAGATATATGTATATAAGTTCATGCAGATTTAGAGAGCTCAGAAACGCATTAAATGTATATGCGACAATAAAGGCCTTTATTTCGGGAACCGACCTCAAGAAGGAGGACTAGATCCAAGGGTGGAGTACAATGGGCTACATATAGATAACCTCAGTGCTATGGATCTTGGATGCCCCGCCCGTTTGTAATGAATTGTATTTAAATAAATCGATTAAATTATGAAAATAATAAGAATTGATAAATTGCGAATGAATGAAGAAAATTCCGGTTACGCCATTGTTGGGTGTGGACATCGCGGTTTTCAGTCCATCATATTTTCAGACTGAAAACCAATTAGCGGGCTTCGCCCATTACTTTTTAGAGTACAAAACCAGGGGTCCGACAACGATGAAAAAAAACTATTCGTCAACCTTTATCAAACATGTATAGCGCAACCATGTCGCTCATCAAAAAATTCTCTTTTTCGGAATGGATTTTTGTTTGTTTGTATTCTCTGCGTAGCGCCAGCGGGTTCAATTAAATTACACAAACGTTATGGAATCTTAAAAATAAATACTGCAGAGTGTTTCGTTTTGTTCTTCGAGGACATCGACGACAACAAAATATTCACATCTTAAATTCCGAGCATTTTTCATTTTCAAAAACCAAACAAAAAATAAAGGTCATTAAGCATTGGAAACATTCATATCGTAGAATATTTGTAATAATGGAATATTTGTTCAGTATTTAATTTAATCATTCAATTATTCTTGGGAAAATGACGGAAAATTCATATTTTTTTGAGATCAGTTGCCACTGATTTTACTGCAACATAATAAAATACGATATTTTCCAGTTTCTATAAAATAAAAAATCCTATTTTTCTACAGCTAATAATATTGTTTTTGTTGTAAGATAAAAAGAAGATGATCCTATTTTTTAAGGGGGGGGGGGGGATAATAGACTCTTATGAGTAGAGTGAAGAGGATCCGAAGCCTCTCAAGTATTTTGCTTGGTGCGGCTTGGTGGCTTTCGACACAGGGGATTTAAATTCGTAGGGACGAAATGCTTTTAGCTAAAAGAGCCATTTTAACGCGGATTTATCTAAGTGAGACCAATAACCCGGAAGGACAACAACTGCGAGGATTTTATGATAGATGGTGACCGAATCGAACGATATCTAATCCTGCTGAATTGTTGATTTTGCGACCCGCACTCGTCTACTGCGATGAGGTTTCCATGTCGTTGGGGATTAACCCTATTTTCCAATGCGAACCCTAACTGAAACCCAAACAAACGAATCGTCATGCGAAACTCAAACAATCTGTAGAGAAAATAAAGAAATTATACATTTTTATCAATTACTATTGATGGATATTTTTTATTATTGCATAGTTAACATCAATCAACTAATCTTGATTTTGTCAAATAATTTTTCCTTCTTTGAAAAAAAAATTGTTTGAAACTCGTTCATAAGAGGTGGAAATGTGAAAAACTGGTAGGTATGTTAACTTTCGAATGATTTTCAGTCGTGCGATCTGAAATTTATTTGCGCTAGCAAAAATATACAAGCGCGAACTGCGATGCGCGAACAATTAGGAAAAATGTAGATTAACACATGGATCTCAGTACGTTGGATATGTGTATATTCAAGTCGTTTGCGAAACGCTTTCACTTAAATAAAACAAGAGTATTTTAGAAATGTTTAAAATCCAGAAATTATAAAAATCCAGTGTTGATCGATGCCTGTTTAAATCTATGTGTGGAACATGTGCGTCGTTTCCCGTGTGGAAATTGCCAAATGTTTGCCCAGTTACAAGTTTGGCCCCAACTTGGAAAATTATTTTATGGCTACATATCCATATACATATGCATACACATATACATATCCATATACATATGCATACACATATACATATACATATACATATACATATACATATACATATACATATACATATATTTATTATAAAGCAACAAAATAATTAAATTTCCAACCAATTAGTTGAGTTTTCAATCCAAAAGATTAATTTTCTACGGAAAAAACGTATTTACGAAACAAAATATTAAATTTTTACCAAAAGTAGTCGAGTTTTCATTAAAACAATATTTTAATCCTGAATCAAAAATCCAAAAAGATGAATTCTCAACGAAAAATATAATAATTGGTATTTCAACAAAAATAATTTTTAATTTTAAATCTGAAATATTTGAACTCAGTAACAAATATCAATTTTTAATATTACCGAAAAAAACAATTCTTGACAAACTAGTTGAATTCAACAACAAAAAGAACGAGATTTTAACAAGTTGAGTCTCTAACCGAAAGAGATTAATTTTTAAATACAGATGAATTTTTAACCAAATATATATATTTTCTACGCAACTGTTGACATTTTATGCCAAAAGACGGATTTTGTGAAAAAATTGCATTTTTCATTTAAAAATATGAATTTCTAGCCCAATAGTTAAATTTTCAATCGAAATGTTGAATTTTCGAGCAAGAAGATAGATTTTCTGAAAAAACATGACTTTTCAATAAAATAATACATTAATTTCTAACAAAATTGTTAAATTTTAAAGCCAAAAGGACGATTTATTTACAAAACGGTTGAATTTTTGTCCCAAAAATATTAATTTTTAACAAAAAAGTGAATTTTCATCCGAATAGTTTAGTTTTGTAATAAACTATTGGATTCTGAATCAAGCCATATTAAGTAAGGACCAAAAAATTTTATTATTAACCAAAAAGGATGGATTTTCAACCCATAATTTAGACAAGAAAGAAACCGGATTCTTAACAGAATACATGAATTTGGACATTTTTAACCAAAAAAGATCAATTTTCTACAAAACAGTAGAATTTTCAATCAAAATGACGAATTTTCAACAGAATCAATTCTAATAAAAAAAAATTAATTCTCAACGACAAATTTAATAGTTGATATTTCAACTCGAAAAGATTTTAATTTCAAATCAAAAACAGTTGAATTCGACCAAAAACGACGAAATTTTAGAAAGATAATTGAATCCTCACCCAAAACAGATAATTTTTAAGTAAACAATTGAATTTTCAACCAAATAGATCAACTTTCTACAAAACTGTTGAGATTTTAGGCAGAAAAGATGGATTTCGTACGAAAAATTGAATTTTCCACTCAAAAATATGAGTTTTCAACGGAAAAGTTCATTTTTAACTAAAGAGGATGATGATGATTTTAACTAAAAAAAAAATTAATTTTGGGTTAAACATTCTTTAACTCTCGAAATATTTGATTAGAAATTCATTATTTTGGTTGAAGATTTATAATTTTAGTTTCAAAGCTAACTGTATGGCTGAAAATCATCTTCTTTGTTGAAAGTTCATATTTTCGGTTAAAAAATCAACTGTTTTGTAGAAAATTTGACTTTCTGGATTGAAAATTCAAGAAATTGGTGGAAAATTCAAATATTTTGTAGAAAATTCAACTTCTTCGTAAAAAATACGCTTTTCTATATTGAAAATTATTTTATTTCAATATAAATTCCACTCATCCATTTTTGTTTAAAAAGTGATCTTTTTTAGAGAGAAAATTCAATAAAAATTTAAATTAAACTATTTAGTTGAAAAATGTATTTTATCGAAAATTCGTCGTAATTAGTCAACAGTTTCGTTGAAAATTCAAGGTTTTAATTAAAATTTAATCTATTTTGGTTAAAGGTTCAGCTTTTTTGTTAAAAATTTGTCTTTTTTGGTTGCATTCAATTGTTTTTGATCTAAAATAAATATATTTTTTTGTGAAAATAGCACCCTTTATATTTTTTGTTCAGAATTCATCTTTTTTGGATTGAAAATTTCTGTTTTTCAGTAGAAAAGTCATTTTTCTTTGTTAAATAGGAAATTCTTTTGATGAAGTTTTTTAACGAATTTCATCATCCCGAAATTTGGGATGACTAGTCTTTCCCCTTTTCCAACTTCCTCAATTTTTTTTTTTCAAGAAAATTCAACTTTTATGGCTGAAAATTTAACTGTCTACGAAAAAGGTTGGCTGCAAATTAATTTTTTTGAATGAAAATTTAACTATTTCAATTATGGTTTAAAATTAAACTTTTTTAGTTGAAAATTTAAGCACTTGATTGAGAATCTATGTTTTTTCTTGACAATACATCCTTTCTGTAGGAAATTAATCTTGTTGGTTGAAAAATCAACTTTTTGGTTAAAAATTTAACTTTTTCGTTGAATAATGATCTCTTTTGTTAAGGGGGGAGTTTAGTTAATTCGGAAAAAAGGCACATTTTGAAGAATTTTTTTAAGCGATACAGGTAATGTCGGTTTATTAGTTTAGTTGGTACATGATGATAGAAAATCTATACCATATTCTTACTAATTTACACTGCAAAATATTAATAAATAGGCCGTTGGCAGCAAATCTCCGAAGGCGCCTCGAAAAAAAGTTACTTTGCGGTGACGGTTCTAACTGACCACTGGATCATCCGAAATCAAAAAATCTAAGTGCGTTAGTTAGGTGAGATGTTTCTCAAGGTAACATGGCTTTCCGTATTTTTTGAGCAATTTTTGTTTTGTTTTTTTCAACACTTTTAAGTCAAAACGCGTTTTGTGCTAAAAAGTCAACGAATTTTTTATGGTAAAATAAATAATAATAATAATAATAATAATAATAATATGTAAAAAAAACTCAGCCATGTTACCTCATGAATTATGTATAGAAATAGTATACCAAATTTCAAAAGGAATGCCGTAGATTTTGAGTTACACTCGTCATCGTCTTTGAAAACGTGATTTCGAGAAAAACGCGTTTAAAGTTTTGAACATAAAAAAATTAAAAAATGCTTTTTTTTATACTTAGACAGAATCATCGATGCCAGATTCGTACTTCGGACATTTATCTAAAAAAATTAAAAAATAGCTTTTCTTTCACCGAATTAACCATACTCCCCCCCCCCTAAAACTTCATTTTTCTTCAGATTTATTATTTTAGTTGAAAATTCTTCTCTTTGGTTGAAAATTTAACTATTTTGGTAACAATTAGTTTTTTGTTGTTGTAGAGAATTAATTTTTTCACTGAAAAATAATTCTTGTTTATTAAAAATTTATTATTTTGTTTGAGGATTCAACTACTTCGTTAAAAATTTGTTTTTATCATTTAATTCAACTGGTTCAAAATTGGTTTTTATAATTTAATTCCACTTGTGAAAGCTTCATTTTTTTGTTAAACTGAAAAATTAGCTATCTCATTTTTGGTTGAAAATTCATCTTTTTCAGTTAAAAATTCAACTATTGCGTTCAAAATTAATTTGCTACTTGGGTAGAAAGTTAATTTTATTTGTTAAAATTTCCGCGATTTGATTGAGAATTCAACTTTTTTATTAAGAATAAGTCTTTTCTCCGCTGAATTCGTGTGAATTTTACAGAATCAAAAATATTCAAAGAAAGTTAAAATAATTCAACGTGTATTCTAATGATTTCAAGATAATTAAAAAACATCGACCTTTACGTTTACCGTGCGTATGCATTTCGTCAATCATAGTTTCAGTCCATTCCGAGGCTATTTTATTGTTTGCATTATTCATGGTTTAGATTGTACACCCAACTACCACCTTTATGCGTGTATTTTGTTTTCCGAGCCGAAAATCATGTCCGAGTTAAGAAGTGGTTCGTCGTATGGTGGAGAGTCATTGCTGTAACGTCAGTCCCACCAAAACTTCTGTTACAGGGTATGGGGGAGGGGGGCAAGGAAAGGAAACCGAGAGTCGCAATTGGTTGATGTTTTGTGCTGAGAAGATCACCAGTCTGATTCTCTAAATCCCGATATCTAATTTTGTACCGGAGGGCTAATTCCAAAATCAGCAACATCAGCGAGAACTTTACACATCCACTGACGCTAATCCAGGCGGGAACGCAATCGTCAAACCGCTTCACCAGCTGATTGATATGTAACCCATAAACATATATATTTGGACTATTTTGAAATGATATAATTTCAAATGGTCGGATAATTTTAACTTTTTTATCTGGAGTGTCGATTTTAACTTTGTAAATCGTCACTAAAAAGGGATGGAGACTTAATTTTAATTTGCACACATTGTCTCGTTATTTTTATCATATAGGATGTTCATTATTATCTGTTCTTATGTCTGGGTGAAGAAATGCCGTTTATTCTGTGTGTGAGTTAATTTGCGTATTCGCAAATTTTAATTATCCGTACAATCGTCTCCATTAGGACTCGTTATCATTTGCTATGACATATTTATCTTGATTGAATAATAAATCTAAATTATTATATAAAAGGACTCATGCCTTCTTTGTTTTCTGTTTGTAAATCTGATTGAATCTCATTAGGATAGTCTTTTCAAACTCAATAAAATTTTAGAACCCCAAATAAATTAAAATCTAATGTATTCGAAGTAAAAAAATATAAAAATTGCGTAACGACCAAGAAAGATCCGTTACAGAACCAAAAATTGGTTCTAATAGAATCCTTAGTTTTTTCTGTGAATCGAGTGAATATATTGTAACGTTTATAACAGAATACGAAAGAATAGAACCAAAAAAAGATAACGTAATTTTTTGATTCACTTCGACCTCATGCAAAATTGTTTAACATCAAACGATTTACATATCTGAAATTTTACATTCATTGACAATGAAAGATGATATGATTTGATTGGGGAAGTTGCACATTTTTTGCCATTTTATTTTTACACATACTATATCTAATTTTAAGACCCTAAAATTATATTATTTCAACTAAGAATGCTTTGATTTTGAAACGGGTTGTATTTAGAAGTGGTAAATTGTCAACAGTTTGATTGGTATGATTACAATTTTTTAAAATCATTTTATGAGTGACATTGAAAATTATTTGGGGCCAAACTCCAGTAGGGACAGAATTGTTCAATTTTTCAGGCTTCCAATTTGACGCTATAAATAAGGATGTGCACTACAATTATTTTAAGTTGAAAAATAAGCATTCTCAAAAATGATTTTCAAATTTGTGGAAAATACTCCTATTATTAGGCCAACTGAGAAAAAATAATATTTCAGGTTATTCTTTTCTCACTTCATTTTATTATTTGAAGGATTCTCTACAAATACCTTTGGTACGTATTTATTTGCAACATTTTATTCCGGAATTACACAATTGTTAATTTTATTGAAAATAATTTTCTTAAATACATTTTTAAAAATAAAAATAGAATAATCCGTACAACCTTAGGATTAAAAAAGAATTGCGCAACTTTTACCTGAAGAGAAAGCAGAAACATGGAAACCTCTAAATAATTAAATAATTTTTAACTGAAATGTTTTTTGAAATTTTGCCTTTCGCAAACTTCCAAAGTTAGTTATAATTAACAATGGAAATATTTTTTAAAAATTGGTTTAAAACGAATATATATTAATATTTTATTATAAGTTTTTCTTATCGTGTATTATCAAATTAAATAATAAGTTCCCCTGAATAAATTAAAATACCGTCAAATTTATTTATTTAATTTTTTTAATTTACTTTATTAATATTTTTTTACTTTTATTTTTTAATATTTTCCTCGAGTTTAAAACTCATTTTTCAAAATGCTCATTTTTGAACTTGAGATAACTACTAACTAGTGTACATCCTGAAATAGTAAAATAGTTAGACTTTGAACAATATGAACATGTATTAGTAAATATTTAGTTTTTAATATTTTATTTATATATTTTTGTTGTATAAAAGACCCTACCATTTGCGTTGATCTTAATTTCGGTACGAATATCTGGATTATTTCTGTATACATCTGAAGATGAAGGAGCTCTATGCACCGAAATTTTGGTACGAATAGCTGGATATTTTCGGTACATGTAGTAGATTGTAGACACTTCGAATTTTTAAAGCTTCATTTCCAATCTGCCACATTTTAATTGCCCCAAATTTAAACTTTTTGAGTTAATAAAATGTTGAACCTCTGTTTGGAAGCCATACAACAAAAATTTTTTATTCTCTTTGTCAATACAACATTCTTTGACATGCTTAGTTTTGCACTGCTTATTACTCTTTTAATTTTCCGTCTGTATCGTCCAGAGAGTGTACATTTGTACAATTTCAATCCTTTACGTCATTGTTATACTGATTTATTCAATATATTTGACCAATTAATAGCTAACTGTATATTTAATTATAGCGATCAGAGAAACAATTTTTGTAACAATTTTAATTTAACCTCAATTATAAATTTTAAACTAATATAACAGAAAATTCAATTCGCAATTCATATTAACTTATTATACCTTATTATGTACCTTATTATGCTGTGATGTTGCACTTTGCACCTCAAAAAAATTAGATTTAAAGTTCAAATTTTAACGTAGAGACAACATATTTGACGCTTCGAGTAGATTCGGCACTTTATGGTTTAACTGTATATTTCTTTAATTTAGATTAGTAATATTTTCTTCATTTTATTATTTCGTTTTTGGCATAATTGTGAGGATTTTCGCGGTCTTGAGTTGGTAAACTCAAGAATTCGTCCATCTCCTTGAGTCATCGATTAGGGTCGGCTGTCGCCTCCCTTTTAGCGACGCTTCTACTGTCCAGAGACCTTCACTTAACTTTCTTCAGGTTGGTCTTAGTTTCATCGAATACCTACTACCGATAGTCCAAGATCCTAGGCAAATTCCGGGTGCGGGCGTACTAATTACCCTGAAGTTCGTTACATGAACAGGTAATTTTCTTTTAAATTTATCGTAAGGGGCTGTCCTTTATCAAAATTAAGGATAGGCCCAGGGCGAGATGACCAAAATAGTCCGGCTTCCGAGTGTTGTATGGAAAACCACCCCACTTCTGCCGGCCGCAAGGTTCCATCCACCAATCCTCGCCTAGGAGTTCAACCGTTCCTTGGAGGCTTCGAATCCCGTGGTCCGGATTCCTACCTCGAATAATTCGTGCCTAAGGAAATAGCCAATCAACGGAAAGGAGTGAAGCACGTGCAGAGAAGAGAAGACAGCAGAGCGTGCGTGGAGCGGATATCGTCGATCTCCCTAAGGTAGGTTCAAGACGACCACACGTGTGCACACGGGTGCACCCAAAGCCGTTCAGCGATGCTCGGGGGACACACGGTTCACTCGGGTGCAGGCCCAATCACGAGCGGTTTTATTTCTTTTCATCCCGCTACGTCATCACTTTTCCTCCCTAGGGAGGAAAAGAAAACTCGTCTGCATTCGGCCACTTTCGCTTCGCTCTACAGGCATTGAAAATCGATCTGTCGATGAAGGTATGGTGAAAAAATATTTAAATGTATTATATTAGCTTACCGCTGTCCCGCAAATTATGTCCCCTTCTCGTGACCTCCGTATAATGTGGCGAATGCTGTCTGTTTCTGGCGTCTGTTGATACTAAAAAAAGTACATGATTACACAATTTAATCATTTTCTATTCATAAATGTCCAACTGTCCAACGGAAAAACCTTTTAAGTGACATTTGCCATAGAGACTTATTTCTTGGCATACATGCATAGAAAAAAATTCTATATGGCAATAGTTACTTACTAGGTTTCCCCGTTAAATAGCAGCACTTTGAAATAACTCACCTGTCGCATAAGTTTTTTTTTGTGGTTTCTCGTCCTCTCTTCGTTTCTCCTCCTTTCTTTGTTTTTCCTTCCTTTTTTTAACTTCCGCTTGTTTCGTAACATCTTCGTCATCTCTTGGCCTTTTATTCTTTTTTCCTCTTTTCTTTTTCTTTCCTTCTGGTTTCAGCGAGTTTGTCAGTTTCCGACGACAAACTTATATCTGAGCCGCTTGACGGACTAGAGCCGCTTGACGGATTGCTACTACTGCTACAAGAACTTGACCTGCTGCTTGTCGCACTTGAAAAAATGCTTGACAGATCTGAATATTTCGACATCTGCGATCCAAAAATGCAATTCAATTTATTTTTGATAATCGAGGACAACAATCGATTAATATAATTTTTGTTTGAGCTACTATTTTTAATGGGCAAAAATGATTTTTTTAGGTCTTGCTCTTTTTCATTTTCTCTCTTTCTTGATCTACTTTCCTATTTTCTTTCTCTTCCTTTCTTTTTTTCCCGTCCTTTCTTTGTTTCTCCTCCTTCCTTTTTGAAGTTCCGCTTGTTTCGTAATTTCTCCTTCATCTCTTGCTCTTTTATTATTTTGTCTCTGTCTGCCTTTCTCTTTCTTGTTCTCTCTTTCTTTCCTTCTGGCTTCCCTCTTTCCACTTTGTTTCTATTTATTCTTCAGATCTTGTCTGGTTTTTCTTCCCTTTTTCTTTTTCAGTTGCTCTTTCCTCTTCGGTTCCATTACTTCTTCGAATTTCTTCTCGATTTTTGCGTTTTTTCCGATTTCCTCTCAATTCTTTTTCCTCTTCTCTTTTGTTTTCCTCCTGGCTTCGAGCTGCAGCGAGTTTGTCAGTTTCCGACGACAAACTTATATCTGAGCCGCTTGACAGCCTAGAGCCGCTTGATGGACTGCTGCTACTGCTACAAGAACTTGCGCTGCTGCTTGTCGCTGTTACTATTTCCCTTGTTTCGTCAAAGCAATACATCTTTATTTGTATAATGTCTTCGTAAAAAGCAATTTGTCGCCCTGAGAGTATTTGGAAATTAGTTATTATTTTTTAATTACTCTCTTATAAAATAATAAAATCGATATAAACAATATGTCCGCTGGGCGGGCCAAGTTCGCGCCAAGTTTCAGCGCGTCCAGGGTACACGGGAACGTTCTCGCGCTTCGCGCACGTTTCCATAACGCTCGACAACTGTGATTTAAACCCCTAATGCGATCGTCCATGAACTACGTCACGAACAAAAATTAATAAAAATTGCATGCCTCAAGTCTCGAACCAGCGATACCAAGTGTATAAGTCCAGGAGGACCGCTGAGATACGGATATCATTAATATATATTTACAACAGATCATATATGCCCCTGCGCGTTAGTTATACATCAAGAATTCAATTGAATAGGTCAGTTTTTGACTGTATTCGCGCTGGCGAATTCTGGTAAATTGGACCTTGACTTAAAATCTCTCGAATTAAAATGAATTGGCCGACACTGAAATTGCTTCGTGTTGACACATTCGAATGATATTTGAAGACTATATTACTCTTCACGAATTTACACACTTAAAAAGCAAGAAAATTGCCATCACGATTGCTGGGACTAAGGTCACGATTAATGGGATGCTAACCTTAATTGCATAAAATAAAATCAGAAGCTAGTGCGTTTTAAGAATGGAAAAATTAGTTTAAATAAAAAGAAAACTAAAATGTAAAGTCTAAAAGTATCTTTGAAAATAAGTAAAAAAACTTCGGAGAAAGCTTACTTTTTTGAATTTATCAATAACCTATTCAATTATGAAATCATTCAGTTTATAATGTGTAATTATAAAATCTTTTACCATCAAAGTTTTTAATTTTACATCTTCATTTTTAAGGGTACATTTTCAATTAAAAGAATGTTAGAATGCAGTTTTGAAGACTTACACAATACAGGATTAATATCTTTTGAAACTGAAATTTGCTGACAAAAAATGTTTTAAGTTAATCAAACGTAAATATAAATTGATTTAGTTTGTGTATTCGAAATTTAACAATAATTGACTGATTTTACAGGGCGATTCTGAATCTGATAAAATTAAATAATTGAAATATTTTGACGTTAAAAGTTGAACTGTTTCAATTTGAAAGACTTAGCAATTAATCGAATGTAAACTTCCGATTGAAACTTTATAAACTGTCTGTTGTTTCAGTCTAAATTATATAATTTTTAACGACTTCAATTTGAAAATTTGTAATTAAGAAAAAGAACAATTTTTTAATATTCAGCAATGTTTGCCTGTTTATTTTAATTGAACAATTATAATTTAAATATTCAAAAGTAAATAATTTTAAATTGAATAGTTTGAAACAGAAAGCCTTGAATCGTTAAAATTTCGAAGAGCTAAACTTAAACTTTGAAGTTGCAATGTTTATTTTTATTGTTATAATTTAAAAAATTTAATTTTTAAGTGGAATAAATATTGTCTTAATATTCACGGAAAAATTTGTTATGATTTTTATTTTGAAAAATTAATTTAAACAGAATATTTTTAAACGAAAGCAAATTTCGATGAGTAAATAAAATAGAACAGTTATAAATTTGGAAAAAATTGGAATAAGTTTAAGAGATATTCAGAAGTTTTGACAAATTTACAAGAATAATTGAAAATTTGTGAAGATTCCGAAAAATGTAAAATAGAATGTAGATTTTTGAAGATTTAGAAATAAAATGATGTAGCTTTTCAGGGATTTTGAAATGTTTCAAGATAATAAATTTTTTCTTCAAGGTTCCTGGGAAAATTTAATGTGATTTTTCGTAAAAAAATATAGTTTCAAGAGAATGCTTTAAAATACTTCAAAACAAATTTTGATGTATAAATAACAATTGAAAAATTATCAATCTACAACGACTTAGCATTAAAATAATATAACGTCTAATTTAAAAAGTGCTCAATTAAAAAAAATTGTAATCGTTTAATTTTTAATGTTTCTAACTTAAAATTGCGTGAAACGATATAATTTTGAAAATTTATAAATTTGTTGATTTATCCTTCAACTTAGAGCATTGCAAATAATAGAGCGCATTTATAATTAATACAAAGTTTGATTCGTTAAAACGATTACTTCAGATAAATAATTTTTTAAGAACAAGAAAAAGTCTGCCTCAGCCCGGATTTGAACCGAAAATATGAATATCGCAAAGAGTGGCACAATATAAAATTATACATAACCAGGGTGTCTAGCGTTTCTGCAAATAAAAATTTTTAGGACTTTTCCAGGTTTTCCAGGACAAAAAAATTAATTTTTCCAGGTAACTTCTTTTTACAAGAAGAAAATACTTTTCACGAAATATAGTGGAAATCTTAATTTATGTTCGAATACCCGTTTTTTGGTAATTGGTCATTTTATCACGATAAAAAATCATGACGCCACAATCGAAAATATTTCAAAGTTTCTCATTTATTTCCGATTTTTTTTAACTTTAACAACAATTTAATGACGTTTATTAAATCCAATAATTTTTTCTGTTCATATAATTAAAACGAGTTCAATTCAACATGTTCTGAGCTTTTTTTATTAGAATCTGTTAAAATTTAACTGAGTTATCAAATTTTAAGTTAATTTAAGTTTAATTTTCAATAAAATTCTTAAATTTTCAACAAAGTAGTTGAATTTTTGACTAAACTGTTTAATTTTCAAGACACAAAGATGAATTTTCAACCAAATGATCGCATGAAGATAAAAGATTAAACATCAACTAAAAGTAGTTGCATTTTTAACAAAATAATTGAATTTTTTAGAAGATAGTTTAATTCTCAACCAAAAAGATGAATTTTAAATAAAAAAAGGACGAGTTTTCAACAACAGAAAATTCAATTTTTAATAAAATAGTTGAATTTTTAACCAAATAGTTGAATTTGCAACCTACAATGAAGAATTATTAACCAAAACGATGAATTTTCAACCAAGAATATAAATTTTCTGCCAGAAAGACGAAATTTCAACAAAGTACATAAATTTGTGTATAAATAGTTGAATTTTTGAATAAAAAAGATAAATTTTCAGTAAAAAAAAAAATTAAAAAAACAGTTATATTTTCAACAAAATTTTCTACAAAACAGTTGAGTTAGCAACCCTAAAATATTAATTTCATACCAAAAGACGAATTTTTTATAAAACAGTTGCGTTTCGAACGCAAAAATATGGATTTTAATCAAAAAAATTAGTTTTCTACCATATAAGACGAATTTTCAACTAAAAAAGATCATTTTTCAACAAAAATGGGAAAAGTTACACAGTCAGGTAAAAAGCTATTTAAATTAAAAAAAAAAACGACTTTCCAACCCAAGAGATGAATCTTTAAATTAAATAAATAAATTTTCAAGAAAGTGGTTCAACATTTACCCAAGTAGTTGAATTTTTAATTTAAAAAAATTAATTTTCATCAAAAAATTGAATTTTTAACAAAGTAGGTCAACTGTGAACAATAAAATAAAATTGTCTACAAAACAGTATAATTTTCAAGCCCAAAATATTAAGATTATACCAAAAACACGAATTTTCAACAAATTGATGTAATTTTCAACCAAAGAGATAAATTTTTAATTAAAATTATGAATTTTTAAAACTTTACTTTATTTACTGAAAAATCTTTATTTTTTTGAAAATTCTTCTTTTAGATTAGAAAACTTAATTTCTGGGTTAATAGTTTGTTAAAACTTTGTTAAAAAATGAATTTTTAACAAATTAGGTCAACTTTGAACCGAAAAAATATAAATTTTCAACCCCGATGACGAATTTTCTAAAAAACAGTTGAATTTTCAACTCTAAAATATTAGTTTTATACCAAAAAGATGAATTTTCAACAAAAAAATTTAATTTTCAACCAGAGAGATAAATTTTCAATTAGAATGATGAATTTTCAACGAAGAAAGATTTTTCAGTCAAGAAAGTAAAAAAAAATGCATCAAAATTGTTGAACTTTCAAACCAAAAGACGAATTTTTTATAAAATAGTTGCGTTTTCAACCCAAAAAAAATATAGATTTCAATAAAAAAATAATAGTTTTCTACCATATAAGATGAATTTTCAACTAAAAAAGATCATTTTTCAACAAAAATGGGAAAAGTTACATATTCAGGTAGAAAACTATTTAAAAGTTTAAAAAAAAACTACTTTTCAACCCTAGAGATGAATCTTTAAAATTAAAAAATAAATTTTCAAGAAAGTGGTTCAACATTTACTTAAGTAGTTGAATTTTCAATTTAAAAAAATTCATTTTAAGCAAAAAAAGGAATTTTTAAGAAAGTAGGTCAAATGTGAACAATAAAATACAAATTTTCAACCCGGAAGACGAATTTTCTACAAAACATAATTTTCAAGCCAAAAATATTAATATAATACCAAAAAGACGAATTTTTAACAAAATAATTTAACCTTCAACCAAAGAGATAAATTTTCAATTAAAATTATGAATCTTCAACACTTTACTTTCTTGACTGAAAAATCTTTATTTGTTGAAAATTCGTCTTTTTGGTTAGAAAATTTAATTTCTTGGTTAATAGTTTGTTGAAAATTTGTTAAAAAATGAATTTTTAACAAAGTAGGTCAACTTTGAACCGTAAAATACAAATTAAATTTTTTTAATACTTTCAGTTTAAAAAATTAATTTTGTAATAAAAAATTAGTTTTCAACAAATTAGTTAAACTTTCAACCAACTTGATAAATTTTCAACAAAAATAATGAAACTTCGACTGGAATATTTAAATTTTCAATTAGAAAAAAAAGAAAGTGGTACCTTTACCCAAAAAATTTAATTTTTTACTAAAAAGATGAATTCTCAACGAATAATGTAATAGTAGATATTTCAAACAAACAAAAAAAGACTTTTTAATAAAATTGTCGAATTTACAACCAAATAATAAAATTCTTAACTAAAAGCATAATAATCAGGAGGAAGCAACTGAGAAAAAAATAAAAATACAAGGCAAATAAATTACTAGCATGAATATTATATCATGGTAGCCTCAAACATTATTTTCAAAATGTCCTAACTTTACTCTGACCATTAATATTCAAATACCAGAATCTTAATCTTGTAACATTTTTAATATAGAATATTTTATAACTGGAATAAAACGATTGCAAATTACAAATTTTAATTTATTATTCTTGGCATTTATTTTAAGCTTTTTTCAAAATCCCTGACCCTCTCCGACCAATAAAAATAAAAATTAAATTGAAATTATTAGATTTGACAAAAAATCGGGAATAAATGAGAAGCTTTGAAATATTTACGATTGTAGCTTCTACACTCAAAGAAATAAAAAAATTAGAAATAAAATGAGAACTACCAAAAAACGGTTCAGCAGTCTTTTTCGTTTGGCAAAGAACATGTTTAAAAACCTATTTTTTCTTTAAAAGAATGAAAATTCCAGGATCATGAGCAAAATTCAAGGAATTTTCCAGGTTTTCAAAGATTTCCAGGACGCTAGAAACCCTGGCTTAACTCACTGAAAGGCCGCGAATGTAATGAAGTTGTGAAAAAAGTGATCATCCAAAATGACCTCATTGAGCAAAACTTCGAACAAAAGTTGATTTCTAATTTCTGTTCTTTCTTCTGTAATTATTCTTTGTCAGAAAATTCTTCAGAAGCCAAGTTGTAGAAACTGGAATTGACGTCTTGAATCAGCAAATTTGGTTCCTCGAATTCTAGCACCTCTCCATCGCCCATCACCAAAACCCTGCATGGTCAAAATTATTTTATTATTATTATTATTATTATTATTATATCATTAAGCCGTTTCCCTTTCGGGGTAGGCGTGAATTGCTCGGTCTGAATACTGAAATTTATTTAAAGCTGAAATATTATTACTAAATAATGAGAAAAGTGATTGTTACTGTTAATAATAGTCCAGATGTTCAAAATACACCTACCTCGATAAATTTGTGTTCACATCTGAAATTTAAGACACCGCGATGGGTCTGGGAAGATCTAGCCATTCTAAGAAGTAAACCTGGTAATCTAGGTATTCAAAATACATCTTTCTCAAGGAACTTGTGTTCACAGCTGAAATTTGAGACACCCTGATGGGTTTGGAAATGTGTCGTCATTCTGAGTAAACTTGGTAGTCCAGGTTCTCTAAACAAAACTTTCTGAAAGAAGATGCATCTTAAACATCTAGATTTTCAGGTATACATTTAGAATAACTAGATCTCCGAACACCCATCAGGCTATCCTAAATTTCAGTTATAAACACAACTTCCTCCAGGAAGATTTATTATAAATACCTGGAGTTGTTGTAGTCCGCTGGCCAAGTTGAGAACCCCCGAAAATCAACACTCATTTGTGTGGCTTTTCACTTCAATCTCTGAGAGAAAATTTGAGTAAAGGGCCTGCGAGATGAGGTGTCGATTTACACAATTTTCAAACGACGAGTTTGCTCACCATAGGTGACTCACGCCCTTTACCCTGGCTCTCTCCTATCTCTAACAAGACTAGCTGCGGATGGAATAAAATCGCTAAATTATTAATTAAACAAACTGAACGTCAAACCTCTCTTTGACAGCTTAGGTAATAACATAATTTAAGTCAATATATGTCTATATGGAAATTCATATGCACATATATCGACTATATTTTACATATATATTTAATGATCGAATTACATAAAAATGATTGTTATAGACAAAGAAACTCGAAAAGTCCCACTGATAGACTTAGCCGCTATATCATCTTTTCAATCTCAAGTTAAAGTTCTAGAAATAAGATTATGTTTAGGCTAAACATGGCCGCCAGCGCGTGAAGATTTGGATAGTGGGCCTGGGTGGCCGTTCACACTGCTCGACTGTGACTTTGTTGCAGTTTCTCAGCCATTCGGTGAGCTCACCACCGCTGTCACTGCTACAGAGACCTCCGTGTCTGGGCTGCCGCGAGCCGAGAGCAGCCAGAGTCAGTGTTGCTAACAGACCGCGTCTTTTTCAACTGCGCTCGCGTCGGCTAAAGAAGGAGTGATAAAGTGAACATCAGTTTTCTTTCTTAATCCAACATTGCGTGACGCTTGCGCAGTTGAAAAGGCTCAGTCCGTTAGCACCACTAACTAGAGTAGTCAGACGTCACTGGACGATCTCTCGACGACCGACCCCTTCTAGGTCGGCGAGCTCGTTTAGGGGCCCATCCGTCTAGGCCTTCGAGTCTTCGTCCACATCCCACCTACTCCTTCTTTTCAAACCCCTCCCCACCTAATGAAAATTTTTTAAACAATGACGGAATCGTCGCTCACGCACTCCTGTCTATCTCTCCGCTAAAGCAGATAGACCCCCAGGGCATGACCCAACTGGAAGCTTGGCTCCGCGATTCAACTAGAAAGCATCCGCTTCGCTCTATCCTAAGGCCATATTCGGACGAGCGGTTCCCGGTTTTGATTACGGTTACGATTGAAACCGTCAAACAATCAGCACGTAGCATGATAACGGTCCCGGTTCGGATTGCGCGTTTAGGTTGCTCTCTACTTTTAACCGAGGCGATTTCGACAGGGCCACAGTCGTCGCTGATCGTAGCCAATCACAACGGTCGATGAAGTAACGTGACTTGTCAGCTATTGTCGCTGCCTTGACAAAATACCCGGAGGCCTCCTGTACCGTGTGCATGAACCGGACCGTCAATCGTAACCGTAATCAGAAACAGGAACCGCTCGTCTGAATACGGCTTTACTAACCCTACAAACCCCATCCCTCTTTCCTTTCTCACTCTCCCTCTTTCTTCTTTCCATAGGTCGTCGAAGGGAAGGGTTTGTGACTGCCGTCAGTCGCCTTACCCGCGCTACTGTACCAGAGCATGGATATTCCCCCCAAACGCACTGTATATCTCTCTTCCCCTCACAAGCTTCTCAATCACGGTGCAGATATCATATTAGCGGCCCAAACCTGGCGCTCGAAATAATTTTTCTTTTGTTTTTGCAATTTCCGACAGAGTTGAAAACGAATCAACTGCCCGAGTTCTCAAATGATTTGCTTACCCACCTCAGCTCACCGTAGCCCACTTGGTCTTCAAGTCTAACCCAAAAACTCGGCGCTCATCCCTCTCTACCACCGAAAGGGAGAGAAGCAAATCAGTTTCAGCCACACCGCACAAGGCTTCACGGGTGTTGTTCTGGAAACAAACAGAGCAGAACAAGGCGTTGTCGGGGTCCAGCCATCGCCCAGATACGATGGATAAGCCAATTAGTCCACAACCAATATTATTATCGCCTCTCAACTCGAGAAATGTTAGGAATGCGGCACCCTCTCCATTCAGGGGCAATATGATGCTGCCAGCACTATCCCCAATACACGTCGCGGTCCAGAATGGTCCACAAGTCGTTAACCAACAAAGCCTCGAAGTGATACGAGGTCTACCGAAACTTGTCCCTGCCGTTGGCAAAGTTCCGAAAAATGCTGGTGCAGCATCTCGCCAGAGTCACTGCGCTGAAGCAAACTCCTAGTCAAATAATATGCCATCAAACAGGAGGAGAAAGAAGCCACCGGTTATTTCTGCCAAAGAAATACCTCCCCACTCCCCGCTCTTCGCCTGCTCCCTTCAGCAACGGAGAGCCAAGTCATGTCCGTCCTTCTCGAGGCCTTGAAGCCATCAATCAAAAATGTCCTCCAAACAGCCATCATTGCCACGTTCGAGGGCCTGGTCCCTCGCAAGTCCGTCCGTGAGCCTCAAGAAAAGAACGCAATAACGACACAGCAACCTAAAAATAGTGCCAAGGCCTCCACATCTATGAGATTAACGCTGCAGTATGTCTACTGCCCGGGGCGTCACTTCCATAGAGAATTTTTCGTTATTAGGGCCCGACAAAATGCCACGGTCCCGGGAAACTGGAGACATCGGGTGGTTGAAGCCGAGGCTCCTGCCGCCCCTGCCACATACAGTGCACCCCCTCTTAAGTGCCGTATCAACGAACCTCAGCAGTCTCCCTCGAGTCTGAATGTTATCGGGTCGACGAAAGGTTACAGCTGAAATTGACACGATCGCCTCCGTGAACTTCGTGAACGAATCTATACTGACGGAGACCGAGCTCCGGAGTCGTATAGCGGGAGCCCCTCACGCCCTACTAGCGGACGTAGGGGCATTCACACCACTCAGTGGGGCAGTAGCCTAACACCACGATCCAGGAAGCTACATACCCGGGACTATTTCATATCAGCCCGGAGATCCGCGCCAAATTAATACTCTGCCGGACCTGGCTAAAACAACATGGTGTCATCCAGGACCACGTGGCTGATTGTATATTTGTCGGCAACACGAACCGCCAGCTGGTGTACCTCAGCCCCCTTCTCTAAACACACAATCTTGCCCCCCAGGGGGGGGGGATGTTGGTCCATCACGAATTTCCGTTCAAATATCAAGGCAAATTCGCCAAATTAATTCGCTCACACGTTTACTTCTTTTACGGCTGCGGGCGACTATAACAAAGTATAGGAGAATATAACTTTGGTCGATACTGTAGATTTCCATGTTATGTGTGGATTTCTCTTCTCGATCCGTTACCTTCTCCAATGATAATACAGATTTCTAATAAAAGTTGAATTTTTTTAAATTTTCAAGTGGGTTTACTTACTTTGGCACTTGAATAAGTTGCAAGAAAAATTTCTCAGCATTTCCGAGTTTCGACTTGTCGCCGTCGAAACTTTTGAGCATTTCGAGCTCATCAACTTCGGGCAAGATTTTCAGCAAACCTCGAAGTTTTTCTGCTCCAATGTCGTCATGACCTCCATCCTTAATCAACTGGATTATATCCTCGTTGGAACTATAAAATTAGAAATATATCAATTTTTCAACTTTTATTATGATTTTAAATTAATCAATTAAAAGATTAACATTTTTAAAGGAGTCGCACATATATTACGTAACAAGTTTCGTATTAATTTCAAAAAATAATAAAATAGTATAAGAGGAAGAGAGGGGAGTGAAAAAATAATTTTTTTAAATCTGTTTTTGAGGTATATATGTGTCACTTTTTTTTAAATTTTAGATGTCACTTTTGCACACCATATAGTAGTTAAAATTTCTAAGGATTGAAAAATATATTTTAGAACAAATAATTTTTGATTAAGTTACAATTTTTTGAAATGCCAACAAAAATTAAGTTTTTTTTTTGTATTTGATTGATAAAATGATTTTTCAGAATTTTTCAAAAAGCACTTTTCATGAAATTATTTCTGTTCGAATGAAAAAAAAGCATTATTTTTTTGCACGTGAAAATATTTTTCAGCTTAGTTCTTAGGCCACTATTAGCATCATTGAAAGTTGTAAAGTTTCTGTAACAAAAAGGAAAAAAATACGTTGAAGATATTTTGTTTGAAAATTTAAAATAAGTGTTCCATTAACCAAATAACAAAAAACTAACATTTCTGTTAATATTTGAAAAAATTATTTTTTCTAAAATATGATTATATATTATTATTTGTGATCGGAAGCTATACACATAAAAAATTGAAAATAATTTTTGCATGCACAAAAAACGTTCTATTTATAGTGAAAAAATCAGATTACTGAAAGTTACGTAACAGTGAGAGAGGGAGAGGGAATAATCATTTTTATTTAAAAAAAAATTAAATTCTACCTTCTGAACTGTTTCAAGAAAATGTTCACATTCAAGCTCCTCTTTCCATCCAGTAAAGCGATCTGCAATAAAACAAAAAGTATGTACCTTATAAATAAATTAATTAATTTCATTAACGCATTCATTTTGAGGGTATACTTCTTTCTTCTTGGTCTGGGGTTCTTTTTTCATCCCATTTAAAAGTCCCAACACGATTTTTGGCGCAGGTTATTATTTATTAACAATTTTTGATAAAAAAATTGGTTTTTGTTGAAAAATGCTGAGAAAAATATTTATCTGAGATAAAAATGATGTGAATCACATTTTTTATATTTACACATTTTCTCTAAAATTAATATTTTTCGGAAGAAACTAAAAACATGCATTTTTAAATCTCTTGTTACAAAAAATTACAAAACTGCCTGTAATAGTGTTCAAAGACAGATAGGAAATATTTTACAAAATTAAAAAAAAGTAGTTTTTCAAAAAGCAAAAATTGTTAATATCTTAATTTCTATTAATCTAGGCCAAAAATACTTTCAGGAATTTGAACAGGAATGTAAAAGGAATTCCTAGATCAAGTTTCGAGTCAATATTCTTGGGCGACCTTTTCGGAAGTGTACCCCATTTTTATTTTTATTAATATATTAATTTGAGGTGATATCACTTGGGTAGAAAAAATGTGAAATTATAATAGAAAATATAATACAAATATATAATAAGAAATATAAATAATATAATATAAATAATAAATCAATAATAATATAAAAATATATATAAAAAATATAATAAAAAAATACAGTATAAAAAAATACCTCGGTAGGTTCCCGACGACGTCTTTCAGCATCCACCCCAGTTCCAAAATTGGAAGAACAGGTCGTAGGTGGTAAAATAGGAGGCATTTGTTGGCAAAAAAGTCCTTCCATTTCTGCCCAATCTAAATCGGCCATTGGAGAATTTTGATGTTCGTTTGCCACCAGAGCCCAAATATTTCGCTTTCCAATGACCTGGGGAAAAATAATTTGAAAATATAAGAATAAAATGGGTTTCTACAAAATCCCAATTTCGAAACTTCCTGACGTTCCCTGACTTTTCCCTGACGGTCATAAATTTTTCTTTACGGTATGAAATCCACCTTACACATCGATTGATTGTTGATTTTTCAACCAAAAAGATTAATTTTCAATCAAAAAGTTGAGTTTCAAATTCAAAAAGATAAAATATCAAGCAAAAATAGAATAATTACATTTTCAGTGAAACAGTTCATTTTCAACAAAAAAAAAGAAGGAATTTTCACCAAAACAGTTAAATTTTCTATGAAAGACGTGAGTTTTCAACCAAAAAAAAAAATTAATGTTCACCAAAAAGTGTAATAGACGATGTTTCCACCAAAAAATACAAAAGAGTTGAATTTGCAACTAACAAATATTTTCCAGACAATATAAGAAAATATGTCATCCAAAATGTTGAATTTTCAAACCAAAGAGACAGAAGTGTCGAGTTTTAAAGCAAAACCCCGATTTTTTACAAAAAAGTTGAATTTTCAACGCCCAAAAAGATGAATTTTTAACACAATACATGAATTTTCAACAAATAGTTAGATTTTTAACCAAAGAAATGAATTTTCAATTCAAATGATGAATCTTCAACCAAAAAAATGAATGTTCAACAAAAAAGATAAATTTTCGATCAACAATATTAATTTTCGACGAAAACAGATGAATTTTTAACACATTACATAAATTTTAAACAAAATTGTTCAAATTTGAAAAAAAGAAATGAATTTTCATTTTATATTATAAATCTTCAACCAAAAAATGAATTTTCAACAAAAAAGGTGAATTTTTGACCAAAAAGATAAATTGTCAACCAAGAAGATTAATTTTCTACCAAAGAAATTAATTTTCAACTAAAATCATAAGTCTTCAATCAGAAAAAAAAAATTCAACATTAAAGTGAAATTTTCGATCAAAAAGATAAACCTTTAACCAAGAAGATTAATTTTCTACCAAAAAAGACGAAGTTTCAACCAAATACAAGAATTATTAACTACAAAATATCATTTTTCAGTCGAAAATTTCAAAGTTATATTTTCAGTTAAAACCCAACAATATGAATTTTATACCAAAAGAATTGAACTTTTAACCCAAAAAAGACGAGTTTTCAACAAAAAAAATGTTCAACTAAAAAAGACCAATTTTCCAGCAAAACTGAAATAGGTACATTTTTGGTTAAAAATAATAATTTTTAACAAAAAAGATAAATTTTCGATCAACAATATTAATTTTCGACCAAAACAAATGAATTCTCAACACAATACATAAATTTTCAACAAAATAGTTAAATTTTGAAATAAAGAAATGAATTTTCATTTTACATTATAAATCTTCAACCAAGAAATGAATTTTCAACAAAAAAGTGGAATTTTCGACCAAGAAGATAAATTTGCAACAACGAAGATTAATTTTCTACCAAAAAAGATGATTTTTTAACAAAATAGAGTGGTGGGGGTAGATTCTTTTTTAAACCATAATATTTTTTTAATTTAGCAAAAAAATCATTTTTTGTTCAAATATTAACTATTTTGTTGAAAATTCGTTTATTTCTAATTGAAAATTAATTTTTTAAACTGAAAATTCACAGTTATATTTTTAGCCGAAAATTTACATTTTGTAGTTGAAAATTTATAATAATAATAATAATAAATAATAATTAAAATAGTTTAAAATTCATGTATTCATACAAATTCTGCGTTTTTGGTAGAAAATTCATCTTTTTCGTAAAAAATTAATATTCTAAGTGAAAAATTCACCTTTTTAGTTTAAAATTTAACATCTTTGTTGAAAATTAGTTTATTTCCAGTTAAAATTTTTTTCTTTTGTAACTGAAAATTCACAATTATCTTTTTAATCAAAAATTTATATTTTGTAGTTGAAAATTTATATTTTCTAGCTAAAAATTCATGTATTTATAAAAATTCTGCTTTTTTAGTAGGAAATTAATCTTTTTGTTAAAAAATGCAAAGGATGAGTACTAAAAATTATTTTTTCTGAAATTTAAAATCCAAAAATGGCCGAGTGGTGGGGGTAGATTCTTTTTTGAACAATAAAATTGATTTTAGTTTAGCAAAATCACGCTTTTTTGGTAAAAAATTAAAAGTTTGGATAAAAAATTAATATTTTTAGTTAAAAATTTAACACTTTGTTACAAATTCGTTTCTTTCTAGTTGAAAATTAAGTTTTTTTAATGAAAATTCACAATTATATTTTTAGTCGAAAATTTTTATTTTGTAGTTGAAAATTTATATTCTTTAGTTAAAAATTTACATTTTGTAATTGAAAATTCATGTATTCATAAAAATTCGGCTTTTTTGGTAGAAAATTGATCTTTTTAAAAATTGAAAATTTTTTTTCTGAAATTTAAAATCCGAAAATGGCCTAGTGGTGGGGTCAGATTCTTTTTTGAACAATCAAATTTTTTCTGTTCTAGTAGTTGGAAATTTACATTTTGTAATTGAAAATTTATATTTTATAGTTGAAAATTTATATTTTGTAGTTGAAAATTCATGTAATTATAAACATTATGCTTTTTCGGTAGAAAGATAACCTTTTTGATAAAAAATGCAAAGGTTAAGAGTAATAAAAATAATTTTTTCTGGAATAAGAAATTAAAAAATTAATAAATAAAAAATGAAAAATAATTTTATTTTTTGATTGTTTGAACAACAATTTTTTAAACAAGTGTTATTTATGCTACATAACAAATAGAATTCAGAAAAAAATTATTCATCAAATGGCGTGGTCAGTTTTTTTGTGACTTCTGTATTTAAATAAATATTATAAAAGATTTCAGTTCCAACACTTAAAAAATCAGATATTTATTTATGAAAAATTATATTCTGAACAAATAAATGCATCAAATCAATTTTTCTATACAAAAAACTAAAATACTGATGTATTTGTTTAAATAAATTACTTTAAAAAATGTGATCAAATTTTGGAACAAAAAAAAGTGATTATTTAAATTCTCATGTTCTACACATTATTCTAAAATAATATACTATTGTATGATTATTTGACACAATTCCGCAAAATTGTTGAATAACTTTTCTGGAACAATATTTGTTTGCAACTAGTTCTTCTAATCTAGAAGACAGTAAATATTTTCGATTAAAAAACATTAAATTAGATCCAAAACTCTCTAAAATTCAAATCATAGATTCAAAATAAACTCAATTTCGCGCCATCGTCAATCGATTATGTATTTTAGGTAGTGACGTCTACTGAAAAGATGTCTGCATACCGAGGGACAACATTTTTTTTGTTTAATAACTTAGAAAAAAGTGATTTTTTCACCGTAAGCGTATTTGGATATTATTTTTCATTTTCAAAATCTATTAGATTAAATAATCAAATCTTGAGAAAAAAATTATCGATTTTATTATTTAATTGGATAGATCTGAAGAAATAATATCCAAATACACTTATGGTGCAAAATCATTTTACCTTCCAAGTTATTGAAAAAAATCAAGACATGTTCCATACTAAACATATTATAAACAAACATTATAAATATATTTGTCCATACAATTTGTATTACAAAGTGCCTAAACTTACGCGAAATAAAAATGGCCGAAAACTGATGGCGGTCTGTGATTGGTGGAAAAGCAACCCCTTTTCCAGCTCGTTCAATGAAACTTGCAGAACTTTCAAGGCTTCGCGTAAGTATAGCCGCAGCCTTTGAATTATTCTTGACCCTCGGCGTGCAGACATCTTGGATCTCCCCACCAAATTTTTTTGTAACGATTTTATCAGTTAATTGAATATCTTAAAAAAAAAATATCAAAATACACTTACATAGCAGAAAATCTTTTTTTTTTCAAGCTATTAAAAAAAAGTTTCATCGTATACAATTGGTATTTTTGCTTGACCCTCAGCGTGCGGCCATCTTGCCAGAAAACGTCACAATGTGAAGAAGCTAATACATGATACCAGCCGCTAGATGGCGCTAGCTGCTGTAGTCCAAGTTCCGCGAAAATTCAAATTGCATCCAAGAAAAATTGCTTTTCCTAATACAAATTATTAATAAAATTTTTAATTATATTCATAAAACAAATGTGAAAGTGTGAGTCAATCGGTTTTGAAAATTTTTGGAGAAAAAAAATTTTGTTGTCGAAAATTAATGTTTATGCCTGAAAATTTAACAACTCTATTTTCCATTGTAAATTCAAACTACTTTGTTATAAATTCAGTTTTTATCATAAAAAATTCATCGCTCTGGGAAAATCGTAATCATTTTGTCAGCAATTCTTCTTTTTATTATTATTTTTTTCTTTTTGAAAATTAATCAGCTGAAAATTTAACTATTCCATTTTTGGTAAAAGATTAATCTTTTTTAGTTAAAGATTCAACTATTTGTTTAAAAATTCATGTATATTATTAAAAAATTCGGTGTTTTTGGTAGAAAATTAATCTTCTTGGTTAAAAATGCACCTTTTTGTTAAAAATTTAACTATTCCATTTTTGGTTGATTGGAAATTGATTTTTTTTTTTTAGTTTTTAGTTTTTTTAGTCCTTTTTTATAAAGATTATTAATATTTTTGGTTTTGAATTATTTTCTTCTGGATGAAAATTTAAATATTTTTTTGAAAATTCTTTCTTTTCGGTTGAAAATTATTAATTTTTTTAACAAAAAATTGAGCTATTTCATTTTTGGTTGAAATTTTTTAATTTTTAGTTGAAAATTAATGCTTTTCGTGAAAATTCGTTTTTTTTTTTGCACAAAATTCATTTTTCATTGAAAATTGAATTATTTTTTGATAATTCTTTCTTTTTGTTGTTGAAAATTCGTCTTTTTTAGTAAAAGATTCATTGTGTTGGTTGAAAATTCGTTAATTTAGTTAAAAATTTAACTATTTCGTTGAAAATTCGTTTTTCTGGTTGAAAATTAATTTTTCAACGGAAAATTTAATTATTCCATTTTTGTGGAAAATTGAAATTTTTGTCTTTGAAAATTCATGTATTTTTGAAAAATTTTCCTTTTTGGTAGATAATTATTAATCTTTTTGTTTAATATTCCATTTTTTTAAATGAAAATTCAACTATTTTCTTGGAAATTCTTCTTTTTAACTATTTTTCGCCAAACTTTTCTGTCCTGGCATACTACTCTAGCTTCCTGCACGTCCATGCATTTTTTCATGCAAGCCCTCGTGTTCCTATGGCTTCTTATGTCTCTTTGAATTAATGTCTCATTCACAGATTCTAACCATTCTTTATTATAAAAAAATAAATATGGAAATCACCCTGTACACAAGTCACGAACGACTGCCGCTATAATAATTATAAGCGAATAACCAGGAAACGTGAATATACCCCACATTTGCATTTAACAGCCCCATTTTCCAATTTCGCATCCAAACATTTGATATCAATCATTAGTCGTGATTACACAAACAACTCTCTTCAATTAACATTTGGTTGAATCAACCAAAATTTGTTTAATTCAGGTAAATTTGCATGTATGTACAAGAGGAAAACGCTTTTTGGGTAAAGAAAATTTTTTTCTGAGTGTATGTTGATATTTCCTACTGTAGAAAATAATCTGTATATTATATTCAGTGCAAGTGATGCTCAAATATGTATCGTGAAAAAGTCTTAAACTTCTGCAGTACTTCTACACAGAAAAAAACCAAAGAAAATTTGTAGCCGCACGTGAATTGGAAAGCTGCAAACAATTGACAACTGTATTGACTATTTCCGGATTTTAGTTAATTTTAAGTGACGTACTGGAATAAAAAAAATAGTAGCTATTTTTAACAGCTTGTTCTTTTAAAGAATTTTTTAAATGATGGTCTCTATCATACTTTAGAATGCTTGAAAATAACAAATAAAGTACAGAATTTTGAAATAATTCTGAAGCAATATTTACTATCAACTTGTATGCACATTCTTAATATCATAAATGAAAAAAAATGACTTGCAAAATGGGTTTAAGTCATGATTTTAAAATTGGTGTGAAATCTTTGATGAGGTTCCAGGGAACCATAATTAACCAGAAAATCCCATATGCAAGCACCTTTCAATTAAATTTAGTTCAGTCCCACCGTGTCTCAGCTTCAGGTGGGGTAAAATTCTATTAATTGCATAGATGTTTGGATAATAGAAGGGTGGACACAAAACTTAATTTTAAAAATTCCCTGACTTTTCCTTGAATAATTTTTCATTTTCCCTGGCCATTAATATTTAAAGACCAACATTCCAATCTTTTAACATTTTTAATGTAGAATCTTTTATGAGTGAAATAAAACCATTTAAATTTTAAATAAAACTTGCAGTTTATTATTCTCAGGATTTCCACAGCCTATATTACTTGAAAAATGTGAAAAAGTGATCTATTTAAATAAAAAAGGGGACACATTGTGATGAAATAAGACTAATTTCTAACCCAAAATGTGACTAAAAGTGACTAAAGTGCATTAATAATATGACTAATTTTCTTTTGAATTTAAAATAAATCAAAAGAAATCGATGAAATTCATGAGGATTTCAGGTGAATTTTAAAAAATGCAGGATATATTCATAAGACTTCAAAATAATTCAATTTAAATTCGACACAATTCAAGTGAGTTGGAAAAAATCCACAAAATCAAAAATTTTCCATTGATTTCAGTAAAGCTGGAGTGAATTTAGAGGAATTGATGGAAAATAAGAATGATTTGATGAAAATCATTAAAATTCAAGGTGAATTGAAAAAATTAAAAGAATTTCAAACAATTCAAAAATATGAAAAAATGCATTGAATTCAGTAAATTTGAAGTGAGTTTAGAAAAATTCAAGTGAATTAACAAAATTTAAGACAATTCTAAAGAATGTAAAAGAATTCAGGAGATATTAATAAGATGCAGGGTGAATTCCAAATGAATTCAAATTGCAAAAAATATATTTCAAAATCTCTTCAAATCTTCAAATCTTCAAATCTTCAAATCTTTGAAACCCTATAAAATCCCTCACTTACTATGAGTGAATTTTTTGAAATCCATAAAAATATGATAAAATCACGTCAAATTCTATGAAATCTGATAAATACTAGAAAATTTATTCAAATACCTTAAGATATTTTTAAATCCATTGAAATCATTGATATCTTCGGAAATCTTATATAATCACTTTGAATCTTTTAAAATATCTTAAAACCTCATAGACCCTGTAAAATCTTCCCATATCCTCCGAAATTTTAGGAAATTCTTCATAATCGTATGAGAATTGATTTCAATTTCCCTTAAAATCGTTAAAATCCTTGGAAATCTTATGTGCTTGAAGTTTTGAACGTTCAAATGAACGAAATTTTGCACTGATGACTTTGTAAACCAGAAAAAGTGCTCATATGTTTTTTCATTTATATTGGAAATAATTTATTATTGAAACAGAATTATAATGCATATTTTAAATTGCAGTTGGAACAATATTTATGCATAAAATTAAAATGGGGAAAAATTTTCGCTTATTTGAACGTTAGGAACTTAAGGTACATGGAAATCTTTTGAAATTTTTAAATCTCATGAAAATAACTGAATCTTTTCAAATACCATACAAAATTTCAAATCCTTTGAAATCTTTTGAAATCCTAGGAAACATTTGGAAGCTCCTGAAAATGCTTTGGAATCTTTTTAAATACCCTAAAATATTTGAAATCCCACTAAATTAATTTAATCAATTTAGAATTCGTCGCACGGTGTGCCTTGACTGACTTCAACCCAAAAGGGCTTGCATAAGCCGGTTTTTTCTGAATATACTTCAGAGATGCCCCACGATCATTTTGAACCCAAAAAGGAAAAAAATCGCTTGGGCCCTTTTTGAGAAAACTCTTTTTTTGAATTTTTTTAAGAGGTTAATCAACATATTTTAATTAAAATAAGTTACACGTAGAATTTCATTGGCTCAAACCATTCAGTTTGGCCTCTTAAAAAAGGGGCTACAGGTGCTGAACATCTTACGAAAACTGAAACCCTTCAATATTGTTGAAAAATGGTGAAAAAAGTGTGAAAAAAATAGTTTTTTAAAAATTGCCTTATTCCAGTTCATCCTATGTTCCAAACACCCTGAAAAGAATTAAAGTGCTTAAAATTTTCTGCAAAATGAAAAAAAAATCAAATGTTCTATCTCTAAAAGTTTGGGAGTTATGGTCCTAAGCAGTCGATTTTAAGCGAATAATTTAAATGAAAAAAATATATATACATAGTTTTGGGGAAATAACTCATTTCCTATAGATATCTGGTAAAAATTCCAGAATATATAATTATTATTCCAGTTTAACATCAATTTTATGAGTAAAATTTCTCGTTTTTCGAAACAACTCATTTCATCAGCGTTTTAGGTGAAAGTTGTCAGTAAGTTATTTAAAAAAGACTTAATTTTGAGTAGACCTAAAAAAACAATGCTCTAGCTGTAATAGAACCAAAATTATGGCCTTCTGAATATGACCCTTTTTTATGAAGTTTTGTTTAACATCAATTTTTTAAATGAAATTTACGAGATCGTTTTAAAAAAGAACTCGTTTTCCGAGCAATTCAGGAGAAAGTTGCCACTAGTGTGTTTGAGGAGCACCTCAGGAGGTATCATTTTTTTAACAAATAATGCTAAAGCATTATTTTTTTTAGATTTGCTAAAAATTAGGTCTTGCTTAACCTATCTGGTTAAGGAAGACGCTAAAATATTTCAAAAGAAGTCAAGAAAATTCAGAAATAGGTATAGACCTAAAATACATCAACGTGCATCACAGGCAATGAGATTCGAAGAAAATCAGAAGGAAATTCGGTTTGTTTCTGCCTAAAACTGTTCAAATCATGCGTTTGTTTATAATAATTGTTGATAAATTTAACAAATTTTATCAAGACAAAGATATCTAAGACTAATAATTGTTGATAAATATAACAAATTATATCAGATGACAAAAAAATATCAACGTGCATCACAGGCAATGAGATTCGGAGACAATCGGAAGGAAATTCGTTTTTTTTTCTGCCTAAAACTGTGGAAATCATGCATTTGTTTATATTATTTGTTGATAAAGTTAACTAATCCATCATACTGGCTATTTGTTGCAAATATTTGTTTATAACAAATAACTTCACATGTCAACAAATTTTTTTTCTTCCACCGATCCTTGTGCATCAAACCTGAGGCCTGTTGCCATTGATAAAAATGTTCACAGTGAATTAAAAAGAGAAATTCAAAAAATCAACATTATTTCGCTATTTTATGTATTGCTCTTCACAATTAGCTATAGAATGCAAATGAATAATTAGTTTAGAAATATGATGCCGATAAGTCTGTTTTATAGGATCTCAAAAAAATCCCACGAGTGAAAAATTGGATTTTGAGAGTTGCTGGCACTTATTATGATTGTTTTGTGTTTTTTTAATACAAATGGTTTCTAATACATAAAATACTGCTTTCTACTGATAATTGGATGTTTACATAAATTTTTAAAATAATTTATCATTGTTTTTAACAATTTTCTCTTAAAATAGAGTTAGAAAGTCACGGTTTTTTCGAATTTTATAATTAAAGTGAGGTAATAATTAATTCAATTCAATAAACATAATTGGTTAACCAAATTATTTAAAATAATTTTCTCTTTGAAGAATGTAAGAAAGTTTTGTTTTTTCTGAAATCCTACAGTAATGCTAGATAGTTGCAGTTTTTTAATGAAATTTTCCATTTTCTGTCAACTTTTCACTTAGTGTGGTAATAAACAATGCAAGTTAACAAACATAATTGTTTAAAAAATCTATTATTGTTCATAACTACCTTCTCTTATATAATTGCTAGAAAATTGCGGTTTTTTCAGCAATTTTTTACTTTATTTTGGCTTGTTAGTTATGAACAAATAATAAATAAACGATAGATAATAATTTTTCAAACAATCTTTTTTTCTCCCACTACGTGTGCTATTTTGCTTATGATTTGCGCATCCTTCTTACGCATGCGCGCACCTAATATCGTGCTACTGGAGGGGGCATCCGATAAGTCCGCATTTCCTGGAATTTCGCGTCCCTGCAGCCCCAAAATGAGAAACTTATCAGACTTCTACTGTACCTGGGTCATAGCAGTGTTGTGAAACGAACGTTTTATTTAAATAAATAACACGGGAATTCTAGATAAATCTAAAAATCTATACCCCCTTCCTCACATTACTCCCTTCCTCACTAAGTGAGTCACGCTTACCCCGAAAGGAAAATGGCTCAATGGTATAATACTAATAAAAAATGGACAAAAAGTTAAAAATTTGAAAAGAAGCCGCATCTATCTAGCATTATTATACAGGAAAATACTTCAAAAAAATAATAATTTGTTTAAACAATTATGTTTGTTAAATTGCATTAATTATTATTGCACCCTAAGTGTAAAGTTGACAAAAAACGTTAAAATTCATTTTAAAAAACCGCAACTATCTAGCATTACTATTGGAGAAAATAGTTATATACAATAATAATTTGTTACAACAATTATTTTTGTTGAATTTCAGTCATTATTACCACACTCTAAGTAAAAGGTAGAAAATTGGTGTAAAATTTCGGAACAAAACCGCAACATTCTAAAATTATTCAAAGGGAATATTATTTAAAATAATAAATTATTGTTTAAAAAGTTATGTTTGTTAACTTGATTTAATTATTACCTGATTATAATGTGAAAGTGGACCAAAAGTGGAAAATTTTAGAAAAAACTGCAACTTTCTAGCATTATTCTAAGAGAATATTATTATAAATAATAAATGGTTTACATAATTATTTCTATTAAAATTAATTGATCATTGCCTCGCTCTACCTGAAAAGTTAAAAATTAGTTGAAAATTTCAGATATAACCGCGATTTTCTAACTCTACTCTGAGATAAAATGGTTATAAGCAATAATGAATTGTTTGAACAATTTATTTAATTATCGAATAATCAGTATAAAGTATTATTTCATGTATTAGAAACAATGTTTACTAAAAGAAACCTCATAAAAATAATAGCGCCAGAAACTCACAATACAGACTTATGGGGGGTGAAATACAAAAAGCAATTTCTTATTCGTATTCTATGCCTAATTCTGTAGAAAAGTTTTCAAGGCCAACTCGATTCACCTAATATTGACGATTCTGGATAAAATTTACAAAAACGTCTTGCTTTCTTATGGGAAATATGTGTTAAACTATACGGGGCTTGCGGAACCTCTGAATATCCTTTTTTAACGCATTTATTTTTTTGTATACTTGAACAAATTTTCGGGCGATATGCATGAAAGTTGAAAAAAAAATCGGACCACCTTAGTCCAGGTGGACTTTGGATAGACCCTCGGCCCCCTCGTGGACTTTTGCCATACCCCCCCCCCCTCAACTGTCCACTTGGTATATGGGTGTGGCTCCAAATGAATTAAGGTGATTTCAAGTGACTTCATGTAAATTCGAATGACTTCAGAAATTTAAGGAGATTTCAAGTGACTTTAAATGAATTCAGGTGATTTCAAGTGACTTCACGTGTCTTCAGATATTTCAGGAAATTCAAGTGACTTCAAGTGACTTCAGATATTTCAGGAGATTTCATTACGAGGGTACACCTGACTTCACGAGTTGTCAACCCCTCAATCTCTCTTCCATTTGCAACAGTGTAAACTGTACTTAGAACGATTCGGTTATGTAGACATTGAAGATTCAAAAGTCCGCGTCCGCCTTAACGGCGTGAGATGTATAATCGCGGAAAGGACGAATTGATATGCAAGCTCTTATGCATATTCATGGTCTTACGTGTGGCGATAGCAAGGGCCATACGCTCGTTCTTCGTCCATTGAACTACCCCAAACGAGTAGAGTAGAACCGGGACGGCAAGCGTGTTAGTCGCAGATACCTTGTTCAACGCCGACAGAGTGGAAGATGAATTTTGGCACATTTATCCAATCCAAATTCCATACCAATCTCTCCTGTGTACTCCTCGGCGATATTTAAAGCGTATGTTGAAGTTGACTTGCAGCAAAAGCATAGATTTTCAGATCATCCATATAAAATACAAGAGTGACCTTACGCCCGAGATGATTAGTATCACCGCATAGGTACCCAGGAAAATTGCGTAGTGCGAGAGATAGTGGCAGAAGTGTGATGCAAAAGAGCAGAGGGCTCATGGTGACGCCCGGAAAGACGTCCCCCTGGAAGGTGACGTTGATCGTTGTCACACAATAATTTCCAGATGAGATAGTAAAATCTAGTTTTCCAAAGTTGCATCAATCTCCCTATGCATCTCACTATGTTTGAATGTACCTTCAAGGTTTCCAACAGACAGATGATAAGTCTATGAGAGGTTGAATCGAAAGCTTTCCGGTAGTCAATCCAGGCCATTGACAGGTTTACGCGAAAAAATTCTTGAGATAAGAAATAACCTTGAACCTGTTGTTACATGCATTTGGCTGGCAGAATTGCGCAATATTACTCGGTGACCTCAGCTGTAGAATGTTCTCGATGTCGATAAAGTAGGTCCAGTACCCCTCTTGTATAAATGTCTGTAAGGTAGGAATGCATGATGACGTCATCAAGAATGCCGGTAAAGTAGGAATGCATGATGACGTCATCAGGGCCCATCGAGAATGTTCTAGAAGCTTAGCACAGACATGAACCACTTTCTAGAAAAATTTAGCACGGACACGAACTACTACAGATAGAATCTGCTCGATCTCGGTAAGGTAGGAATCTTGCATTAGAACGCAGCCTTTACATCTACTCAAACTATCCTGCATCCACATTTTGTTATTTAAAGTGCGATTAAATCTTTCACAAATAGACGCTTTTAAATTGCTAAACGTAGAATGCATATTTATATTATAACGCTTCATAAGATTAGTGAAATTTGAATTATAGAATTCTTTGCCTCTATCAACATGTAAATTTTTCGCTAGACGCCCTTTTATCAGCACAGACTTCATTGCAGCTGTAACATCCTCACCCGTCTTGCTCTTTACAGGAACAGCCCAAGGAAATTTCGAAAATACATCGATGATCGTTAGGATGTATTTGTATCCTCTGTTTTCTTTCTCATATAGTTGCATTCCAACCAGATCCGCCTGCCAAGTTTCATCGATACCACGTATATCAACTTGTCGACGCTGGTAATTGTTTCTAGCAGGCTTATGAAGCTCTTTCACCACCTGCTGCTTTTCTGCGTTCATTTTCAAGTTTATGAATTCTGAGGTCCAATCGAGAAATGAGTACTGAATTACGAAACGTTAGTTTTTTAATTGACTCAGTATCAGTTTGTAGTTTCTGCAGTTTTTCACTGACACTTGATTCGTGAATTCGAATTATTGCATTGTTGTCATCGATGTCTGTACGTATGGAAGATGTAACATTATATACTGTTCGAATTTCCTGTTGAACTATTCGCTGCATGAGATTTAAATTAACAGAATCACTCTGTTCTTGAGCTTCACTCACGTTGCACAATCTCTTTTCTTCTATGTAAAATTTTCCTTCAGGTGTGACTTTGAATCGAATTCCTGGAGGACCACGACTTGAATTTTCAGATTTCTTGAAGTGACGTCCGAATATGTCAATACTCATCTTGCAAATGATGAAAATCTTGAAAAGTATTCACTAATAAATAATCCCAGCTTCTCGTAACTCTTCAATGATTGATATAATTTCATTTGTGTGACTTGGATTACCAGCTGCTTGAGATGCCAAAAGTAAACGTAATCTGTCCACTAATTCATTCGGCTCATCCCAATAAATGTAATCCATTTGATTTCCCTCTCTGGCAACCATGTATTTTGGTACCATACCTTGACCTGATGATTTTCGCTTTTTACTTTGTTTATCCTTACTTTGTGAAAAATATGTTGGAATTATTTTTTCTATGAAGTGTTTATATTTATAAGCTTTACTTTCACGAATTTCACCATCTGCTTTGCAATGCTTTTAATAAGTGTTTGTTGCAATAATAATTTTCCTATAATTTTCGAGATCATCAGAGTTTATAAGACATTTTTCAGGCACTTTTTCAAATAACAGTTCAAGTAAACCTTTACTTTTTGGGAAATCCAAATTACCCATATGTACAGAGTTCTGACTAAAGTTTGTCGGTGAATCTCCAATCATTACTCTATTTTTTGTTAATTTTCTTACACCATATACGTTATCAATGTCCTTACTTCTTTCTCCTAACAACATAAGATATTTGTTCGCATCGTCATCTTGCCATGAAGCAGAAGATGTTTCTAAATCAGTTTCCGTATAATTAATGCTCGATAATTCTAAATTACTCGAATCATTATTTCTATCTCCTCCTTCTTTATGGTCAGCTGATTTAAATGATACATGGTCATCATCATCATCATAATTTCAAACATTTTACTTAAATTCATTCTCTACTTCTTTAACAGGATCAACTTTTTTCTGTTCTCAAGACCACTAACAATTTTTTCAAGGGGGCTAACAATGGGTTTGAAAGTATCACTCAGTGTTTGTTCAACTGCTTCTTTACCCAATTTGATTAATTTATATTTTCTTCGAATTGCTTCACTAGCTTTAGCAATTTGATGTACAATATCTTTTTGCTTATGAACATTATCGATTCTCAAAGACATCTTGATTCATCAGAGTCTAAAGTACAACTAGCTTCGTAGAATATTTGCATAATTTTTAAAACTAATTTCTCAAATTTATGAAACAATCGCAGCCCTTCTTGTATCTACCTTAATTAAATTCATTATCTTTATCAATAACGACAAATCCATATTTATCATTATTCCAACAAACTGTACATAATTCATTAAATTTTGAATACGTCATATCTGTATTTACGTGATCATCATGGATATGTTTAAGGTTCAGTTCATCCCGTTTAAAAAGTACTGAGAAATTAAGGTTATCTCGAATTAAATGTCTCGGAATTCTTGTATACGTTTGACATAAATAAAAACAGTCAATGAGTCTGTGGCGTCCCATGGAAAAAAATGCTCGAATATTATCTTGTTTATCACATGCCACGTCATCAAACACGATTAGTAAGTTATGTTGTGCTTCACTCGGTTGAATGACTTCTTCATGTTCACTGGATGAATAATAATCAATCTCTGCCATTGACTGTACAACTTTTTCTAAAAATTTGTATTTAGATCGATTCATAGATTTTGAGTAGATGTAGATATTCTCAAATCTCAATCCGTTGGGGTGCGTTAGTGAAGTAAGCAAAGCATTCGTTTTTCCACAGTTGGATGGACAAAAAAAAATAGCTCGTATACTGTTTGGCAATTAATTTCCATGACACTTTTCTTCTCTCTTCCACGATTGTGTAAATTTATCAAAATTTGCAACAGGTAATTTCGTTGGCTGTGTTTTAAACTCCATCTTGATAATGACTGAGTTTAGAACTATAAATAATGTGCTTTTAAGGGTGTACACTTCAGTGGAAAAAGTATTCTTGAACGTATATAATTGAACGTATATAAATCATGCGGTCAAAAAAAGGCGTTGTTAGTTACAAAAAGACTGTCAAGCAAATCAAACATGGTAACGGACTCTTGAATAAAGTTATCAATCAATTTCCTGTAGAAATACACATTCCTGTATATCAGTACTGTGGATCTGCAATTAAATTATAGAAACGACGAAAAGGTGCGAAGGCAACTTCTTGGGCTGTAACACCCTTACGAAAATATATGACAGGAAAAAAATGACAGGCCTGTGATTTTTTTCCTGTCATTTTTTCCCTGTAGTTTTTTCGCGAGCACAGGAAAACGACAGGCAAAATGACAGCCGAAACTGACTGGCCCTAATTGGCCATAATTTATAATAATATCATCTAAACATTATAAAGTAACGAGGCCTAGCAGACTTATTAGTGAACTATTTGAACTTTCCTGTAAAGCTTAAAAAATTATTAGCTAAAGAAAACTATTATAGGAATTTTCATGATGAAACACCTTTTTCTAGCCTGTGTCCATTTCCGAATTCTCTTCCAACACATCAATTGTGGAATGCGCGTTCGATTGTTTTGAACCGCACTTACTACAACTATGTTTGGTGTTATCATTGTTGTTCCCACGAGCAGCTAGGAAAAAGGGTACGTCCATCCTTGTAGAGCCCCGCATGCAAGGATAAGGCTTAATACTCTGAGAGGTCGCATGGTATCCCAGGGTCACCGTTTGAGACACTTCACCCAGGTGCCATTCAGCTTTCGGCACGGTTGTCACGCCTCCGCTTAGGGGTTATTTCTTCAGGGCCATCCCTGGATAATTGTCCGCGACTGCTTATTAATTATTGTAACCATATTGAGCAGAAACCCTTGGTGCAGGGACCCTCTATCCGCAACCCGAGGACGCGTTCGGTGGCTTTGTCATAGATCATATATATATATATATGATATTGTTAAAAGTTTGTATATATAATAAAAAGCGAAATATTTCCACGGTTTTTATGAGCAAAAATAATACAAAAATGAAAGGAACCAAACTTGATTATCATAACTTCACGCTTTCTGCAAAATCTATATTTTATCTCCAGAAAGATTTTTCATAAAACGCTGTTTTTTTTGTTTTTTCGAAAAAAGATATAAAATTCTGGTCATGGTAAAATTCACTTTGTCTCTAAATGCATAGTTTTAGTAACACAGTTTTCGGGACAAGCTTGCCTACTCCGCGGGACACCGGCTGAGATAAAAAGAGGAAATTGCACCTGTTACAACTGAGCGATTCCTTGACGTAATCTATTGTATGGACAGCTACTGCCCTAACGTTGATTCTATTCGTCTTCAAATATTCGTGGCAGGTTTCACAAGAACCTCCGTCTTTTGTTCTTCGCACCCGACACCGCCTGTGCATCTTATGCGGAAGACGTCTTCTGGGGTCATCGCTAGGGGAAATACCGCCCGGCGCCCCGGCATTCAACGCCTCATATATCGCATCCTGGGCAGTCCTTCAGGAAAAGGCGGTAAAAAGGTTTTTTTTTTCATTCATCTCAATGTCGTCTGGAATTTTGTAGTGCCTAGGCATGTTCGTATCGAATAGGATTCTTTTGTACTGCCAGTTAATCATACGTCCGGACCACATTGGAAATCGTAGGGTCTCCCACAATCGTGAGCTGACCTTAGGTTTCCCACCCTATTATAGAAAAAGTTTTGCAAATGGGAAAGAAACTTAACCAAATTGTCCATATAATAAAAAAAATAATTATTTTAGTATCAAATAGTTAAATTTTTTCCAGCGGTGGCGGGGAGGGGGTATGGTTTCAATAATTCCTAATTGATGCTACGAGTTGATTGACCGTATGAAAATGCGGTCTGATAACATTGGGACTAATCAAATTTCATAATTTAAATATTTTATTTTGCCGAGTTGTTTTCATTTCCCGTATTCTTTCGGTGACTCGATTATTTCTCTCTCTCTCTCTCTTGCTTTTTCTTCGCGCTTGAACGACCGTGGTGGTTGAAAAAGTCGAGAGTCCCCCATCTCACTCCCTCACGCCTCTACTTCGTTCGCCTCGTCTCTGGGTTTTCCAGTTTGATCTGGTTTAAAAATTGAAAATATAGCCCGAATACGACTCGCAGCTAGTCTAAATATAATAAGGGTTTTTGAAAGGAAATTTCATGAAGACATAATAAAATTTAGCGTAAAATTATGAAACAACATTTTTAAAAATTCGGTTATTTTGGTTTTCAAGCTTACAATACAATTTTTCTAATGAATACAAAAGAATGTTAAGTAATGGTTAATAATCAACTTTTCTAAAAGAAAAGGAATGAAATTTTAAATTAAAGAAATAAAATTTGCACTAGTTTTCCTACATGGCAGGGCTCACCACTTTCAGCAGGTGCCGAGTGACACGCAAGTGCATGACTGCTACCGATTTTTTCTGTCATTTTTGTCTTCGGTTTCCAGGAATTCTGGAAATGGTTACAGTCACGGCTCGTTGCGGCTCATTGTCACATCGAAGGGTCTGATTTTTTTCTACTTGAATTCACAATACATTTCCTTCTTTCATTTTAAACTGTAATTTACCGTGAAGGATGAGGGACCAGTCAAATTACAAGATTTATGAGGGCCTGTTCTCGGGCCGTTTTGACATGGGTTCGCGACTGACACTGTCAGTATTTGCAGTCACTGACTGCCTTTTGGTGAGCCCTGCTATATGGTGAAACACTTTTTTTATTTCTTAATTATATAATGAAAATAAGCTACGCAACTTGATCAGTTTCCTAGCTCCCTTCAATCATTATAAAATTTTATTTTGTTTTTGATAACTCCTTCATTTATTTAGGACTCATTTCATTGTTTAACAATAAAATGTATTCAATAATTAATTTCAACCTGGATCTCAACAAATGTGATAATTTATAGGCAACATTCAACAACGTTTATGTATTTGGTTTTGAAAGACCACTATTCAAAAATCAAACTGAAATAATTATTCGAATTTGAGCAAGGTGAAAATTCGTAGACAAGGGAGAATAAAGGAAGAGAGAAAAACCTCAAAAGGTCGCAATAGGCATTTGCGCGCATGCCTCGACGCACGTGCTACGGGTTTTTGAACTCGCGCGAAACCCATATTTGTATACAAGGGCACGTGGTGGCCCGACCTTCCTCAACGCATGCTCTAGTCCCGTGTGGCTATCTCAATTCTTATATTAGAATTACATTTTTGGCCGTTTTTGGTGTAGTTTCTTACCATTTTATAATTAAATATAACGTAGGAGTGCATGTTTCACTCGGTTCATGTGAACTACTTTATTTCCTGTCATAATGTTTTTTACAACGTTGTTTAGCCACTTCTAAACGCGCAGAGACCTATGATTCGGTTTCAATTATGCGGTTCAATAAATGATCGACGTATTAAACAAAAGTTAATGAAACCTCTTCATCGGAAAAGCAGACGGCAAAAAAAATTTCCTGCAAAACACAATCTCATGTGGAGTTTTTCCGGTAGATTTGCGTACCGATGTATTAAAAGAAAATAATTCAAAGGGTAACTACTCATTCCAATTAATTTTTCAGCAATAATGACGTAAATATTCAACAAAAGTATGATGACTTCGTTCCAGGGAACCCAGTGACTCTGGATGATAGGCAATATGTGGGGCATCCGTTACAGACAAGGGTATTGCACCCGAGTATTTACTGAAACATGCTTGCTATGTGAGCATATATTTATTCCCTGATTCAGTCACCGGAAGTGGTCCCACAATATCAATTTGTACCTTTTGAAAACGTCGGGTAGGTGTATCAGTAATACACATGGGTTTTCTTGTTTAACGCGAGATAACTTTTTCTTTTGACAAGACTCACATGAACGCACGTACTCTCTAATTTCATCACGCATACCTTTCCAAAAAGACTTTTCTCGGATTCGCATATACGTTTTGAATTCACCTTTATGACTAGCGACGGTCGAATCGTGGCATTCATGAATTCTTTCGTTGAGCTTATCAGGTACGGGCTTCTCGACTTCTCCAGTACCGACAGTTATCTCAAAATCATCTTTACCAAAATGAGTGCGAAAAATGCCCTCAATCACCGGCCAAGGCATTTTATCAAAACAATTTCCTTCTCGAGATATGCTGAAAGATTTAATTTTTGAAGTCTCTAATGCTTTCTTTAAGGTAATTACTGCTGTGATCGCTAGAGAGATTGATCAGCAACCTGGGTCGGAGCAGTGTTGCGGAACGAACGTGTCATTTAAATAAATAACCGATCAATGCACGCCTACCCCGAAAGGGAAATGACTTAATGATATGATTTCTAGAAGGGACGTCTCATCTATATAGCGCGATATATATACGCAGGTTTGAAAAGGGTTATACTTTTTTTCTTTTTCAGATAAGAAATGGAAAAAGCCTTTGTTTAATTATACTCGTATTATTAGGAATTTTAGAATGAATAGTTTCATATTCAAAAATAAGACAAATTTAATGGACGACTCTAATGGTTTTTATAGTGTTACACTCTAATTTTGGATCAGTGAGAATAACATCAGTGAGTGAAGTCAGTTAAGATTTATACTGGACAATCAGTGTAAACCCTCTGAATAATCTAACAAATCACTGATTAATCAGTGAAAAAAATTAAAAGGACACTGCAAATTGAATAAGTCAAAAGCGCAATAAAGCTGATTAAACCAATTATTTTGATTTATTCATTTCATAATAGATTTTCACTGCGTTAAGAATTAATTAATCAAAAGTGTACTGATTTCAACACTAATTTGCACTGAATAAATCATTGTATCCTTTGATGTCAGTATTATTGAAATAATGGCTTGTATCTTTTCGTATCTAGTGTCGTTTTGGCAAAAAATGTAAACTTTCGTTTGTTATAGACAGAAAGAATTCTCTCTCCTCAGTCATTAACATACATTTTTTACAGTTTTTTTATAATTCGCGTGTTCAATTTTTTAAATTCAAATTTTTATAACTTTGTGAATAAATTTTTTTCGTCTAAACGGCAAGAGAAGTGTCGTTTTATTCGATTTGGAAAACAATATATTTGAGTGGAATATGGTTCTTTGACTCGAGCATGTTTGAAATAAATTCGGACTTATAAATTTGTAGTGACCAGAAGTAGTGACTAGACGATTCAATCATCAATATTAAATGATCCATATTGAATGATTTATCTGGTAAACTGATTATTTTGGCATTTGATATTACTGATTTTTCAGTGAAAATATGCTGAATTAATTGAATTAGTTAAATTAGGACTGATTTAAATTTAGAGTGTATAAAAGAAGCAATAAATGATTCGTTTTTGTTGTAATTCAGGTTTCCATATAAGCTCATTTCTTGTAGGTTATTTCTTGTTCGTAATCGCGAATAACGAGCTCGAGGTACGCCGATTGTGAATGATGCCTAACGAAGCAATCAGAGGGCGAGCGTGCACGCGTTTTTTGCGAATCAGGAGTTATGTTGAGATCACATACATAGCCCTGTCCACTACTGGGTCAGAAGACCTTTTCTTTCACTCGTTTGTCTTATTGCTTATTTTATCCCTGAGTAACGAGACAAACAAAAAGCTCGCAATTACACGCGTGGCTTCCTCATCACGATTAACGCAGAGTGTCACTCAAGTCAAGTGAGTCAAGACGCGAATCTCAGAATTTATAGTAACCTTCATACTCGAAAAATCCCATCAATTGAGATTGAAAAAGTGAAAAGTTACTTTTAAATAAATAGAAAAAATAAACTTTCATTATAATGTTAGTACATGTCAGGGATATCAGGATCTGGAAGTCGTCGTTCGATTTTAACCCTTAAATGGCACCGGGGGTCCAAAAGATCCCAGACCTTTTTCAAGGTTCCGTATTTCTTTTTTTTCAATAATTTTTTTCGCCATTAATAATTAAAAATTGTACAACTATGAAGCATTATTGCAATAAATTATTGTAGCTGCTGCGCTTGTGCACTTCAAGCAATATTACTTTTCCTAGCTGTAACACTTGCGCATTTCGATTCACAATTACTTTCCAGAACTGTTGGTATCATAACCTCACTTCATTGTGAGTTGATGTTTGACAGACTAATTGTGAGTAGTGTATAGTGATTGGACCATATTGAAATGATAAGTTGCCATTAATAGCTAATAAAATACCATAAATCACCGGTAAATTAGCATAAATTACTGAAAATTTCCGGAAATTTTTGGATACCTGAAATTTCCGGTAATTTATCAATTTTCCATTAATGTCCGGAAATTTTCTGAATATTTTCCGAAAAGCTTTGGATACCTGAAATTTCCGGAAATTTAGGGTGATTTATAAATTCATGAAAAATCTCCAACATTTCCAAAATGTCCCAAACATCTTACATTTCTTGTAAATTTGAGTAATTTTACTATAAATGTTCAAAATTTCCGGAAAATTTGTTTTTATTGTTTCTCAAATCGGAAATTTCCTGCATTTATCATCAAAAATATCGCGTTCAACAGTTTCTGAAAGTAGGCAGTTGGGACTCTTGTGAAATTTACAGTACTTGCCATCGGCTCATCTTCGGGTTGTTTCCGGCTCGTTTACGGCTACCTCCATCTCGCCTCCGACTCGTCCACTCGCCTAACCTACCTGCAGCAAACTTCACTCTCGTGTGGAACCGCCTTCTTCTACACTTGTAGTGTAATTCAAAACAATGTACATTTTTTTATATAATTTATTTATAAAGTTAACTAATAATATCAAGAGATATATTTGTATGATCAATTTTTCAACTTTATAAATAAAAGCCATTGATTTTAGAACTGAAAAATCCGTTTCAAATGAACAATTCCTAATGTTCAGTGTTTGTTAAAAAAATTGGTTAATAATCATTATTATTACAAGTGAACCATTTTTTCTATTTTTGACACCCTTGCGTATTAAATTCAAGCCATACTGAGCACAGGAAAAAATTTTACAAGTAGAAACAAAGTTATAGCGTCTATCTCGAGGCGCGACACTGGAAGCCCATTGTAGCCTACGGTCTCACTAAAATTACGATAGCTTCGGCCCCAGAAGAGTCTCCATGAGTTTTTGTTGAAATATGATTTAAGAAGCTCGAAATAAATAAATAAAAAAACAAGTAAAATAAAATACAAAAGAATAATGAAATTTGCACTAATTGCAGCTTCAACTGATACCAGATCTAATGGGATTTCAAGCTAGATCAGCCATTTAGTTTGGAAGCGTTTTTTTTTTTCAAGCTTAGAGATTTCAGAATAAAAATTTACCATGTTTAAATAAAAAAAAATTTTGATATTCAAAATACAACAATACGATGTCTAGCATATTTGTTCGCGTCTTTGAGACGCATCTATCTGCCTATTGTTGAAACTTTTATGACCTACCAGTACCAATTTATGAAGTTTAAAAAAATGGTTCATTCTATTAAATGCGAAAAACTTGTTTGATACAGTACTGATACAGTACCTGAAAATGTCTGTTCGCGTCTTCGAGACACGTCGAATGACCTCTTGAAGAACCTTTCATGGCGCCTTATTATTATATTATTAAGCCGTTTCCCCTTCGGGGAAACGGCGTAAATTGCTCGGTTGAAAAGTGGTAATGTGTGGATGGGTGTATACTGTATAGGTACAGGGCTGATAGGTATATAGGTGAAAATATAGACATTTTAGGTTGATCTAGAATTCTCGTGTTATTTATTCAAATAACACGTTCATTCCGCAACACTGCTCCGACCTAGGTTGCTGATCAATCTCTCTAGCGATCACCCCACGTGGAGAGCCTCACAACATTGTTATGTGTGGTTCCCCACTTGATTTCGCTGGGAGCAAGTGCAATTTTTAAGATTAGCACCTGCTCACGGCGAAATCCTGCGGTTGTCCTTATGACAAAGTTTTAACTATATATATGCATGCACCTTCACTATATAGGGTTATATAATCCATAATCCGATAACTCATTGTAGGGGTAGTTTTTCGATTTTCAAGAGTCAAAGCGTCACTGCTTGATGAAAAACTATTGCAAACTATTCTACCTACTGTTATAGTTCCGGTTTTGTTTTATAACCTGATGGGGGTAGTTTTCGGGTTTTTAGGGGTTGAAATGGTGCTAAGTAAGAATAATTAACGAAGCTATTATATATTGGCACTAGCGTAACTATATCTATCGAAAAAACAAAATTGTATCCTTGTTCTTGGTCATGAAGTATTTTCTACCCCCTGATAGGGGTAGGTTGTCGGTTTTCATGGGGAAGAATGGCGTTAAGTATGTAGAATTAACGCAGTTATTATACATTGACACTAGTTGATTCTATTTATGGGGGAAAAAAATAATTCAAAAATATTGTATACACATTTTTGTTCAGGACGTATTTTACACCTCCTCATAGGGGTAGTTTTTTAATTTTTAAGAGTCGCAGCGTCACTGTCTGATGATAAACTATTGAAAACTATTCTGCCTACTTGTATAGTACTAGTATACATTCCACCTCCTGATAGGGGTAGTTTTCGGGTTTTCAGGGTTTTAAATGGTGCTATGTAAGAAGAATGGACGTAAAGACTATACGTTAATATTCGAACGCGATCGAACCTACATAAAAAAAGTTAAAACCTATTTCAATCACGTTCTTATGCATGAAGTACTTTTCACTCCCAATCAGGGGTAGTTTTTCAATTTTCCAGTGTTAAAAGGGGTTGAAAGGGTTAAGTAATGACAAGCCCGGTTACAGCATGCATTGACGATTATTTTGAGCTTTGTTGCATCAATTTATGTTCTTTCCTTCAACAAGTACGTTGGGCGCAAAGAAAGGAGCGAGTTTACGACTTATTTTGGGGTCCCCCTTTGCAAACGAATTTAATTCGTCTGTTATTTTTAATTTCTCTCCTATGAGGTTAAAAAGAGAGGTCCGTTCGAAATCGAACATCTTCATGGCATCGGAGTCCTACCGCAGCTTCAATTGATTGCCTTAGTTTCTCAATGCCTACTGCAATTTGCTGGCATGCGTACAGTTTTAAACGATTTAAATGACCTATAACCGCTATAACCTCCTAACCTAAATGAAGAAACAGAGTCGAAGCCTCTTTTTCCTAATAGGGTTAGCATTACTGCTTCTAATTTTTCCATTTAAGGTATGTAATAATTGTTACAATAAGCTGCTAAAATGTTATTATCAGTTTCAGTTTTAATAGCATAATCGCTAATTGTTTAGTTTTTCAAATAATTTTCCAGGATTTAGTTAAAATTGACGCTGTTGATGGGGAGAAAAAAATTCCGGCTTTCAAAGTTGGACTTGTATTGTGAAAAAATTGCTACAACCTGGCAGTAACTTTGCTGAGGTGTGCCCTGGAAATTGGGCCAACAAAAATCGGTAACAACGGCGTGCCTTCGCAAGACTTTGGTACTGAAATCTGGATGACGAGAAAGAGGTCAAGACTTAACCTGAACAATGAGAAAATTCAACAGAAAATGGACAAGTAAGCAAAATAAAATGTTGTAGGTAAATTTCATTTTCAGTAATACACTCATTCAATAAAACTCAGCAATAATTGTTACCACAAATGTCGGTAAAAGTGACTTGAAATATTAAAGGTTTACATAATTTTATGGTAGATTGTCCAAAATGTAAAATTTCTTGTAATTTAAGTTTCTTCTGCGAAAAGCGGATAAACATTTCGACGAGACTGAAACATCCACCTCAGATGTCCACGATCTTTCATATATGAGTCTTGACGCTCTTGACAAGAGCAATAGTAATTACGAACAGGAAACTTATCGGGAGCTTCAAAATAAGTAGATTTCTGAAGATTCTATATTAATAGTTGTACCGCCAGAACCGCCACAGCGAGACACAGAAAACTATGAAAGTTTTGACTTAAATTTTAATCCTGTAGCTCGTAATGAATGGCGAGTGAACGAAATGGTAAAACTGTATGCAATATATGTGATATTCCAATTTCAGATGGTGCATTTCATTTACGAAGGCACAGCAATAACTCTTCGCATATAAACAAAGCAAAAGCCGTTTCAGGCAACGCTGACATTAAAACAGCTATTGAGAGTAATGTATGTATCCAAGACAGTTGATCTAATGCTGAAATGAAGCTCACGTGTTACTAATGTGGAAAAAACTTAGCTTTTCAGTTGTTGGACTCCTTGCCCAGTGTGTGTGCATACACCTTTCCCGATTCTAGTATTGCTAAAAATCTAAAGCTGAATCGAAATAAATGTAGAAAAATCGCGCTAACGGTACTTGCACCATATGCAAAGAAAAAACTTTGTGAAAAATTAAAAAAGTGCAAGATCGCTTTTTGGATTTGGTTCAAGTACTTTATTTTACAGCGAAATCTCTTTATCAATGTGTTAAAAATGTACTTGATGAAAATGAAATACCGTATAAGAATCTAATTGGATTTGGAGCCGACAATACTGCGGTCATTTTGGGAGAAAAGGGAGGTGTTCAAGCTAAACTAAGAACAATTGCACCAAATTTAATTGTCCTTGGGTGTGTGTACCACTCTGTACATCTATGTGTTTTAGCAGCTAGCTGTAAGTTACCTGGTGCTGCAGAACAGTTTGCTCGGGATATATATTCTTACTTAAAAAATAGCCCAAAAAGGCAAGATCAGCGCAAAGAATGTCAAATTTTCGCTGACGAAAAGCCACATAAAATGTTGTAAGTCAAACAAGATGTTTGTCAATTCGTGTAAGTATTCCTTTCAAATTTAAAAAAATGTTTTATGGCTGCCTTTTTTATGCAATTACAAATATTTTATATTTATATTTTTTCAGATAGTTGTAAATCGAATTTTTGATGCATTGGATTTCTTTGACCTTATATTTGCAAAACACAGTTTTCGAAGATAATCTACCGATTGCGAAAAGTATCTTGAACGCTCTTGCTAATAATATAGATAAAATTTACTTGAACTTTTTATCATACGTCCTCGAACTAGTCACGAAAATAAATTTGGAGTTCCAAAGCGAGAAACCAAATCTCCCATTATTGTTGAGCAGAATGACAGAGTTGTACCGAATATTACTCAAATCTTTCATAAAAAAGATGTTGTGGATAGAAACGATATATCACGTGTAAATTTTGAAAATCCTCACAATTTTAAGCCTTTAGATTCTATGTATTTCGGAGCAAAAGTGGACGCTTTAATTAAAAAACCTGAAGCACATATTGCTGAAAGGGAGTTGAATAATTTTCGCCTGAAAGCACTTGATTTCTATATAGAACTGTGCAAGCAAATTAAAAGCAGGTTTAATTTCGAAAATCCATATTTTAAATATGCTGCTAACTTTACGATTGAAAACGCTTTAAGTGGGCGTGTTATATCTATTGTGGATTATCTTGAATTGTTTCCATTTATTGATGCTGACCCTGAATTGGTGAACATTGAATGGCAAAATCTTAGCGAATCTTTTAGCCTTCAAGAGCATAAGTAAGGGTCCACACTAAAATAGTAAGAATATATACTGTCATAGTATGATATAGTTCATGCTAACGTAGCGTGAGACGGGATCATACGAAAAAAGTTAGAATTTTCTCTCGGTGCAGATACCGGCAATGAGATCGGCAACGGAGCGGTGGGGACATCGTCCTCCGTGCTCACTATCCCGACTTTGAGCGTTTGCGCCATTTTTAACTAAAATATTTTAATATTCAATTAATATTTAAAAATAGTTAGTATTATTTAAAATTATTGATCTTAATACACGGCTCGAAATATTATTTCAACTTTATTTTTCCGCAAGAAAAATGGAGTTAAATTCAATACAACTATCTAACGAAAGAAATACTGAATTAAATGTGTAAATTGCGTAACTACGACTATAGACATATTGATATATGTGTATATACATATATTTATATACACATATATCAATTTATAATTAATATTTATTAATCATTTACCTTAGGGGAGGCTTTTTTTATTTCGTTTTTTATATAAATGTTGATTAAATTAACTTCAGAAAGTTATCATATCCAATTCGCCACCTTTCCCCAATTTAAGAGATATCGTGATTTCTAAACATTCAACATTCCGGGAAATCAGTTCTTTAAATTTCCGAAGATGTTCGTTGGTTTCTTTAAATTATTTGTCGGTTGAGATCCCCCGGCTAGGTCACTGAGTCTAAGAAATGGGAAAAACGTCAGAGAGAGAAATAGAGAGTGCAGAAAGGAGAGAAGAGCGTGCTTGCAAGTTAGAGAGAGATAGACCTTGGCTTACGTGCCGAACGGGCTGTGAGCGTGCTGGCTAAGGAGGCATCTCACAGCAGCAGCACGTTATCACGTGCTATTTACGTGCTTAACCAGGAAATTGTGCGGCCCTTTACAAGCGATTGCCGATTTCCGGGGTTCTCAATCTGGTCGTTGACCTACAACACACAACACTGCCTGTTTACGTTTGGACGGTCTGGATTTACTATCAAGGCCACTGCAAGCCATGCCCGAAACCACTGGAAAATCGAAGTTCCAGTGTAAATATTTTCAATTCAATACTTACATTAAGATTATAAAAATAATATTTTCTAAGTCCAACTTGAATTAAATCAAGTACTGCTTAAGTTCACGGTGGAAAACGAAGGTTGAATTAGAGCTGGTGACTTTAGTTTTCATTTTAAAAATGAAACATTATTTTAGGAAATTAGAGAGATTTAAAACTCCGTAAAAACATTCAGGAGGGCTCTAAATTTCGACATACTATTTTAGAAGCAAAATTTATGAAAACGATATAAAAATTAGTTTTAAAAAATGGAAAACAAATGAACAAGCAGTGGATATACATTATTTAATTAATTACAAAATACTTAATTGTTTTGTGCCTAAAATGAAAAAAAATTGTTAAGTGGCCTTTTAAAATAACTCAGTTTTTCTCTTTTTGAGTATAGTTTTTTTCAAACCTTGACCTGAAAAGGGCTCTTTCCTACAGTTTTCCTTGAAATTTATTTTATAACTAGAAATAATGTCCATAGAATTCACAACAAAACTAAAAAATATTCTAGCTCTAATAGTTTAAGAGTCGAATGATTATTATTGAAGATTCGGTTAATATTTCAGATTTTGTTGAAAAGTTTTATCACAATTTTTTTAATTAGTGAATTCCAGTAAGGTTCTCGAAAGTAGATATATGTCCGCGTATCAGAGAAGGTTTCCAAGGAAGGTTTGGGTAACATTCGTTAAAATGTTCACATTATATTAATTTAATTAATTAACAAAAATTTTCACGAATATTCCCCGAACCTTCCTTAGAAACCTTCTCTGGTACGCGGCATTTACGTGCTTCTGAAATCCTTAATGGAACATTTTGCGGAATTCTCCGAATCTGCCATTGGAATGTTCTAGAAATGTTCAGGGAAACTTTTGTTCTAGGATTGTTCAGAGAAACAAAATAAATATCTAAATTACTTTAACGCTAGCGTTCAGCCCTATTTCTAATAGGCACCGAGTTATGACTCTTCAAGAAACCGCAGTTTTCTAACAAGAGGCTAAGACCCCAATTCTGAAGTTTGTATCCGTACTTCGGAACCTATTAATTCTACGAAATAATATTCTGAATTTCAATTAAAGTAGACCCAATTTCGAGTAATTCTAAAAAAAACCATGACCTAGCCCTAATAGGTCATAAGCAGTGATGCGCATGAGACGAATTGAAACGACTATAAACCGATTCGATTCAGCTGAGAATTGAGTCAAATTTTCCGAATCGGCTCAGCTGAGAATTGAGTCGAAACATTCGACTCATCAAGCTAACTGATAGTAGTAAATAGAAACAGCGAAATGTGCGAAATTAAAAGGAGTTAAAAATGTTCTATTTCGTGGTTGTTTTCGAATATCCAACAGTATTCAGAAAAATATTATCGCTGCTGGGTGCAGAAAGGGATTCAGTTTAAGGATATTGGTTAAATTCAACTTGGATCTTTTGTTGTCAGTACGATACTGACCCAATATATATATCTTCTCCACGTATTATTCAGAAAGATATTATCGCTGCTGGGTGCAGAAAGGGATTCAGTTTAAGGATATTGGTTAAATTCAACTTGGATTTTTTGTTTTCAGTACGGCACTGACCCAATATATATATCTCTTCTCCACGTATTGGAGAACGAAAAAAAGAAAACTTACCAAATAACCGGGGTTTTGCTTGATCCTCAGATCGATAACATTTTGAAAGAGAAATCCTTGTGTTCAGAAAATTAATATTTTGACGGAAAATATTCATTTTCCGAAAGGGAGAAATCTCTGGATATATTGGCGGCGTAGCATCGGTTGGCACTCGGGGCGGCTTCGTTCGACCACCCCCCCTTGGTGCTTGGCACCCGGGGCGGGTCGCACCCACCGTCTCCCTTTGACACTACTGTTTGAATAGCATACGACAGCATCTGAGCGGCAGAAACCGTTTGCAAATTTATTTTTTTTAAGCACAATCCTCGCTTCGAAGAAGCATTCTCAGATGTCTCTGCATATCCCAAGACCCTCGACTTGATCATGGTGAAATTAAATTTCGCGAAATACGTCGCGAAACGGGGCAAAAACTAAAGAAAATTGACAGGTCCTGTGTGTGTGTGTGTAAATATCATAAGTCTGCAGTTGTAAACAGTCGACATTCGACAAGCTGTGCAGCACCGTCAGTACCGTACCTATGAAGAAAATTTTGAATACGGATTTAACCAACACTCTTAAGAGATAACTTCTACTGCTATGGGGATTCAAAACGCGAGGACAAAAATGGTATCGAAAAGGATTTAGTAATTTTCACGTCACCATTACAGTGAATTTTTGAATACTTTTCAATGCAAGCCTTCTTACCGGGTAGGCGTTCAAAGTTTCTCAATTCAATTCCCATTTTAACGATCCATACTTTAGGTACTCAGAGAAACGAATGAATTGGAGCCTAGTTTCTTCTTCTCCGAAGAGAGTCGGGAACCATGATCATTGAATACATGGTCTAGCCACGCGCAACTAAAAAAAGTTAACCAATAAGAATAAATTCTATACTCTGTTCCACGAGAGAACGAATTTCTGAAACGACGAAATTTCGTTCTCTGTGCGCAGCTTGTCAAAGAAGGTAAATAGACCTCGGATTCGTATTCAGCGCGTCAAAATACATAAGGATAAAGTGGTCTTGTCAAATAGTCCTCCCCCTTTTTTTTTTTTGTAAACCAGTCTTATTTACTTGAATTTTTCACAGTGAGTGTCCCGTATCTCATTACTAATTTATTAATATTTTTAACATGAAGAAAAATGTTAGGAAATTTATAATTATAATTATAGATTTCTCTAAACTTCTCTGTGTGTTACAATATATTTTTTAATTAATGAACACCTGTAATTTAACGTCGTATGGGGGAGAACTAACAAACGTTTGTCTGATAACGCTGCACTGAATTTTGCTTATTCCATACACTTTCAACTCCTGCACCCTCACCACATGAATGACTGCTAAACTTTTTCCCTTATTCAATGTTTTAGGGTGAAAATCGATTGAATGACTTATAACTTCAAATCCTGATTTGATTCAAATATTCATCATCAATCCGCTTGTTGACATTCGACCGGTAATTTTTAAGGTTATGTTAATAACCAACAACGAAACTAGAATGGGTTTAGCTGGAATGAAAAGATCAATTTTTCACGAAATCTTTTTGCAAGAAAGTTTCCTCTATTATTTTGCTTCGTTTTGCAAAATGTTATATACGTTTTGGAAGCAAACATTTATGCATTTATTATATTTCAAAACAATGCACACATACTATCTTATGTAAATTTCACATTTCTATCCACAAGGGATTTTAGGCTTTGGCCGCCGCGGGCGCTGCCTGTCATATCCGGTATATATCAAGGTCATGTCCGTACCCAATACCACCTGTTTTCCAGTATCGTGGGAAAATTTCACGCTTGGCTCACTGCTGCGTCCTTCTTGAAACGGGGAGCGCCTGTTTTCAGTTCATCATGGATACTTTCCCGGTGGCGGATTGCTCGTTTCCAAGCCCATAAATGAAGTACATTTTCGAATAATTTAAAAAAAAACAACACTAGACCATTTTTCGAAAAATGGGCACTAATAGGTTGTGTATTATGCCATTGAGATTATGTGGTTAAAATATTACATCAAACAATTCATCCTTGTAGGAGGAAACATGCCATTTGTTGTAATACATGGGCTAAAAATCCAGTCTGAGGAAGCGCCTTAAGTTCAGGATCAACGCCGTCCCGCGGTTCCCCCGGATACTAAAAATAAATAAAAATGAGTAGACCTACAAATCCTTGACAGCGATTGTTTCCAAGGCCTGCTTTTCCCAATGAAAGGTACACATACGCATTTTAAGTTCTACGTGCGCATTTTTAAGTTGCACTAAATATCAGCGCCATCTAGCAGTACCTCCGGAAATAAAAACATAAGTCTTAAAAACGATACATGGGAGTACCATCACTATAATTCTCTGTGTCAGTGACACTACTGAAAATGCAACCTATGAGCGCCACTAAGTAGATCGTTTTGGAATTTTTTGTTAAATAATAATACACATATACGGAACACATTATAAGTTTCTTTTGTTGTGTGAGTTACGCATGTAGTCAATAAAAATTTCCTGAAAGCGTGATTTTAAAACGCTAAATTTTTCTCTTTTTTCAGAAACCGAATACATCTTTTGGAAGTAAATTTGATTTCAGCACATTCTTCAGTTTCATGTCCCGGCACCTAGTTTTTGTTTTCTATTTAAATTGCGAATTACAGTTTTAATCGACGTTCAACATCTACCTTACGTTTCAACATTATTCGAATCTGTAAGATTTTTTGGCCTAGATTCTATTTGGTTCAATTCATCAATTTAATATTTCGAAAAAGTATATTTCCATTTGTTCCTAAATTAACAAATTGCTAAATGGATTTTAGAAAACTGTAAAGTCAAGAAAATGTCGATCGGCCCCTTTTGCAGTTTCACCTTTCAAATTAAAAAAAAAATATTGGAAAAAATAGAAGTAGATTATTTTTTCTCCCTCGAAAAATCGACTTTATATTATTGGCTGATTTCTAAGATGTGAAAAGTATTTTTTTCAATATTTTTTGTTGGTGCTTATATATAAAGAAGACACCTTGTAAATTGCCTGTGGGCTAAACTATTTTTTTGTTCAGGAGAACTTTTCTCGCGAGCGAAAAAATATATCACTAAGGAAATCTTAGAAACTTTTCGAAAACATTTCACACTGGCCCTGAAAGAGGAAAAAGTTGAAATTGAACAAAATACTTTTGAGTGGAAGAATTGTTCAAAATTCATTTAACTTACATTTAATTTAACGTGAAGTTGTGTATTAAAACGATTGTTCGCAAGAAAGTTCAGAAAAAAGGTCAGTACTTCTGACCATTTCTGACCACTTTTGTCACGTTTCTCGACAGCAATCGTCGGGAAAAGTCAGAATTCATGACAAAATGTTCAGAAATCATCAGAGCTTGTGTTCGAAGGATAATCCTTTTATTAGGGGTCCAAGAATAGAATTCCATAAAACCTAATCCCTTTTATATTTCCCAAGTTATTTATATTATTTATTTACATTTATGCATATTCTCTTTTCACTTTTATTTAATTATTAATATTTGTATATTAAATAATTTTGAAGGTGAATCTGAAAATTTTGTCCGTTTTGACGTATCTCTTTCTCCTTAAAAGATTCATTATATTTATCCTAATTTTGAATATTTCAGGAAAATTTTTAATTATCTGAAATTGTTGAAACCCGCAGATTCTGAATTTCCAACTCTTGAATGTGTATATGCAACATTGAAACAAAAATTTATTTTCAGTTTTTAATACTTTTGGGTTGGCCTACCTGCGGTCCTAGCCGATAAGCTGTCTAATAGGATGTGAATTAGCATATCTTCAGAAATAGTCAGACTCGTCAGAAATGGTCAGGATGTTCAGGAATCGACAGAACTTCTGACCATTTGTGACAATTCCTGACTTTTTTTTAGTAGGGATGGAATAGTAGGATGGAGAAGTTATGTTTTCGTGACAGGTAAGGAAGAAAATCATACAAAAAATGTAGAATTTTCTAATTTTTAATTCACTATCCTTCTTAAATTATTTAGGTTATAATTTTGTATTAAAGTACTTAAATGTTTGATTGATTATGATACGCAATGAATTCTTTTTTGCATAAAGGTACGTCGCATTCTTCACAGATGAAAATTGTTCTTTTGATTACTCCTTTCATTTTGCAGACAAAAAATCGTTTTAATACACAAGTTCATCTTAAATTAAATGTAAATTAAATGAATTTTGAACAATTCTTCCACTCAAAGGTATTTTGTTCAATTTGACGTTCCCTACATGAGGTTATATTCCACATAGTTTTCGTGTCATAAACCTGTCACTTTTTATCCTCTTTGAAGCAATTTTGTTAAAAGTTCCCTTGATCACTTGATAAAAAAAACTGCAAATCATAAAAGATGTCGAGTCTGCAAATTGAAAGAAGAAATAAAAAGAAGAATTTTCATGTGTGAAGAATGCGACGTACCTTTATGCAAAGAAGAATTCATTGCTTATCATTATCAATCAAAAATGTAATAACTGATACAAAATTATAACCTGAATAATTTAAGAAGGATAGTAAATTAAAAATTAGAAAATTCTAAATTTTTTGTATGACTTTCTTCCTTACCTGTCACGAAAACATAACTTCTCCTTCCTACTAGGCTGAGAGTATGACAATCTCCAAGGAGTGAGCTCGATTCTTGCTCACTGAAGCACGAATGCCTACCTAAAAACGGCGCTTTTCAGGGCCACATGAGACAAAAACGTCTGAGAGTATGACAGTCTCTAAGGAGTGAGCTCGATTCTTACTCAGTGAAGCACGAATGCCTACCTAAAAATGCCCCTTTTCAGGGCCACATGGTATGAAAAGTCCGATTGAGCAACCTCCCTGTGGTGCATATCAGGTCACTATGAAAAATATGATAGCAAGGATTCTTTTGCAAGACATTTCAAATTGATTCCGCAAAAAAAAAATCAAGCCTATTCATGAAAAAATGTGCATTTGTTCATAAAAATTGTTTAAATAATTACCAGTTTCTATCACTATTGAAAATATGTCAGAAAAGAGTCTTTTGCAAGACATTTCGCAATGATTCCGAAAAAAATCAAACCTATTCATGAAAAAATGGTCAAAATGGGCATTTGTTTATAAAAATTGTTTGAATAATTATCAGTTTCTGTCACTATTAAAAATATGATAGCAAAGAGTCTTTTGCAAGACATTTCGAATTAATGCCGCAAAAAAAATCTAGCCTGTTGATGAAAAAATGGTCAGAATGTTCATTTGCTCATAAAAATTGTTTAAATAATTAACACTTTTGGGTAACTATGAAAAATACGACCGCAAGGTGTCTTTAGCAAGACATTTCAAGATGATTCAGCAAAAAAATCAATCCTTTTCATGAAAAAATTGTTCAAATGTGCATTTGTTTATCAAAATTGTTTAAACAATTAACATTTTTTGGTCAGTATGAAAAACATGATAGCTAATGATTGCAAATCACAAAAAAATGACTTTTTTAAATCAATTTGTTTATAACTTTATTAAAAAAAATTTTGTTACGCTAGTTCACTGAAAATTATTTTGAGTTATTTATTACAATGATTTATGATCTTTTTTTAATGAATTTGAAAGTCTTAGAAGAAATGGTATCACGAAAAAGTTTAGCAGCAAAAAGTTGTAACTTTGTTGTAGAATAACGAATTTCTGTCGAGTTGAAATAAAATATCCGCAGTTAGTTATTATACCTGGAAGCCTTACGGTCATTTCTAAAAGAGAAACTTCAAAATCCGTTAAGAATTGCACTGTCGGTCGATTTTTGGCCAAAAAAGGTGCTTTTTCCCCACTGTGCGACACCCTTTTTATTGAATATATCTATAGCAATTACTTTTAATCATATTAGAAAAACACCCTTTTTATCCTAAGATTTTTAATACAACAGTCTATTAAAAAAGATTAATTATAAAATAATTTCATCGTACATTTGAAAGTTATATTCAATAGTCGAGTTAAATCCAAAGTTTTTTTCAACTTGCTTGAAAATTGGCCAAATGTTGTAATTTTATACGTATATTATCATAAGTACTTGCCACATTAGGGGTAAAATTTACCAAGTGTTCCCACCTTAAATTTTGTTGTCGCCTATCTGATTCGAACTCCGCTAGATTGTAGTGCTAGTGGGCATCTTTAAATTCTGTAAAGAGGGCACACCTAGTACAACGGGTTGTCAAACGAAAATGGGATGAAAAGTATTGGTTGAGTTATGGAAGGTCATAAGAACGCGAGTGTCCCGCGCCAACTAGCCACGGCGCTACTAGGCGTCCAGTAGTTACTCAGTGGTTCTAATCATTTATAAAAATGACGTTCCTGCTTACGCTTAACAAAAATTCGATTTTATTCCGACTTTTTTTATACTTTCAGAACAAAAACGAACCCCAAAGCGTGAGAGGCAAGGAGATTAACACAAAAAAAAACTCACCAAAACGTGAGAAGCAAGAGGACTTATCAAAAACCATCTCGAAATTTAACAGATGAGCAAAACTATTTTTTACTGTAAACCTGGTTAAAATACCTTTCCAAAACCCTCATAAAAAGTAAAATTGGATAACTGTATCAGGAGTTATGTACAACTGAAAGTTAGCAGTCGGGGCGAATCGTCGAAAATGCAGGCCCCTGCATCTTGACAATCCATTGTACTAGGTGTGCCTTCTTTACAGAATTTAAAGAGATCCACTAGCACTACAATCTGGCGGAGTTTGAATAAGATAGACGACAACCATATTTTAGGCGGGGACACTTGGCTTATTATTGATAAGTGATTACAATTGCTGTGAACCTATCAAAGTTCTACAAAAAATTAGTACAAGCCAAAGATGAAGGGAATACTTGAAAATTACCAATTTTATCATTTTATCCATTACGTTTCACTATTTTAAAAATATCTTCTTACAATATTGAGCAGCACCTTGGACTTATTTTTCGTAAGATTTTTATTAAATAATTCAGTAAACAGATGGTCTATCTGTTCTCGTAGATACGGCATAATTTAATAATGTAGCAAGTGAATTTTCTGAAATAACATTTACGGGTTTTGCAATATTGTGTTGTTTACTTGACTATCTAATTATTTTTAAACATTCTTCCTTGAAATCCTTCAAAATCTATTTGTTACATACGAGCGATTCCATGTTAAATCATCTGAAGAATTTCAGCTATTGTTAGTAATTTTGATGAAAATTATAGTATTTGAGGCGTTGAATGAAACCCCCTAAAATAATGTTCGAAAAAATCAAAAACTTAGGAGATACTCAAATTTAAAAATGTTGGTCCTTCTTTTCTTAAACTTTCATAACTTTGGTGATTTTAATAACATTAAGGTCTATTTTTTGTAGAAGACTATTATAGAAGAATATTATAGAAGACTATTATAATCGTATGCACGAACTTCAGAGTTCAGACTCACGGACGCTGGGCACACCATGCCAAGGGCGTACGTTCTTAATTATTTCTCGAAAACTAAGAGAGATCCCATATTGGTATTTACAGAGATTATAGAGGACATTATAAGCTATCTAGATATAAAAACACGAAGAAAATAAAAAGTTGCTTTTTCAGAAATTCAGTCTCAAAAATAGTGTTTGAAAAATCCAAGAAGTTTTTGAAATTTTTTTGTTCAAGAAAAAAAGGACGAAAATGTTCAATTTTGAATATCTCCCAAGTTTCTTGATTCTTTCAAAAATCATTTTGGAGTTTTTCTTTCAATACCCGAAAGAATGGACACTAGAATTTTCATCAAGATTACTAACAATAGCTGAAATTTTTCAGATGATTTGACATGGAATTGCTCATACTGCTTATACATACGTTAAAGTTATTTAAGTTTGCACTTTTAAATTGTGCGGGAAATCACGGACTTAATGAATGCTTATTCCTTGCACATGCGCACGAAGTTTGAGATTGCTGCCAGCTGTTACCACCATGTTACTAGTCTGGTAGTTAACGGATACAAAAACCCCAGCGGGCACAAAATTTGGCAACGTCTTTACGACATCGTTACGACATCTTTACGATAACTTCACGACATCCAATGTCCATGTCGCTAAGGTGTCTGTACGGCAACGTAAAGACGTTATACAATCTGACGATGTCTTTACAATATCGCAAAGACACCTTAGCGAAATGAGCATAGGATGTCGTAAAGATGTCTTAATGCTAATAGATTTAATACTTTCACGATGATTCATGATGATAAATTTAAATTTAAAGCTTTTTCGGGTTTCAATCGTGCTAGATCAATCTAAAATATCTATATCTTAAACCTATATACCTATCTACCCTATACCTATATACCCATCCACACATCAAAACTTTCCAACCCAGTAATTCACGCCTACCCCGAAAGGGAAACGGCCTAATGATATAATAATAATAATAAATGAGTGCAATGTGAATAAGGGTAGAACCAGCTTTGTAACTCTAGGAAATAGTGTTTATTGTCATTTTCTTCAAATAAAAAATACAATTTCAGTGTGTCAATAGAATCGGGAGTTAATAGCCTAGGGGCACCATTTTACTAAGGCCGGCCCTGGATGTCTTAAAGATATCTCTACGACACGGACATAGGACGTCTTTGCGACATCGTTAAAATGTCGTAAGGGTGTCGTAAAGACGTCCTCCATTTTCTTGCCCACTGGGAAGACTTGTGAGAAATTTTTTTTTTTTAAACGGCAACAATGTTATTATTGGAGCTCGTTTAAAACTCCACGTTTAACTAATGAAGAATAATTGTTCTTCAAGAACGAATTGATAATTAATACATACTGCTCTTTTAAGACTGATTGCCAAAAATCTGACTATTTTGCACAATGAGATTTTTTAAATAAAAAAAAAAAATTTCAAACCGGCCAAAATATATTTTTGTATTCAAGTCTAACCTGATTAATTAGAGAGTATGAAAATATATAGCTCAACAAATGTTTTTGTGATGGGTATGTATTTAAAAAAGGAATGGCTTCCACCTAGAGGCCGGATGACGTGACATACGCCCATAAAAATTAAAAAGAATTTCAAAAATCTTCTAAGAGTATATTTATTTGATTTTATCTTCAGAATTTAAAAATGTCCTTTCATTTTATAGAAGAAGACATTCTTATGGAGCATTACCTGCCATTTTATAAAAAGTATTATGCGAAAATAGTGACCATTATTTATTATCATTTGAAATCAACGTTGATAAATCGATTTTGAACTATAAAAAAATCTGCGTAAGTATAAAATTAACAGTTTTAGCACATATTTTTAATAGTTTGATTAATTCTTTTCAAATTTTCACCTAAAATAGCAAATTCGCATGATGGGATGATTAAAAATATTTTCAATATAATTTAGCCACTTTTCATTTTGAATTTGTAGTCTGGGACAGGTGGGTGACAAAACATTATGCGTGGTCAACACGTAGACAGTCATTCTAGTGTTCAGAACAGATGTTCATTGCTTCGAATTTTGAAAGAAATATGTTTAGAAAAAACTAGTAATAATCCGGGTTATAATTTTTGTATTTAACAATAATTTTTTTTATTGGCATTTTTTCGCTTTCATTATAAGCAAAAGCTGCAATACTTATTCAATCATAACGGTCAGTAAAGAATCAGTAGAGTATGTACAGAATCTTTCGACGTATAAAATCGTTTACTAATCATTAGATTTTAATAAAATGGCAGCTTTTCACTATAACGGAAGAAGAAATATATATTGCTCACTTTTCAAGTGGACTGTACAGGGAGTACATCCTTAAAAGGGGATAGTCAATATTTCCTGAGAGCTGATAACTAAGACGAGCTAGAAGAACCTTTAGGATTAAAGATTGGAGTTTAAACTTTAAAGTTTAGACCCTCTGGAGTTTAGCTTTCGACAAACATTCCATTCGCATCTTATCCTTCACCCCCTTTACTTTTTACGATATTGTTCTTTCTTCGTGTGCAGTTAGACGACTGGTCCAGCCGTCATAACAAAGCTTCTGGCGCCTCTTTAAATCTTCAATTTCGGTAGTTTAGGTTCTACAATCTACATAATATCTTTTCTGACCGCAGCATTGAAGAATGTGATTTTATCCTTCCTGACGCGGTATTAGTGAGAATTTTTCCGGATCATTGTGTCAAACTCTTAGCATTTAACAGCCTATACAAAATTCGTCTACTTTTAATTTTGAAGGCACCAAAAAGTCAGTACTTTCCCAGTGGGCACAAGCGTTAAATAACGTCATTAGAACGGCTCAAAGACGTCATAAGTCAGTCCAAATAACGTTCCTTAAATATACAATGTTCTAGAAACGTTTTAAGGACGTATTTGGAACATGAAACGTTTTTAGAACATTATTTGGTCTGACTTAAGACCATTTTTGAAAGTTCAAATAACGTCTTTTGACTTGTACGTCCAAGGAACGTTTTTAGAACGTTCCAATTACGTTCTTAAATTTCGTGTCCACCGGGTTGTTATGTTAAATACTGGGTTACATTTTTTTCAACAAAGATTTAAACTCCTAAAAATTTAGATAACATTAGAAATGATTTAATAGTTTGTCATTGAAAAATATTATATGATAATTTAATTTTCTAGAGAAGCAAAGAAATGTTTTTCATTGATAGCAAATTCATTGAAAATTATAATGAAATAAATGTTTCAAGATTTATTTATAAACACGATAGAATAATACAAATAATTGAAACGATAATAAAAATTAATTTGCTCTAAAATTATACATTTGATATCACTTTGAAATACTGAAATTACCTTGTATAATTATAATTAAATGCGCGAGAAGAGTATTCATATAATGATTTAGATGCTTCTATTGTGATATTAAAATGCACGCTACAGAAATAAATCATGCTTATAATTTGAAAGAGGAAAATTTACTCTAATAACAAATTATCAGAAAAATTATGAGCAATTATTGGCTGAATCTCGATGTACTTTTTTGCGTGCTTTCAATTTTTCATTACATATTTTTAATAAATGTTTTGATAATTGTCACAGTTAATTTTTGTCATAATAATTACTTTCGCTGGAAAATTATTTTTCTACTGTGATATTCATGCAGTTATTTTCACAATTTTGCATGCAGATATCGCATTTGAAGTATTTAAATTTCTTTGAAGGCTGTTTCCAGCACATGAAGTTGCTTCAAAATTTTGTTTTTCGTTTTTATTAGCTACCCAGGAAACAAAAATCCATTCACTTGCGTTTGAATGGGTTTTTATGACTTTTGAATTGCGTATCTATCACTGGAATTCCAGATTGCCACCCATTGGTTAGGTTAGGCTGACTTTTGAATGAGAACATGAGTTTTTTAATGGGTTAACGTATTTTTTCTGAAACCCATTCAGCAGCGATTATGAATGGGTATTTCTGATTCAGAAATAATAGTTCAGATAGAAAATTATTCATTAAAATTAAAATTTTGTGATTTTAATAGTTAAAATTATTTATTAAAAAGTAGTTAAATTTACAACCTTCAAGCAAATCCTTGCATACATAGTCTACTTTTAATTTACGTTTATAAAATCTCGTTGTCACTGAAAGTGAAAAATGAATAAGTCTTTAGGTTATGAAATTTCACATTCACCTTATATCAATCTCAAATTCACAAAAACTATCACTCGCGGTTTATTTTTTAGAAATTATCTTTAAAAAAATGCGGGTATTGAAATCCTAAACATTTGGACGTTTGGGATGCAAATAATAGACATGAGCGGATTGCGGAATTTGTTTCTGGCACGTGCTCTTCCTGCTTCCATTAGCATGTGCACTGAATAAGTGAATAGCACTGACGCTGTAAGTGTTATTATTATTATATCATTAAGCCGTTTCCCTTTCGGGGTAGGCGTGAATTGCTCGGTTGGAAAGTAGTGATGTGTAAATTATATTTTTTGTTGAAATTTTCATTTGACATATCTGAAATATTGAAAAATTTTGTGAAATTTTGTCAAGAATCACGTGAAAATTATATTTATATAACCTTAAAATAAGCAAAAAAATGCTTAAAAAATGAATAGTTACGACATTTTTGTACCATGTTTGACCTTAGGGTCAAATTTAAGGATCTGATTTTGCCCTAAACATTAAGCAGACTAAAATAAGTTCAAACATGGTACAAAAATGTCGTAAAATTTATAAAATGACCAACCATTAACAAGATTCTTTTTAATAAAAATTAATGTGTACCGTATTCAAATAACATTTAGGAATATTAATAAAAGGTATTTATATTTTTCATTTTTTAAAACCAATGTATACAGAGTACAGTTTTTATTTGAAGTTTCACGACAGCTTTTTGTATCATGTTTGACCGTGAGATAGAATCAAGGAAAAATATTCTAAAAATTAAATTTATTTTAGAATTATTCAGAATTAATTTCCAATTAAAATTATTTTACACTTGAAATAAAATTGTAAAAATAAATATAATTATAAGTTTTCTGACATTCTTGAGAAAATTTCCAAATATTTTCTAAGATTTCAAATAAAAATTTGAAGAAAAAAAACACACATTTTCAACCTAATAGTTTAATTTTCAGGCAAAAAAGGTCAATTGTCAACATAAAGGTTAATTCTCAACGAAAAACGTGATGATTGCTATTTCAATAAAACAAATGTATTTTAAGTAAAAAAAAAGCAAATAAATTTTCAAATCAAAAAATCTTTTAGTGAAGAAAAAAGGAAAATTGCAACAAAATTATAATTTAGGGCGAAAAATATTTTTGTATAAAAAATAAAAATGTTGAATAACTATTTATTTTTAAGTTTTTATAAATATAATTTTCCTAAAATTCTTGAGAAAATTTTCAAAGAATTTTTAATATTTCTCTATGTCAATCAAAATTTCAACAGCAAGAAAAGTTTTAACCAAACCGTTGAATTTTCAACCAAAAAAAGATAATATTTCAACGAAAAAGCTGAATTTTCAACGAAAAATGTGATAATTGTTATTTTAATGAAAATATTCTAATTTTTAATTAAAAACAGTTAAAATCCATTTGAAAATAATGTATTTTTAACCAAATCAATAAGTTTTGAAATCAAAAAATTTTTTAGTGAAGAAAAATGGAAAATTTCAACAAAATTATAATTTGAGGCGAAAAATATTTTTGTATACAAAATAAAAATTTGGAATAACTATTCATTTTTCAAGTATTTTGTATGCTTATTTTAAGGTTATATAAATATAATTTTCACATGATTCTTGACAAAATTTCACATAATTTTTCAATATTTCAGATATGTCAAATGAAAATTTCAACAAAAAATATAATTTTTAATTAAACACTAATTAATGGAGATATGCTTATAATTTCATTCTTCAAATATATTCCATAAGTCAAACATGGTACAAAAATGTCGTACAATTTATAAAATGACCAACTATTTACAAGAATTTTTTAAATAAAAATCAAAGTGCGTCATATTCAAATAACATTTAGGAATATTATTAAAAAGTATTAATATTTTTTATTTTTCACATTAATGTATACAGAGTACAGTTTTTATCGGAAATTTCACGACATTTTTTTGTACCATGTTTGACCCGAGGACAGAATCGAGGAAAAATATTCTAGAAATATGTTCATTAGTTAATAAAATACTAAAAAGAATTACCTTTCAAATTGTTTTGTCCTATTAAAAGCATAGGATATTTCTTTATAAAATAAATTTTATTAAATTCATTTTGCAATTATTTACAATTAATTTTCAATAAAAATTATTTTATAATTAAAATAAAATTGCAAAAATAAATATAAATATAAGTTTTCTGAGATTCTTAAGAAAATTTCGAAATATTTTCTAAGATTTCAGATATTTTAAATCAAAACTTGAACAACAAAAAAAAAACGTTTTCAACCGAATTGTTTGATTTTGTTTGCTCATTTTAAGGTTGTATAAATATAATTTTCACATGATTCGTGACAAAAATTCACCAAATTTTTAAATAATTCAGATATGTCAAATGAAAATTTCAACAAAAAATATAATTTTCAATTAAACACTATGTAATGGACATATGTTAATAAATTCATTCTTCAAATCTATTCCATAAGGTCAAAAATGCAAAAGTGTCGTACAATTTATAAAATGACCAACTATTTACAAGAATTTTAAAAATAAAAATCAATGTGTGTTATATTCAAGTAACATTTAGGAATATTTATAAAAAGTATAATTATTTTTCATTTTTAAAATTAATGTATACAGAGTGCAGTTTTATTTGATATTTTACGTCATTTGTTTGTACCATGTTTGATCTTAGGGCAGAATCGAGGAAAAATATTCTAAAAATATGTTCATTAGTTATTAAAATACAACAAAGAATTACCTTTAAAATTGTATTGTCCTTTTAAAGCATGCGATATGTCATTATAAAATAAATTTTGTTAAATTTATTTTACAATTATTCACAATTAATTTCCAATTAAAATTATTTTACAATTGAAATAAAATTGTAAAAACTACATTTTGTAATGTTGAGATAAGTATTTTCAGACATTAAAGGTTTTGTAAAATAGCATGAAAAGAAAGGTAAATATCAGTGGTAAGTATACAGTAAAAATGTTGATTAATTTAACTATATAAAAATAATTATCATTTATTATTATTTAGACTTTACAATATTCAAAATCAATTGAAAAATAAAACATAAATAGTGAAAAAAGAAACTGCAGAATCGGATAGTCTAATACAGGGCTCATCACTTTCAGCAGGTGCTGACTGACACGACCAGTGCATGACTCCCACCAATTTTTTCTGTTATTTTTTTCTTCGGTTTCCAGGAATCCTGGAAAGGGTTACGGTCACGGCTCGTTGCGGTTCATTGTTCACACCGAAGGGTCTGATTTTTTACATTCTCATCCAGAGAAGGTATTAGATTTGTGAAAAACTTGACCCCCCTGTTTTTTGTCAAATGTCCACGTTTTGAGACCCCCTGAACCCAAAAAACAGATTTTTGTCTGTCTGTATGTATGTATATATGTATGTATGTATGCATGTATGTATGTCTGCCTGTGAGCACGATAACTTTCGAAAGAATTGAGCTATTGGATTGGCCTTTGGTATACTCTTTGAGTCTCGCAAACGAAAGGTCAAGTTTGTTAGCCACCCATTTTGGATGAAAATTCAAAAAGTAAGCGCATTTTGAACATTTTTGAGGCCATTTTTTCTCAATTTGAAAATTATATGTGCGCCTGTTCATAGTAATCAGCAATTGAAACAATTTATCTCCATGACATTTTTCGACAAAATGAAAATTTTGAGACTCACAGCATTTTCAAAATCCAAAAGAGGAAACGAAAATTAACATTTTCAGCCAAACAACGCAAGACACAGAAAAAAGTCGGAACGAAAAAAGTGTTTTTTTTTTCACGCCCTACAGGATTATTATAACGAGATTTTGAATTTTTTTTCAAAAATCGAGAATTCTCATTTTTATTGCACAAAAAATAATGAAAAATCAAAAATTTCATTTCACGGTCAAACTATGCAAGATACGACTATGTGGTTACTTAGCAATCACGCCATATTTATTTTTTAGATTTGGTGACGAGTTGAGGATTAGGCAAACGAAACGTAATAAAATCATTCTTTTCAAATTGGGGTAATGCTTGTTTCTTTATGTTTGGAATATTATCAATTCGATTATCTATCTTAAGTCGGAAAATACAAATTTTTTTATCTCGGCTTCAAAGTCCATCCATGAAATGAAGCGAATAAAAAAAAATTAGTTTCAACTACAGATTCATTAAGTAAATAAGTCAACCCTATTAATCTTGTAAACACTATTGAAAATTTATAAGTATGTTTTAGTATTTCCCTCATGATATATAAGTTGACAGAACTTTGAAATTTTATTTTCTGAGTCGAATATAATGTAGTCATGTTCAAAATTATCTTCTGCAATCGTATGTGAATTAGAAATGGTAAATATACATAATTATAACATGAATAATCAGTGATATATCCCTTTAATAAATAAAAAATGAAGCAATACATTTTCAGTTAGTCAGTTGGGTTACGTCCTAAGAGTTACTTTGTTTTTTATTTAACTAGAAGCTGGTTTCTCGTTTTAGAATTTATTTTTAAAAAGCTAGAAAACTGAGATGAGAGAAAATACCAAGTGAATAGAAATGAACTGACTCTATAAAAAATTTAGTGTTTCCAAATTAAATACATATTTATATAATGAATATACGAATCGACGATGACTGCAATAATGAAATAAGGAATAGAAAGAATCAATGCCGAATGATCAAATGTAAACATGATAGCACATCTGGATACTATTCTTCACCAAGCTTCAAATGAAGTCTCCTTGTCTGGTTTAGTCCACCTTATATAGTGATAACTAATTAGCAAACAAGTATATGAATAGGGAGGAAGGTCGTAAGAGTTGTCAATAAAAGTGGTACTTACAAATTTTTTAATTATGATGGAATTTTCTATTCTCTTGTTCGTGGGATCAGAACGTGCGTTGGCTATCTACTCTCGAGAACCTGGGCGGGGCCTGCAGCAGGTGACTGATGGCGAGAATATTGGTCAATGAGTTAAGGTGACAGCTGAATCCTTCTGGCCTGTCTTCGTCCATCTGTTTATGACAGGTGTCTTTCTGATTGTTGATATAGCTTCGATTTCAGAACTGCCGCACAGATGCTAACTCAAACTGATGAACTTTTAAACTTGGCTTAAACTTATGGAATGGTCCTAATGCACTATATTCCTTTCTAAGTACCAAAGGGGCAAGTTGCTCTGGATTTAGTGGTGAATTTATATAAGGGAAAATATTTAGTCAGTGATTAGAGATCGTGATATCCCCATATTTGGAGAGTAACGCTATTTTGCAAGATTCATGGTATCCCTTCTCAGATATTGAGGGGTAGAAAGTTCTAGATTTAGTGGTAAATATATGTAAAGAATGATAGACAATCCATGTCAACAGTTTAACAGTGAATCAAACGAATTTTGCCTGAATTCAAGAACCTTGGACTGACAAGGCGAAAGTTAGAGGCGGAGTTAGGAGCGTATCAGTCATTCATGACAGTTCCGTAGAAACACCTAGGGAAGCACTTTATGTCAGAGACAAAATAAATTTATTGGATTACCCAGGTCCTTTTCTAGAGACTTGATGGCAATAAAGGTCGAGCACTATTTAGGAGGTAGGCGCCAACCTATGGTGACTTGTTCAGCGTACCTATCATTTGACTCCATGGTCTCACCACCATCTAAAGAAATGGAGATATCTCGTGGACTACTGCTGCGTAAGAGGATGGCCACTGCTCATCGGATGTGACGCTCACGCAATAATTCGACTTTGGGTAGTAAGGACACCAAACACAGGGGTGAGCCTTTTTTTAGAGTACCTCCAAACTACTGATTTAACTTTATCAAATCGGGGTTATATACCTACTTTCGTAATATCCAAATGTCGCGAGGCAATTGATTTGGCCTTATTTTCGATAAGTAATAGCGAAGTGTTCAAGGGATGGTATATATCATCAGATACGTCCCTATCGGATCGTAGACACTGCGAGCAATAAATTTAATGTACGTGAGCGAAAAAAACTTTCAATATATGTTAATATTTTTCATGTATGGCCTTTCAAATGTTTTTGGTTCCATTTATAATCTTCAATAATTGCACATAAAAAAGAAATTAAACCATTCGAGGCCATAATAGTTGAAAAGTTTTAAGGCAGAGGGCTTTAAATTGAATCGTTGTAAATGAAATTTATTAAAAATTGTTGCATAATTGCATTTTATAATATACTGCACTTGTCAAATTTCAAATCGAAAAACTAGACACATGATCTTTTTTCGTATGAATAATTCGAAATCAGAACTTAATAATTTGAAACTAAGAGTTCTTTTTGATACATGCTGAAATAAAATAAAAATTCTATGGTTTTAAATGCATTAACTTTGAACTGAAAATATATTTGAATAATATCATGCATCAATTTTAGACTTGTAACATGACACGATCAAAATTCAAGTTTTTGATAACATTAGAATTAAAACGGGTTAAATTAATATTTGCAAAATTGAACCTTTTTAAATTTATAGGGCGATCGAAATTTGTCAGATCCAAAAAAAACTTTGAAAATTGAACAGTTCAAATGAGTGTACCATTTTCATGAAAGCCAGTAGAAATAAACATTTTTTACTTTTAGTCATGCAGACTTAAATAATGCTAGCACTCTGCATCATTAGGGTGGTCCAAATTCATACAGTACAAATTCGACTTTCGATTTTTGGTGACTGACTCCCCCGCCATCCCTCAATTGGTTGGTTTTCCGGAAAAAGAAACGCCATATTTTTTCAAATTGGTTAACATTAATCCGTGCCGCGGGGCTTTTGAAATTATATGGGATTTGAGATAAAAGAAGTTCGGTTTTCAAAAAAATGGAAAAACGAAGTACTTGTTATTAACTTTTTGTAAATTAAAGCTTAGTCAACGCTTGTGGAATATTTCAGTGATAGTTTTCACCCAAAAACTTCAAATTTTGAACTTCAAATCCCCTGGTATATTGCCCGGAAAATGCCCTGAAAAAATGCAAAATTTCAGTGTCATGTAAAAATTCATGCTAAGCACATTACTTTTTGAACTTTTTTCAAACATGAATTATTTTTATGGAATATGTGACTAATTTTGAATTGTTTGAACCATCAATATTTGTTTGAAAATTGTTTCCTCTGTAAACCGTAAAAAGTTATTATTTTTCGGGATGAATGATACAATTAAGGAATTTAAAGGGTAATTTTTCTTGTTTAACATGTTTCGTAATGCTTGAAACAATTTTCATTTTTTCAAACCATTTTTCCCCTGTAAATCGTGAAAAGTTATTATTTTCCGGAATTAATGACACAATTAACGAATATTGAGGGTAATATATCTATTTAACAATATTTGGCGATTTTACAGAGAAAAAGAAGAATAGGATTATACAGTTTTCTCATGTATTTCTATTCGATGCTGTTCAATATATATTCAATAATAGAGAAGCCGTAAATATGGATAAAAAGGTATTTTTCTATTTTATTTACGAAATATTCATTTTAAATAAAATATGAATATTTTTTTGTAAATTTCTTGAGATTATATATATATATATATATATATATAATATATAGGATCCATAAGAATTTCAAAAGATCTAAGGAGTTATGAAGGACCTTCAATTATTCTAAACAATTTACAAAATTTAAAAAAAATTAAATTTGAAGCGATTTCAAGAGTTTTCAAATAATTACAGGAAATTCCAAAAACTTAAAGGGTTTTCAAATAATTTGAAAAATGAATCAAATTAAATAAAATTTCAAGGGATTTCAAGATTTTTCAATGAATGTCACAAGATTTAAAGGATTATATCAAATCTCAAGAGATTTTTAAGATTTCGAGGGGTTTTAAACATTCTAAGGGATTTCAAAAATTTCAAATAATGTTAAGGATTTTAAGATATTTCAAAAGATTGAAAGAATTTCAAGAGACTTCAAAAATTTCAAGAAATGTTAAACGATTTTGTAGGATTTCCAAATACTTCAAAGAATTTCACGAGATTTGAAGGATTCTATAAAATCACAAATTATTTCAACAGATGTACGAGATGATAAAAGTTTTCATGCTATTTTAGGATTCCAGACAATTTCAAGAGATTTCGAAATTTATACGGAATTGAACAAATGCTGCATAATAAAATAAAATTTCAAGGAATTTCGACCGATTTTAGAGTATTTCAAGAAATTACACAAGATTTAAAGGATTTTATTCAATCCCCAAAGATTCAAAAGATTTCACACGACTTCTAAAATTGCAAAAGATTTGTATGATTTCTGGGATTCAAGCGTTTTTTAGAGGACTTCCATGACTAAGTTTGGTTTAAATTATATTAAAGGGATTTACAGTGATTTTTAGTCGTTTTAAAAGATTTTTGCGATTTCTAAAATTGTAATTGATTTCAAGCGATTTCAACGAATTCGTTAAGAACTTTGGGGAATAAAATAAATTGTATTTCAAGGGACTTTTACTAGTTGCCTAAGATTTCAAGAAAATCGAAAGAATTTCTCCAGATTTAAGGATATTGATAGGACCTCCAAGTATTTCAAAGATTTTAGGAGCTTTTGCTTATTTTTATGAGTTTTCAGAAACCTTTCGGGAATAAATTTAATTTAATTTATTTTCAAAAATTTCAGTGATTTCAAAGAAATTCAAAAGGATTACAAATCTAGTACAAATTATAATGATGCTTGTTTAGAACTGCTAGTTTTTGATTTAAAATTCTAGCTTAATGTAAATTGTTGAAAAATTATAAACGTTTGCAATCTAATGATTTTTCTTCTGAATAACGCTAAGAAAAGTGAGAAACGTACACGGATGACAAATTTCTAATCTTTCAAATCTAATAATTTCTGGTTATAACTATTCAACACAACCTACAATTGTAGAAAATTGCGAATCTCAGTGAACACTCTTAAATGAAAATGCTAATGTTCAGTGAAAAAGATTAATAAAACCTGAAATTTGAGGACATTTCAAGTGTTCTGATGAACTCTATGCTTTTGAAATAAAAATCTTTTCGAAGAATACTTATATTCGGCGAATAGTACCAACATAAAACATGAATAACATTCACATCAGTTTATAAGACAATATGAAAGAAATTTCAAATTTAAGATAGAAAAAAACTTCAGGTAAGGAAAAGCCATTTAGACTTTTAATAAAGATGATTGCGATATTTTCGAGATATATCGTTATACAAATTTTCTCATAAAGAAAAAAATGTGTACTTTTTTCAAGGTTTTTTTTCTGTTTTGAATTGAATAAATAAAGTTAGGAAAACCAATTTTGTAATTTGAACATAACTTTTATCTGGGTGTAAGACATATTACAATGCATGTTATCATTTGATAGGATATCTACTTTTTAAACGTTGTGAAGTTTATTTATGATCTTGTACACGAATTCATCGCAAAAGGAAAAAAATATATGTTTGGTTAATAATAAAATGCTGTCTAAATGAATCTGATTAGTAAAATTTCACTAACTTCTAGTGAAATTCTACTAAATCCATTAGGGGAAAATGAGCCATCAAAGATATGTTTCTAATTTTTAGATTACTCATATGAATAATATCTTGGTAAGGTACTCGATCTGATTAAAATGCTTGAAAAATTAAACTCACCAATAGAATTAAGGAACACCGCTAGCGAGAGAAAAAGAGTACATAGGATGTTTTTCATTTTCTCTCAATATAAAGAAAACCTGATTCGTAAATAATTTTGTGAAGAAAGGAACTAATGATTATTATGATGTTTTATCACAGGATGCTTGCGTATATATACAAAATTTGAAAAATATGGAAGAAGTCGTGAAACATATTTTCTGAGTTATTTGTATTTCGCAAATCGGTTATTTTTTTCTTGAAGAGCGTCAACATTGTATAAATTTTATTATTAAAGTACATGGTATTTTAGAACAAGCAACTGAAAAATTCATATCGTACTAAAAGGCATAATAAATTGTGATGTTATCACTTATATTTACATTACTATCAGCGTCACTTGTTTTTAATGATTTTTGTTCATTTAAAAAAATTCGAAACAGATGGTTCAAATTTTTTTGCCAAAGTTTGGAAACATTCAAACGTACTACACATGAAGGATGTCATAAGATTTTGAAGTTGAATTTTTTAAATTATCTTGTATAGTTACTTATTACATTTTTGTATTTGGGAAGTAAATCAAAAAATATATTTAAAAAATTCTCAAACTGAGGATCATTTTACACAAAAATAGTCACGAACAGATTTCTTTGAACGAGGAGAAAGAAGTACTACCAGAATATGGTTACGTGTAGTAGTCCATTATAGTATTATATTTGTGCTGTCACGCAATTTTTGAATTAAAATATAAAATAATTGTTATTACAACATTTTTGTAATTCATAGGATCTATAATCTAAGATAATAGAAGAGCATGATAAAAGGCTTAGCAACCATATTTGTCTCGAAAATCAACTTGCTCAGAGGTTGTACTAATCCAAAAATTTATATTTTGATAATATGAACTATCCAATGGAATTATAGGCGTACTCTAGAGTAACTAATTGTTATATTCTTGCAATTCAGAATAAAAATTCGTCGTTGTAAGAAATTAAATTATACGAAATATTGTAATATTATATACTATTTTCCACGTGAAAATTTTGAAAACGCTCATATATGGCGTGATGTTGATCATTCAGATCTTATTTAATATAAAACATTGAAAAGTTTGGGCCAATACACATCTTCGACTTTGCCAATATCGCGTGTATTAAGTAAAGTATTGAATTTTAAGATACAACCTTGTGGCTCAAGTGTATGGCAAATTGCACTGTATAATTTATTGTATTGTACCCTAATATTGGACTACCTCCCGTGAGGTCAGTCTTTACCATAGAGGCATACACTGATTTGCAGAAGGTGCCATGAAAACCCCGCTGTGGCGAGAATATAGCCTTAGGTCTGGAGCGTACTCCGTTGCTGTAAAAAGCGTCGACCTATCTGGCCACATCTAGTAGGTTAGGTTAATCCAAATACGACGGTCCAGCCAGCAGTCGAAACTGCGCACTGGCGCTATTCTTCGGTGGTCACGCATTCAACGTGAAACCCGGGAAATGAGATTCCGTTTAAAAAAATATTTTATTTTATTATTACTTATTTATTTTATATAAGTAAGCTGCAATTTCTCAGAAAACGTGCTATTAAGGATGTTCCCCAAAAACGTATAGATATGCTGGTTAAGTCCACCGGACATGAAAATACTTTGTTTTTTTGTAAAAATATACAAGAAAAATAGCTGTTTTCGTCGATTTTACGTCTATTTTTGCGTTATTTGGAAAAATACGAGCTAATTCGGGTATTTGAACCCCATATTTGGATTCAGCGACTCCAAAAACATATAGATATACCGGTGTAGTCCGCCGGGCAGACCACTTTTTTTTGTGTGCCGGTGTTAGCAATGATTGAAGAAGAAGTAGAACTCGTGTGCATCGTTAGGTAAAAAAACATCATTATTTTCAAATTCAAGGATTTCGATTTTCATATTAATGATTTGTTCGCTTCGGTTTCATCGATTTTCCATAACGTCGGCCTGCAGATACCATAGGTGGCCTTGGCTGATGTTTACTGGAACTGGAACTTGTCATCGTTAATGATCGCTTCAAGGGAAAGAGAGAGAAAAGAAGAGAGCTACTTAAACGTATTTTTGATCAAAAATTACAATGTTTAACTGAAAATAGAACAGTAACATTTTCTGTAGAAAATTAATTTTCAACTAAGGAGTTGAATTTTTAATGACAGAAATACGTTTCTAAGTAAAATTTAAATCATTAACCGAAAAAATTAATTCAAACAAAGAGGTTTAACTTTTAACCAAGTAGATGAATTTGTATCAAAAGAATTGAAACTTTCCATCGAGTAGATTTAATTATCTTACAAAAAAGATGAATTTTCCACGAAATACATTAACTTTTTACTCTTTTTTTTATTTATTCAAAAAAGGGTTCGTAAAATTTCACTCAGAAAAATGTATTTTCGAAAATAAAAACAATTTCACAAACGAGTTGTTGAATTTTCAACAACGAAATATGAATTTCTAATGGAAAATGTATTATTTGATATATCGACCATACAAAGTTTCAATTTTTAATAAAAAACAGTTGATATAATTAAAAAAAGTTGAATTTTTAAAAAAGTAGTTGAATCTTCAACCAAAATAGATTTTCTAGTCAATAAAGAAACAAAAAATATTGACTCCGTTTGTGTATAATTAATTTGGATCTCATTGATTTTTTGTCACTTTAACATTGTAAACAAGTATTTTTTCTCTTAACTTTGTTTAAACTATCAGAAAGCAATGTTTTAAAATTGGAGACAGCCTACATCACGTTTACAATTTCACAATATGACCTTGTTATTGTATCAATAGAGTCAATAAAGGCACACCATCGCATCGATTTATTAGGCTTTCCTATTTTTCACTTTTTCCGTTTTAATAACTTTTTTTTAATTATGTATAGTTGCAAGTAAATTGATGTTTTTTTATCAAGCAATTAGTGACTTTTCAGTATTAAATTAGGAAATATCTTTAGGCAGTCAAGTTCATACATATTTCAAGTTGATGATTATTGAAAGCAAATAATTTTTCAAAAGTTTGGTAAATAATTATAGTTTTCTATGAAAACTGAGGAAAACATAGAGCCGAAAATCAAGCAATTAGTTTTCTACCATTGAATTAGTTTTTTATCTCGACCACTCAAATTAGTAATTTTCCACTAATTTTTAGTAAATCGCTATTCGATAATCAAATCTGTAAAATTTCGCTAGCAATTAATACAATATAAGAATTTTTACTTTTTGAGATTTTCTCGTACAGCGATCCATTAATTATTCACTGCCGTGTAAACAATATATTTTTCATGAATCTTCACTATCCTACAAGCCACAATCTTAAAGTTATCAAAAAATGTGCTTTCGCAATGATATGCGGGTTTTTTAAACTTCTTAACACATTGCCTATTTTATAATAAAACAAAAACGAGAAGCAACATTTTAAATCGTTCAAACACATTGAAACTGCCACTTATTACATTCTTTCAAATTTGGATTTCAAATTTAAAAAGAGCTGCTTAAAAAACCACTAAACAGTAAATTTCTTTTAGATCGGACCATTATCGTCTCAAAAACGTACCAAGTCAGCATTAAGTATGTTTCAAACAACATAATTTTTGTTTAAAAATTTAGTTTTTTGGTTAAAAACATAATCTGGCTTTTTTGCCGACTCAACTATTTTGCTGAAAAAATATATTGTTTATTGAATTCTACTGTTTTTGATATAAAATAAAAATATGTTCTGATTTGCATATCAAGTATTACATGCTTCGTTAAGAATTCATCTTCTTTTGTCGAAAAATCAACAACTTGGTTTAAAATTGAACGACATTGTAAAAAAGTTAATTTTGTTATGAGATTCATAATTTTAGTGAAGATCCAACTATTCAGTTGTGATTAAACTTTTTTGTTGAAAATTAAGATTTTCAGATGCAAAATATTTTTTTTTTTAGAAAATTCCTTATGGTTAAAAATTTACCACCCTACATTACCAAATCAGATATTTGGCTAAAGATGAAACTATTTTGTTGCAAATTCAATTATTATGTTAAAAATTTGCTATTTTAGATTGAAAATTCATATTTCGTGTTGCATATTGAACTTTTCTGTTTAAAAAAGTCCTCGAAAAATATCGGTTTTTTTACTAGAAAATTGATCTGTTTTAATTTAAACTATTTCATTGAAAAATCGTCCCTTTTGCTTCAAAGTTGAAATAAGTAGTTGTTCATGCAAATCTTTAGTTAAAAGTTAGTTTTTCTACAGTGAAAAATGCATCCTTTTTGGTAGAAAATCCTTTTTGGTTGTTTATGGATGGTAAAAAAAACTAAATAACGCAAATAAAAATTGTTCTTTATCGGTATTTTTTCTTATTTCCATAATCTTTTATTTCGTAACTTATACAACAGTTCATCACTATCAGCGCGAATCAATATTGTAATCAGAACGGTGATGAGGAATTTTTACACGTGTTAGGCCAAAGTAAAACTAACATTGATTTTTTTAGTCTATAAATTACTAATTATAATTTCGATGTGGCTCACACATGGTACAGATTAGAAGATAAATATTTCGTAAACAATAATTACATGCAAAGCGTTTGAGAAAATAAAGGAATATCTAAATAAAATATCTGGAAAATGTTGAATATACATTTTCTAAATATTTTTATTGAATATAGATAAAACGATGAAATTTGTTATATATGTTGTGAACTAAAACATCCTAAATTAATTTAAAAAAATTCGTTATACTGAAACTTTTCTAATTGGCACATCTGGAGACTTGTAAATTAAGTTAGTTCGTGCAAAACGCCTCACTTTCACCTCGATTAGCGTCACACATGAAAAAATTAATAAGTGAACCAGCGATATTTATCCTTGATCTGCTCACAAATACTGTTGCGGAAATAAAACAATGATATTGAAAAAATATTTCGAATAGAGGTTTGTAAGATAATTTATTTTGAACAATTATAATTATGTTACAATTTTTCAGATTATTAACCTAACCTGAATAAAAGAGTGGAATTACTAACAGACATTTTCGAAACTTTTATATTTTTTCAAAAGTTGGATTTAAACGCATTATTAACGATTTTTATGTATAAGTTTTACTCGCTATATATCTATGAACCAAAAATTCCAAAAGATATATATATATATATAATTAAAAACTCAAGGTTAGCAACCACCATACCCGCGTGCCAAAAATATGCCATGGCACTGACGAGATGTCTTCTAATACGATATTCGATATGATTGGAGATAATGGAGACCCCATTGGGCAGCCTGATGTTTGTTTGTAATATCATTTATTGAAAGAATAAACTATGTTGTTTAAAACTGTTCTAATCGCGACAAGTATTTCGTTTTTGGAGATTTTTGTTAAGTTTCTATATAGATTTAATTTTTCTTCTACATATTCCATAGCCAAATCCAGAGGGATATTGTCAAACATGGACACCACATCTCGAGACACCATGGAATGGGAAGAAGGAATTATGAAGTCTTTTATTTTTTTCTCTAAAATTCCAGCTATCTTTTAAAAATGAATCTGTGGTACCTTGAACTGGTCTAAGAACTTTTGCTGAATATGACGATAATTTATATGTTGGTGAACCAGTGGAGGACACAATTAGTCTCCATTTTAAATTTGGTTTGTGCACTTTAGGAAAAGCATAAGCTTTAGCTACAATCGAACCTCTAGATTTCAATCGGTAAAACATTTGATCATTAATATAAGATTTATCATGCCACCTACTAACAACCTCATCACATTTTTCTTCTATTGTAGGAACCAACCTTGTTTTAAGTTTTTTATATAGAGAACCATTGCTCAACATATTTTCGACATCTGTTATGAAATCTTTTGTATTGGCTGCAACTGTAATGTTGCCTTTATCGGCTTTTAGAAAAATATGGCCTTTGTTATCTATTTGATAATCTGCAATTTTTTTGAGAAACTTATTACCTTTGAATTGATTATTTTCTTCATGGTTAACAATTAATTTCGTAATGTTTTTTCTAATTTCTTGTTTCTTGGATGTATTTAAAGTTCTTATGCAATCTTCAACAGAAGCAATGATGTTGTTAGTAGGTAGTTGGTTCCATGTAAACGGAATTCCAAATTTATTGCCTGGAGATAGTTTTTCAGCAATGGCTACTGGGATGTGTTTGTTTGAAATGTTTTTAAACCATTTTTTAACCTGATGTTACTGATGACTTCATTTTGTGGAAAGACTTTGTTTCTTCTGAATTCAAACTTTTTGATGCATGCTTCTCGTTTTTCATATTTGAGTTTGTGTAGTACATAATTCTGTGATTCAAAAAAATTATAAATAGAATTTTCGTGTATAGGTCTTGGTAAACGATGTTTCAGAAACAATATGTAATTTGCTAAATTGTTGATATTCCTAATCAGATTTTTGATTTCACAATTTAAAATTTGTTAATGATATAAAGCTTTGTGAGTTAATAAAATCAAAATTGTTAGTTGAATTTCCTACATGTGCAGGAACAATATGCAGGAACAATTCAATATGTCCACTCACCTATATCCTATCTTGGTTGCATTTCAAATCGCTGGAGTATGTATGCAAATTACCCCATCGTTTCAGTACGTAAAAGACCATAAAAATTCAAGACTTTTGTCTGAAATTTTAAATTATAATACTGTTTATAAAGAGCAAAATAAAATAAATAAATTTACATTACATTCAGAAAAAGATTTTCTACTTCATGAAATGGTAAGATTTGTGTTACTAAATGAATTAGTAATAATCATTAGTAATCTGCTTAGTATCACTAACTTACTAATTCAATGAGAAGCAATGAATTGCTATGGGAAAATAATTTGTTAATTTTTTAATACTTCCCGATGGTTTTTGAGTTTGTTTTCTCAATTTATATTCTTAGATTATATAGACTTAATTCTAAGGAATATTGATGTGACTTTTCTTGTGCACAATTTAAAAACAATATAAAAATGTTCAGAACCAGCAACTTCGTAATAGCATTACCAATTCCTTTAGTAGGTATAGTTAATAATTCATTTAGTCGGCAATTCTTACACATTCAATTAGTCGATTTTTACTAATTAGCAGTAAACAAATCGGTGCTATTTGAATTAGTAGAAAACTACTAGCAATTAGTAGTTCCTTACTGATTCAGATTTAGAAAGACAGAATGTGGTTATTATGTGGATAACAGAATAAATCTCATGCTATATAAAGTATTTGGTTGATTCAACAAAAAAATTAGTTGGTTCAATCAAATATTTTGTTAAGTCAATCAAAATTTGTTTGATTCAACGAAGTAAATCTCAATATATCAAACCGTTGCAGATCATTCTGATTATGAACATCAGCTCAAAATAATCCCTCGAAATCGTTTAAATCTAATTAATTTTAATTTATTATCCAACGCTCCCTAGAAATATTTTTAAATCTTCGGAAATCCTACAAAATTCTTTTAAATTCCTTCACATTTTTTAAATCTCTTTAAATTTTTTGAAATTTCTTAAATTCCCCGAAAATGTTTGGAAATCCTTTAAATTCGGAATTTTTTTTTATGAAACTTGACGAAAGGCTTAAAATCAATAGAAATTCCCTAGAATTCAAATCAAATTAAATCTATTCATTAAAGTTCTCTTAGAAATCTCTTAAATCTCTATAAATATTTTACATTCTTTTAATCTTGTGACAGTCCTTGAAATACCTTAAAATCACTTAAAATCTTAGAAATCGCTAATCATCGCTACTATTTAATTTATTTTTTAAAGTTCATTAGGAATATCTTAAAACCTTTGAAAATCCTGAAAAATTCTTCAAAATTCCTTGAAATTTTGAAATTTCTTGAAATCTTTTGGAATTCCTTAAAATTTCCAGAACTGTTTGAAAATCTTTCAAATCCTCTAAGCTCTAAACTCTATCAAAGTGTTTCAAAATTTGTTGAAATCCATACAAATATTTTCTAATCTCTTGAAAACCGATGGAATAGTTTCTTAATGTTAACAAACATAATTTTTTTTTAAATTTATTATTGTTGGTAATAATATTCTTTCAGAATAATGCTACAAAATTGCAGTTTTTTCTGTAATTTTCAACTTTTTGTTCAATTTTCACTTAGAGTGAATTCAATAATGAATTATAGTTGACAAAATTATTTGTTAGAATAATGTATTATTAATAATAATAATATTCAATTTGAATAATGCTAGAAAGTTGCGGTTTTTTTTTTGAAATTTTGAATTATTTATCTACTTTCTACTTAGAGTCAGTTAATAATTAATTAAATGTAGCAAAAATAACTATTTGAACCAATAAGTATTGTTTATAACTATATTCTTTTAGAGTAATGCTAGAAAGTTTTTTTTCCTGAAATCTTTTGTTTCGTTTTGACTTTTTAGTTATAAACAAATAATAAGTGAACCTCAAAAAGAATAATTTTTTAAATATAAATTTAAGAATGTGAAATTAGAATAAAATCAAATTTAAAATCATATTCAACGTCCAATACTCAAGTCAATATATAGAATTCCTGAAAATAAAACAAGAATGCAACGACCAAATTTGGACAACCACCACAAAATGCTCCTATTGTAATTTTTAAGAAACAAAAAAATTTGCATTTCAAACAAAAATAAAAAAAAAGGTTAGAAAAATGAGAAGGCAACCAACCAAATCCCCTTCCGTCTCTTTTTTATTTCTTTCGCCTTTTTTATTTTTATCATTATCAAATCATAATATGAAAGCATCTATAATATTTGCCAACGTTTATTTTTGTTAACTTAAATTATTTATTATTTCTTCACTCTAAATGAAAATTGGATATATATATATATATATATATATATATATTATATATATATATTATTTATATGATTATTATTATAAATAAAATTTAATTAATTAATTCTCAACAAAAAATGTAATAATTGATATTTCAACGAAAAAAGGTGAAATTTCTACTAATTTCTTCTAGAGGAGAACATTCTATAAAAAAAAATAATTTTTAACCAAGTAGTTCAACTTTTACCCAAGTAGATGAATTTTCATTTTAAAAAATTCAGTTTTACCGAAGTAGTTAATTTTGAACCGAAGAAATGTATTTTAAATATAATAGTAATATTAATACTTGAAGGTCTTACCACTTTGTTAACAAATCTTTTTTTTTGTTGTTGAAGATTCATAACTTGAGTTCAAATTTCATCTCTGGTTGAAAATTCATTTTTTTGTTGTTTGAAAATTCATTTTTTTTATTTGGTTGAAAATTTATTATTTAACTGAAGATTTAACTATTCTAGTTGAAAATTCATAATTTTAGTTTAAAATACATTTCTTTGGTTCAAAATGAACTATTTCGTTAATAATTAATTTTTTTAATGAAAATTAGTCGAAATTTCACCTTTTTCGTAAAAATATCAACTATTACATTTTTTGTTGAGAATTAATCTTTTTAGTTTGAAAATTTAACTATTTGTTTAAAAATTTAATTGTTTTGTTGAAAATTCAACTCTTCGGTTGGAAATTTAACTATTTCGTTGAAAATTATATATTTTTTTAATGAAATATCTTAATTTTTTTAATTGAAAATTTAACTATTCCAGTTGAAGATTCATCCTTTTAGTTGAAAATTCATCTTTTTGGTGGAAAATTAACTTTTTTTTAAATTAACGTTTTTCAATTGAAAATTCAACTACTGAGGTAAAAATTAAACTACTTTGTTAAAAATTATTATTTTGTTTGTATGTTGATTCTATAGAAAACTCGTCTATTGGCTTAAAAGGTCAACCATTCGGATTAACTTTTTTTCTTTCTTGACTGAAAATTCTTAATTTGTTGAAAAATCGTCTTTTTAGATGGGAAATTCATCTCTTTGGTTGAAAATTTGACTATATTGTTAAACATTAGTATTTTTTGGACAGAAAATTAATCTTGGTTGAAAATTCCTCTTTTCGGTTTTAAAATTTATCTCTTTTTGTAGAAATTTTATCTTTTCCCGTTGAAATATCAAATATTACATTTTGTGTTGAGATTAGTCTTTTTAGGTTGAGAATTGAACTATTTGACTAAAAATTTAATTTTTCTTTAAATTTAACAATTTAGTTGGAAATTCATTTTTGTTTCTGATAAAATATCTACTATTAGATAATTCGTTTAAAAAATAATTTTTTAGCTGAAGATTCAATTTAATTGACACTTCATCCCTTTAGTTGAAAATTTGTTTTTTTTTTGTTGAAAATTAATTTTTTTTAACTGAAAATGCAACTATTCCACTTGAAGATTTATCATTTTAGTTGAAAATTCATTTCTTTGGTTCAAAATGAACTATTCTGTTAAAAATTAATCTTTTTTTAGTTGAAAATTCAACATTTTTAATTGAAAATTCAATTAGGATCAACTTTTTTTTCTTTCTTGACTGAAAAATCTTTTATTTGTTGAAAAATCGTGTTTTTAGTTCAAAAATTCATGATTTTAGTTTAACTTTTTTTTGCAGAAAATTAATCTTCTTGGATGAACATTCGTCTTTTTGGTGTTAAAATGTAGAAATTTCATCTTTTCCCGTTGAAATATCAACTATTACATTTTTTGTTGAGTATTAATCTTTTTAGGTTGAGAATTCAACTATTTGGCTGAAAATTTAATTGTTTTGTTGAAAATTTAACAATTTAGTTGAAAATTCGTTTTTGTTTCTGATAAAATATCTACTATCAGATAATTCGTTTCAAAAATAATTTCTTAGTTGAAGATTCATCAATTTAGTTTAAACTTCATCCCTTTAGTTGAAAATTCGTTTTTTGGTTGTAAATTAATTTTTTTAAACTGAAAATGCAACTATTCCACTTGAAGATTTATCATTTTAGTTGAAAATTCATTTATTTGGTTCAAAATGAACTATTCTGAAAAAAATGAACTATTCTGTTAAAAATTAATCTTTTTTTAATTGAAAATTCAACATTTTTAATTCAAAATTCAACTAGGATCAACTTTTTTTTCTTTCTTGACTGAAAAATCTTTATTTGTTGAAAAATCGTGTTTTTAGTTTAAAAAATCATGATTTTAGTTTCGCTTTTTTTTGTAGACAATTAATCTTCTTGGATGAAAATTCGTCCTTTTGGTGTTAAAATTCATCTCTTTTGGTAGAAATTTAATATTTTTTCGTGGAAATATCTACTATTATATTTTTTGTTAAGAATTAATCTTTGTTAATTAAAAATTCGAATATTTGGAAAAAAATGTAAATATTTTGTTGGAAATTCAACTCTTTGGTTGAAAATTTAACAATTTTGTTATCAACTAGTAAATTTTTTGTTGAGAATTAATCTTTTCAGGTTAAAAATTTAACTATTTCGTTAAAAGTTTAATTGTTTTGTTCCAAATTCAACTGTTTGGTTGAAAATTTAACTATTTTGTTAAATATATTTTTGTTTTTGATGAAATATCTACTACTACATTATTCGTTGAAAAATCATATTTTTGGTCGTAAATTCAACTGTTTTGTTGAAAATTAATCTCTTTGGTTGGAAATGAACTATTTTATTTAAAATTAATAGTTTAAATTTGAAAACTCATCTACTTGGGTAAAAGTTGAACTACTATGTTAAAAAATAATTTTATTAGTTTATGATCCATTCCTTTGGTAGAAAATTCAAATATTTGGTTAAAAATTGAATTATTTTATTGACAATTAAACTGTTTTGTTAAAAGTCAAAATTTTTGGTCGAAAATTTAACTGTCTTGTTTTTGTCCTTTTGGATTGAAAATTCATCTTTGATGGTAGGGAAGTCATCTTTTTTGTTTGAAAAAAATAAATAAAATTTTTTTAAATTTATCCTGTAGGTTTTTTATTCTTGTTATAAAAGGTTCTGTGTTAAAAACTTATAAAATTAATGACCAGCGAGAATAAAAAGTTGGTCAGGAAAAAATCGGGGAAAAGTCAGAGAATTTTGAAAATGAAGATTTGCGGCCATCCTGATTACAACTTCAAAATTGTTATTTTTCGAAGCAATTTATTTATTGTTTTCTGTTTCTTCCAGGCCCTAGCCCTTCAGGACCTAGAGCAGAAATCTCACCCCGATACAAGGAAGTCTACGAAGGTCGTCCATTCGAATTCCATTGTCAAGCTACAGGAAATCCTCAACCGGAAGTAAGATGGGAACGAGCCAACGAACCTTTGAGTCCAGAGGCAAGAGTTTATGGTTCAGTTTTAAGATTCTCAGCAGTAAGAAGAAGCGATGAAGGCGAATACAAATGTATTGCCACAAACAATCTCGGTGTGAATGAAGTGACAGCCATCTTATACGTAAAAGGTAAATTAATTAAAAAATTGACCTTCTCAGGGCACTTTTTTGCATCCATTCTTTCAATCTTTCTCATTCGCTCTCCTAGCCTCCTCTAACTCCTTCACCCACTCTTCCCCCAAACCCTCCTCTCCTAGAATCTTTATCACATTCTCTTGCCAGCTTCCTTCATCTTCCATACCTCGATATTTTTTAATCGAAAATTCAACTTTTTGTGTAAAAGTTGAACTACTGTGTTGAATTTTTTTAAACGAACGTTTTTCTCTTCCCTTAAAAAATTACCTACATATTTTTTTGAAAATTAATTTTTTGCTGAAAATTCATCTTGTCTGGTTGAAAGTTCAATTCCTGTACAGAAAATTCATCTTTTGGCTTGAAGGTTCAACAAGTTAGGTGAACATTTTTTTTTCTTTCATGGCCGAAAAATCTTTATTTGATATTCGTCTTTCTGGTTTTGAAATTTATTTTCTTAAATTAAATATCATCTTTTTTGGTTGAAATATGAATTATTACATATTTAAAAATGAGAATTCATCTTTGAAGGTTGAAAATCCAATTATTTTATTAAAAATTTAATTATTTGGTTAAAAATACAAGTATTTTGTTAAGAAGTCATGTTTTATGGCAAAAAAGTCATTTTTTTGTATACAAAAGATCCTATGTTAAAAATATTACATTTAAATTTCATTCTCTGGAAATCTCTTGGAATACTTTGAAATCCCTTTCAAATCCTTTGAAATCTTTCCTCATAAAATCGCTAGGAATTCCTTGAAATTTTATTGAATATATTTTTAAAAGTTTTATGGAAATCCCTTAAAGTCTTTGAAAATCCCAAAAAAATGTTGTTAACCCCTTAAAACTTTTTTGATCACTTTAAATCCTTTGAAATTCTTTAAAATACTTGGAATTCCTAAAAATCCAATAGAATAAGTAGAAATTATTTGAAACCCCTTGATTATAAATTCAATGGAACTTATTCGTTAAAGTGCTAGAAAAAAAACTTTCAAATATTTAGAAATCTCTGAAATCCCTTGAAATCGCTCGGAAAACCTTGAAATTTTATTTAATATATTTTCCAAAGTTCTCTAGAAATTCCTTAAAATCATTGGAAATCTTACAAAATTTTTTGACATCCCTGAAAATTATCTTAATCTTCTGAAATACTTTGAAATTCTTCAAAATCCTCTAAAATCTTTCCTCATAAAATCCTACAAATCCATTAAAATGAATAGAAATTATTTTAAATTCTTTAAATTGAAACTCAAATAAACTTATGCATTGAATTTCTCGAAGAAGGCGTTAAAATCCCTAGAAATCTTTGAAAATCCTACAAAATTCTTCAAAATCACTTGTAATTTTATTTATTTGGTTGAAATACTTTGAAATCCTGCAAAATCCTTTGAAATATTTCTATATGAAGTCCTTAAAATCCATTGAAATGAGCAGACATTTTTATTATTCTTAACTATTTAAATTAAATTGAACTTTTTCATTGAAATACTCTAAAAGCGATTCGATTCTTTAGAAATATTTTTAATTTATTTCAATATAATTTCCAAAATTCTCTAGAAATCTATTGAAATCTTTGAAAATTCTAGAAAATTTTCTATAATCTCCTGAAATTTTTTAAACCTCTTGAAATACTTTGGAATCCTTAAAAATCTTTGAAAAGCCTGAAAATTTATTAAAAGGAGTCTAAATAATTTCGAATCCCTTGACTATAAATTAAATCGAACTTATTCATTGAAGTTTAATGAAAAAAATCGCTTAAATTCCTTGAAATCTTTGGGAATGCCTTGGAAATTCTCTGGAATTCGATGAAATTTAAAAAAATCAAGTGATGTATTTCAAATCCTTCAAGACCTGAAATTTTGTAAAAAATTTTGAACTCTCGAATCCTCTGAAATCTCCTGCAATAATTAAAAAAAAACGTTGAATAAATAAATAATTGAATAATTTGGTTGTAGTTTTTCTATTTTTTTATCAATTCTTTCAATATTTAAACATTATTTATTTCAATACAGATTTTCTTACAATACTTTTTCTAAAATCACGAAAAACCCATAGAATTTGATTACAGATTCCAAGAGTAATCAGCTTCTTGAGACAGCATAAACTAAAGAGGACAAAAAGTAGGGAAAATATTCCCCGAAGAAAATGACAGTATCATCCACATTTTCCACTAAAAATAATTGTCTTCTCCAGGCTTCAACCCATTTTACATTTTCTGAAAAATGTCATCTCAATTTTGTTATTTATTTTAAACTAAATAAAAGACATGAAAATAAGATTATATACAATAAAATTATATTTAATTAATATTAAGTAGATTTTCAATTAGAGATCCTTACTGATAACGGTGGAATAAAACAGATACGACTGACGAACGACGAACGACGAAGGTTGATCAAACTTGTGTGTAATTAGATAATTATCACATTAGCGGCTAACGAGATAAGTTGGGGCCAATGGATTACACGTGAGTTAAGGAAGAAGTGATTAAAGTGATTTAAGTTGTTTAAGCTCTGAATCTCGTTCCGAGTTTCTCATTTCATTTTCAAGTAACAAGACATAAGAGAAACTGGCTTCTAATTGAAATTGAGATTCCAATTTTCGAATGTCATTTTTCATTGGACGAGTATTGTTAGGCGAAAATATGAAAATATTAAAAATATTTGAGAATATTAAAATATTTGAAAATATAGACAATATAGAAAATATTTGAAAATATGAAAATATTGAAAATATTCGCAAATATTTGAAAATATGAAAATATTGAAATTATTTGAAAATATGAAAATATTGAAAATATTTTAAAATATGAAAATATGAAAATATTTGAAAATATGAAAATATTTGAAAATATTGAAAATATTTGAAAATATTAAAAATATGAAAATGTTGAAAATATTTGAAAATATTGATAATATTTGAAAATATGAAAATATTCGATAATATTTGAAAATATGAAAATATTGAAAATATTTGATAATATTTGAAAATATGAAAATATTGAATATATTTGATAATATTTGAAAATATGACAATTTTGAAAATATTTGATAATATTTGAAAATATGAAAATATTTGAAAATATGAAAACATTTGAAAATATGAAAATATTGAAAATATTTGATAATATTTGAAAATATAAAAATATTTGAAAATATGAAAATATTTGAAAATATTTGAAAATATGAAAATATTGAAAATATGAAAATATGAAAATATTGAAAATATTTGAAAATAATCAAGTATTGAAATTATTTGAAAATATGTGAAAATATTTGAAAATATGAAAATATTGAAAATATTTTAAAACATGAATATATTTGAAATTATTGAAATTATTTGAAAATATGAAAATATTGGTAATATTTGAAAATATTGATAATATTTGATGATATTTGAAAATATGGAAATATTGAAAATATTTGAAAATATAAAAATATAAAAATATTGAAAATATTTGAAAATATGAAAATGTTTGAAAATATGAAAATATTTTCAATATTTGAAAATAATCAAATATTGAAAATATTTGAAAAAATACAAAAATATTGAAAATATTTGAAAAAATACAAAAATATTTGAAAATATGAAAATATTGGACAGGGAAGAGTTAGCAAAAAATGAGGTATCGGGAAACTAGCAGAGAAAGGATAGGGAGATAAAGAAATAAGAAATAGTAGGAAAGAAAAAGAGACGATAAACGAAAGTAGGGAAGATTGGACGATATGCTACTGGAATATAGCAGGCTTAGAAAGAAAGGATAGGGAGTTTATGAGAAATTTGACACAATGGGATGTAGGAATACTCACAAATAAAACTACTAATAAATAGTCTTCTTCAACCAAAAATGAAATAGTTTGAATTTCAGTTAGAATTAATATTTCTTGGTTGAAAATTCATGTATTTTGTTGATAACTGAGATAACTCATTTTTTTGCAAAAGATTAATCTTCTTGGTTGAAAAGTTAACATTTCGCTTGAAAATTCAACTCTTGGGTTATTTCAATGTTGAAATTTTTTCTTAGAAATTTATTATTTTTAAGATTACTTAATAGAGTAATCTGTGCAACGGTTGACCACCTCATATTAACATGTTCATCTGAAAGAATACTCACAAATAAAACTACTAATAAATAGTCTTCTTCAACCAAAAATGAAATAGTTTGAATTTCAGTTAGAATTTATATTTCTTGGTTGAAAATTCATGTATTTTGTTGATAACTGAGATAACTCATTTTTTTGCAAAAGGTTAATCTTCTTGGTTGAAAAGTTAACTTTTTACTTGAAAATTCAACTCTTGGGTTATTTGAATCCTGGAATTTTTTTTTTTTAATTTAGTATTTTTTAAGATTACTTAATAGAGTAATCGGTACAATGGTTGACCACCTCATATTAACATGTTAATCTGAAAGAATACTCACAAATAAAACTACTAATAAATAGTCTTCTTCAACCAAAAATGTAATAGTTCAAATTTCAGTAAAAATTTATATTTCTTGGTTAAAAATTCATGTATTTTGTTGATAACTCATCTTTTTTTGTAGAAGATTAATCTTCTTAGATACAAAGTTAACTTTTTGGTTGAAAATTCAACTCTTTAATTGAATGCTGAAATCTTTTCTTTAAAATTTATTATTTTTTAAGATTAATAATTAGGGTAATCGGTGCAATGGTTGACCACCCTCCAATGGTTGGCCATCTCATTTAAACATGTTTATATGGAAGAATACTCACAAATAAAACTATTAATGAATTGTGTTCTTCAACCAAAAATGGAATAGTTTACATTTCAGCTAAAATTTATATTTTTTAGTTGAAAAGTCCAGTACTTGGTTGAAAATTCATGTGTTTTGTTGATAACTGAGATACCTCATCTTTTTTGTAGAAGATTAATCTTCTTAGTTAAAAAGTTAACTTTTTGGTTGAAAATGCAACTCTTTAGTTGAATGCTCAAATCTTTTCTAGAAAATTTATTATTTTTTAAGAGTTCTCAATAGGGTAATCGGTACAATGGTTGGCCACCCTCCAATGGTTGGCCACCTCATTTAAACATGTTTATATGAACGAATACTGACAAATAAAACTACTAATAAATAGTTTTCTTTTACCAAAAATGGAATAGTTTAAATATCAGTTGAAATTTATACTTTTTCAGTTAAAAATTCCAGTACTTGGTTGAAAATATATAATATTCCGCAGCGTATTTTTATATTTAAATTTAAAAATTGCGCGCGACAAAAAAATGAGCATACGCGTCGAACGTGTTTCTTTACTAGTTTAATAAAATTTCTGTTTTTCTTTTTATAAAAGTGTCGCATATATAAATTTTTGTTCGTTACGCTGGTATTTTAAACAAATCAGGTGATTTTCTTAAACAAATAACTACTTTTTCCACCAAAAATATTAATTTTCAAACAAGATGTTTAAATCTCTACCAAATAGGCGAATTTTCAACGAAAAGCATGAATTTTCTATCATATTTGTTTGAATTCTCAACTAAAATAGATACATTTTCAACCAAAAATTGAATAGTTCAATTTTCAGTTGAAAAAATTAATTTTCAACAAAATAGTTACTTCAAACAAATAAATGAATTTTAAGCTTGAATGATGAATCGCCGACCAAAAATACGAATTTTTAAGAAAGTAGTTGAACAAAAAAAAATGATTTTAATTTTGAATTCAAATCAGTGAAATTCAAGCAAAAAAGTCGAATTTTAAATAAAATATTAGAATCCTAAACCAAACACAATTTATTTTCAAAGAAACAGTTCCATTTTTAACAAAAAAATATTGAATTTCTACCAAAAAGGATGAATTGTCAAACAAACAGATGAATTTTCAACATAAAAAAAATAACTAGCAATAAAATATTTTAATTTTCAAACAATGAGATGAATTTGCAACTAAAATTATAACTTCTCTACAAAAAAAAAAGGAATTTTTAATCAAATAGTTGAATTTCAAACCAAAAAAATGAATTTCAAACAAAGAACAATAATTTTCTCGCAAAAAAGATAAATTTTCAACTAAAATGAATTAATTTTAGATTAAAAATTAAATAGTTTAAATTTCAGTAGAGAAAAATAAATTAAAAAAAAAATGACTTTGCAAACAAAATAGTTAACTTTTCAACCAAAGAAATGAATTTTCAGTCAAATAGTTGAATTTTCAAGTAGAATAAATCAATTTTCCACCAAAAACGGAATAGTTTAAAAAATTAATTTACAATAAAAATAAAACAATTTTGCAACAAAAGAAATGAATTTGTAAATAAAATGATCAATCTTCTATAAAAAGATGCATTTTCAACTAAATAGTTTAATTTTCCTCGAAATTTTCAACCATAAAGAATAATCTGCTCCCGCAAAAGATGAATTTTCAAGAAAATAAATAGAAAACTAAAATATATAAAGCAACAAAAATGTAATAGTTAAATTTTCAGTTATAACAATTAATTTACAACAAAAACTATATAAAAAAAACTAGTTTGTTCAAAATTAATCTTTTTTTGTAGAAAATTAAGGTTCTTGGTTGTCAATTCATCTATTTGGTTAAAAATTAATTTTATTGACTAAAGATTTATATTTTCAGTTAAAAATTTATTTCATCGGTTACAAAAATAAAATACTTTGTTGGAAACTCTTTTTTTTTGTTTGAAAATAAATACTTTTTACTAAAAATCTAACTATATGGTTAAAAATTTAACTATTAGGTTGAAAATAAACTTTTGTGTTGAAAAATCGTATCTTTCTATTGAAAATACAAACGTTTTGTGGAAAATTTGTCTTTTTTGCTTGAAAATTCAATAATTTGGTACAAAATTCCACTATTTGGTACAAAAGCCAACTGTTTTGTAGGAAATTAATTTTTTGTCAAAAATTAATTTTCTTAATGAAAATGTAAAGTAAAAATAGTCATTTAAAATTTTGTTAAAATATTTTTTTGATTCCACAAATCAATTTTTTTTATAAACTATTTGAATGAAAAAAAAATTTAATTAATATTATTAATTATCAATTATCATTGTTAAAATTCATTTTCAGTTAAAAATTGTTCGAAATTCAATATCTTCAATGAAATTTTGTTTCTTCATTGACTAAAAAATCTTTCTTGGTTAAAATTTCAACTCTAAAGTTGAAATTTGTTTCCTCTCTTAACTGAAGAATTATTCTGGGTTGAAAAAATGTAATTTTTTTGGTTGAAAATTTGTTTTTATTTTTGTTTAACATAATTGTTTTAACTAAAAAATCAATTATTCTATTTTTTATTGAACTATTATCTTGTTTAGGTTGAAAATTAGTGTTTTTGGTTAAAAATTCAACTAATTGGTTGGAATTTGAACTCGTTTGTTAAAAATTAATGGTTTTCGTTTAAGATTAATAATTTTATTTGAAAATTCATCATTTTAGTTGACAATTTATCTCCCTACAGTTTTGTGTTTTTAAAGCGTGAAACGCAACACATTTGTATGATTTATTGCATGATTATCTTTACAGTTCGACAAATAGCGATGTTTTCAAAACCAAGTACAACATCGTATCGCCGTGAATATGAAACGGAATTTGAATGGGTTCGAGAATATCAGACAACTAAAACAAAGGCAAGATGTGTGTGTTGTAAACAAAATTTAGATATTTCAACTATGGGAAAAGCAGCTCTAAGAAGTCATTAAACAAAATCCTCTAAACATATTGCCTATGTAAGTAACAGGGAAAAATGTCTTCAACTGGGAACTTTGACTAAGACTGTCAAAGAAGCATGTCAAACCTGCAATCAACAAGATATTCAAGACACGACAGCTACTGTAAAAATAACAGGTACATATCTCTATTTCTTAGCGTGGAAACACATATATTATTTCCTTATCCTGTGTTTTAGAAAATAAAAATTTTTAATTTTTTTGAAAAATAAAACTCTTTTTGTAACTTAAAGGTTATATTAGTTTAACATAAAATATTTCTTAGAAAATTAAAGTGTTTCAAACTTTAAAATCATCTTCATATTCTAAATTAAAAAAAAAAGATAAAGGTGATTGCGAAAATGTAGACCATATTGGACAATGAGATTGTCGAAATCAAACAAATTTCCAAACTACCTAAGATATTTTTTTAAATGACGTATAACACAAGAGAGTATGAAAATACCCAACTAAGAAATAAAGCAGTGTATTTGTAATATATATCAACTTTACTCGTTGCCAAAAGTCGCGTGACATGACATGCGACTGCGATAAAAAAAAAACAATTTTCAAAAAACCTTCAAAATATATACAGAACAGATAAAAATATGAGAAATATTACTACTTTTACGATTTATTTTAGCCCGAATTATTAACAGTTTGAATAACTATTTTCGAGTTTTATCCTAAAATAAACTCTATAATATTGAACTCTACTTTTGATTTTGGTTTTTATCAACTCAATATAAGTGATGTATGTGCATCTACATAAAAACTTTCAAAAATGATGTTCATATTGTGTAACAATTTTTCATTTTTAATTTTAGTTTGGGACAAATGTGTAACAAAACATTTTTCTTACGTTTTTATTTATAATTTTTTAACGAAGTGGTTTAAAATTTTGGAACTTTACCTAATTAGGCTTAAATATAATTACTTTACTGAGATATTTTCGAAAACAATTTGTTATTTGAAGAAAAAGTGAAAAATGAGTGGACTTAAAGTAGTCAACTTTTTGGAAATCACCCATAAGCAAATTATGTAAGAAAAAAAAACTGTTTGAATCTGTCTAACAGGTTAACAACAATCTTTATAAATATAAAAATATAGTAAAAAGTACGAAATTCTTTATTACTTAAAAGAATTCCTTTTTATTTAAGTTTATTGTGTCTTTTGGAGACTGTTTTACTACGTACTCACCTGAAACTACATCGACTTATATTTTTCAAGGTGATACTGAAAGGAAGTCATTGATGTATTTTGATTTTTTCGTTGTACTTAACTTTTTAAAATATTAATTGTATTTATATTGAAAGTTTTTTTTACCACAAGGCGTTTCTTTGCAGGCAAAATATTCGATTCTGAGAATACCTGCGAAGTCAATTCTACTGCAAACTTAAAAACACAATTGCTGCCATCAAAGGATTATTCTCTAAACAGGTCATCCCATGTTATGAACAAATTTTTATTTAACGAAAATGTTACCAGATCTGAGATTTTGTGGTGTCGCAGAATGTTATGAGCCACTCGTAATTCCGAAGCGCGGCCAGTGCTGCCTCTTTGTTTCCTCTTATGTTTTTAGACAGCGAAATAGCCTCTTAAGTTCAAAATGCAGCGAACAAAATTTGCGTATAGCATTGTGTACGGCATTGCTCCCTATCTCACTCAGTGCATGCAAAATTTTCTAAAATCATGTGATCGTATAGTGATTGGATTTGATGAAGGTCTGAAGAAAATTGCTTAACGCCAACAAATGGATCTGAATGTCTGGTTTTGGAACAGAGACAAACAGGAAGTCTCCTGTAAGTATTTTTCATCAGTTTTCTTGGGACATACCAAAGCCGTTGATTTATTAGATGGAATCAAGAACGCCCTCGCCGAAGAAAACCTAAAGAAAATAATCCAGGTTTCTATGGACGGCCCGAACGTTAATTTCAAACTTCATACTGACTTGTCACATCTAATGAAGGATATTAAAGGGAATCAGTTGCTTCTAGAAATGGGTAGCTGTGGATTGCACGTAGTTCATGGTTCTTTTAAGACAGGAGTAAACAAAGCTGGATGGACGCTCGTTAGTTTTTTACGTGCTGCTTACAACCTCTTCAAAAATGTACCCGCGCGTAGAGCCGATTATATTGTTTACACAGAATCTAATCTTTTCCCAAGCATTTTTTTGTACTACTCGATGGATTGAAAATGCTCCTGTGGCTGAAAAGGCTCAGACAATTCTGCCTCAGTTAACTGAGTACGTAAAGCGTGCTATCAGATATAAGAAAGTTCCTAGAACAGAAAGTTTTGAAATCGTGTCTGAATCTTTGCAAGACGAATTTTTTGGACCCAAATTGGCTTTCTTCCAGTCATTGGCTTTACTTTTACAACCTTTTCTTGTAGGCTTCCAATCTGAATCCCCTATGGCTCCTTTTGTCTACGAAGATCTGAGTACACTAGTATATTCTCTTCTTGTACGCTGTGTGAAGAAAGAAGTAATTGAAAATGCAGTGCAACCGTATGATAAAATAGATTTATCTGAAAAATCTAATCTTTTATTCGCAAAGGATTTTGACTTGGGCTTTTCTACTAAAAGCGCACTTTCTAAGCTTAAGGGTGTAAAAAAGTTGCAAATTCTTCAGTTTCGTCAAGAATGTCGATCTATTCTTGTTTGTATATTGCAAAATATTTTCGAAAAATCTCCCTTGAAGTACTCTCTCACTAAAGCCATAACATGCTTAAATCCCACCCTCATTTCTAAGGACGTAAAGATTGCTAAAAGAAGATTAAATTCTTGTCTTCAAATTTTATTTGGGAAAAATTCCAATTCTGGGATTTTGGCTGACAGGGCGCAACAAGAGTATATTAAATGATGCTCTCTTCCATTCGTATCTGAGGCTGTAAATGGTTATCGTCGTTCAGAAACGCGACTTGATAATTTCTGGGTACAAATTCTTGCATCATCCGGCGAGGGCTATGCGAATTTTCTTCAGATAGTGTAGATTGTTCTAATTCTTTCTCGTGGTAATGCATCATTAGAACGTGGTTTTTCTGTTAATAAAGAATGTTTAATTGAAAATCAACATGAAGAAAGTCTTATAGCTTTAAGGAAAGTGTATGACTTAGTAAAGGAAGCAGGAAATGTTGAATCAGTAGAATTGACGAAAAACTTGATACATCATTTTCGAGATGCATCTTCTGTTTATCGAGAAAGTCTTAAACAGAAACGGGAGGAGGAAAATGCTGCATTAGCAAGCGAGAAAAACAGAAAACGCGCAGCTGAGAAGAAACAGGACCTGAAGGCAAAACGCATAAAAGTTTTAGTAGAATCACAAAACGAAGCTGATTTAATCGAAGCGGAGATTGATTCTTTGGGAAAACTAACTTTCTGGACCATCAGGAAGCAAGCGACTAACAACCTATAGAGTGATACATGGTAGCTCTAAGAAAGCATCCAGAGGTGACTTCTGTCACCTCCAACACTCAAGGCCACTGTGTAAGCATAGCAGTGGTAAAAGATCACCTGCAAACTACACTATGCTTCTAATTTTGTATCTAAAACATCAATGCAAATGATTTCATACATCGTATTAATTTAACTATCTATATTCTAATCGCGTCAGTCACTTGACTCAGTCCGTGGCTATGATGGAAAACGGGGTTCTTCTTAACCCGAGAACAAGTTTGAAAAAAAAATATATATATAAATCAATAAAAATGGGTGCGTTTCCTTGTATGTATTCAAGTTAAAGTTATAGTCGACTGCAAATCACTTGTTGAAAATTTGAAGTTTGGTACTGGTTTTTATTTTTAGCCCTTAGATTAGGCACCTACTCGAAATATTACAACTTCTACATATAATTTATTAATCAAATATTGTCTAAAAAATAGCGTATATTGAAATTCCACATCATTTACATAAAAAGTACTTTCTACAATAATTTTTGTTAAAACCTAATTTAAGTATGGAAACCTGAATGTTGAAAATTTGTAATATTTCCAAATAATTATGTGTGACTTGTATTCCATAGAATTTCTAATGTGCCCCAGAAAAAAATCTTGTAGTGTGGGAAATGTGAAATTCATGGCCCGGATCAAATAACAGATTTTTGGACCGATTAGGGAATTATTTCTTTAGAGTGGGGGAGAAAGAACTCCTAAAAATTCGGTTCAGCGAAGGCGGATTACGCCGGATGAATCTGAAATAACTTGAATTACTCTTAATACCTTGAATTGCAAGTGGTTCACCGCAGATCACAAGCGGATTAATACATAATAAAAGTGGATTACTCTGGATTACAATAGGATTACTGCGTGTTGCACTCGGATTACCCCGGATTACAAGTGTATTACTCCATATTACAAGTGGCCTATCTGTAATGACAAATGGATTGCCCGAGATTAAAAGTGTATTATATGGGATTACAAGTGGATTACCTAGGATCACAAACGGATTACCCAGGATTACCCTCGATTTTATGTGAAAAATAAAACTTTTAGCAAATTTCTGTGAAAAAATAAAAAATAAAATTTTAAATGAAGGAGTTGAAAATATTTCTGCATTTTTTGCAGTACTTGGGAATACAAATAGATTGCTGGGAATTGCAAGTGGATTAATCAAGATTACAAGTGGATTACTCCATCTTACAAATGTGTTACTTGGATTTACTAATGGATTGCCTGGGATTACAGGAGAATTACCTAGGAATATAGGTGGATTACTCGGGATTACAAGTGGATTACCCAGGATTCGACTGGGTTACTTGGATTAATAGGATTACTCCGATTAACTATTAGGTCCATCGTATTACCAGAGTTGTTTTCCCCTCTATTTTATGTGAAAAATAAAACTTCTGTCAAATATTCGTGGAAAAAAATGAAATTTTAAATGAAGCAGCTGAAAATATTTCTGCATTATTGCATAACCTGGGACTACAAGTGGATTGTCTGGATGAAAAGTGGATTACTTCAGATTACAAGTAGATTACTTCGGGTTACATGTGAATTACTCCATATTACAAATGGATTGCCTGGAATAGCAAATGAATTACCTGGTATTGTAAGTGGATTACCTGGGACTACAAGTGAATTACTTAGGATTACCTAAGATTTAACTGAATTACTTGGATTACTCGGATTACGCCGTATTCCCATTTTGGATAAGTGAGCAGTCCAGCCGATTACCACAGTTGTTTCCCCCTCTATTTGATGTGGAAAATAAAACTTTTATCAAATTTTCGTGAGAAAAAGGATCTTTAAAATGAAGTAGCTGAAAGCATTTCTGCACTTTTTACATATAGGATGGCAAGTGGTTTACGTAGGATTACACTGAATTATGTGGATTACCGGATTACGATTACCATTTCGGGTAACTGATCGGTCCAGCGGATTACCAGAGTTGTTTCCCCCTCACTTCAGTGTTTGGTTTAGAAAAGGGGGGGCTGCAGTGAACATGAGAAACAGCCCCTACAATTACTTGAACCAGTTCCTCAATTATAAAAATGTGATAACTCCTATGATTATAAGTAATAAAAAGTACAAAAAAATACTTTTGTTTTTTAGGTCAGAGACACACCGAGGAGAGGTCCAGACTGAATTTAAACGGAAGCAGACACCTGTCAAGAAGTGCGACGGAACTAAGGGATAATCAGAGCAATACTCCTAATCGGTCACCAGTACATCGGACACATGATGATGAGACGGAATCCATCACACGTCACAGACATCGTCACGCTTCTGTAGCGCAAAGAACTCACACTTTTTTCGCGACCCTAAAAAGTCGCTGGGCTCGAAGTAGGAGCAAAGAAAGAAAAAAATCGAAGGATGCTTCCAGCTCCCATGCACATGATCATTACAAAAATCATGGCTTGGAATCGGACTATGCCGCCGATTATTCATCAGAGCACAGCAGAAGCTCTTCCGCTACTCAGAGCCCTGCTAAACATTACCTCAATCACCCAGGTAAGGAGCCGTACTTAAATTAAATTACGGATTATAGACCCTCTCTAAGAGCCCCTCCCCCTGTAACTAAAAGTAACAAAATATTTCTACCCCCCGCCCCTACTGTACATAATTTATGGTTTCCAGAAATAGTAAGATATGGGACTTGACACTAATGAACATTTTTAGTATTTAAGTTAATACATACTTTGCGCAGGTAAATACTTATATATACAGGGTATGTTCCATAACGAGTAGGACTGACTTTCCATAGCCCAGGTGGAGCAATATCGGGAGTTTTTTTGGACAGGATAGGTGGTGGGAGATATCAGGAACCAAATGTATGCTCGAAAAGTCCCTCCGAGCATTTGCGGGGTGAATATCGCGCGAGAAGTAAACCCTTTTTGTAGGCTTTCGTCTCGCTCTCAAAATGGACCGCATGCTCGAGCAGTGCCAGTGAAAAACAGCTCATCCGCTCATTGCATCCTCTCCGTATGCCTGCTTAATCATAATGAAATTCTCGGTTGCAGACTTTTCAAGTTTCATACAAAACTTCACCGCCCAGCGCTGCTCGAGCATGCGGTCCATGTTGAGAGCGTGACGGAAGCCTACAAACTGATTTACTTCTCGCGCAATATTTACTTCGCAAAAGCTCGGAGGCGACTGTTCGAGACTTGAGCATGCACTTGGTTCCTGACGCTGACATCCCCCACCACACATTCATCCCGTAAGTCCCTCCATTACTCTGTCTTGGCTATACAAAGTCAGTTTTACTACTTATGGAACTGACCCTGTATATAATAAATATTCACGAAAGATGTACAGTCGAACTTCGATAACTCAAACTCCGATAACTTGAATTTTTGATTACTCGAACTTTTTTCTTATTCCCGGCCAAAAGTCCTATCTTATACATGTTAAAAATATTCGATAACTCGAACTTCGATAATTCGAATTTCGCGATATCTCGAACAAAATCTTCATGCCCATTTGACTTTTCAGACTCGATAACTCGAATTTCAGTATGTACTTACAAATTTTAGGAAGGACATTTGTACCTGATTGATGAACTCTGAGCTCGTCCTTCGTCCATGGAACTACTCCAAATGAATAGAGTAGTACCGGGACGGCAAGCATGTTCGTCGCATTTTATAAAAATGATTTTGGACCTATTCAGTTTTCGTCAATTCTCGACGTTTTGAGACCCCCGAGTCAAAAAACATAGTTTGTACAAAAATGTCTGTCTTTCGGTCTGTCGTCTGACCGCGCGATAACTTTCGAAGGAGTTTTCTAATTTGAATTTCCTTCTGCACACTGGTTTGTGGTCCAAAAAGTGAGGTACAGTTCGTTAGCCAGTCTTCTACTGCCAATATTTATGGTTTTGGCCATGAAAATTCAAACTGAGAAACGTAATAATAAAAGTTTCCCTTGAAACCGCGCAAGATACAATGAATAGACAAGAGACCAAAATTATCTGTTTTTGAAAGTTCTACGAAATTGCTTTTTACAGTTTTTTCCTAATTATAAGAACAAGCCAATGAAAATACGTATTTTTCGATACCAATGGATATTATGAATTGTAATAATATAAATTTATTGAAATCATACATTTTTCAGAGTAGCTGAGAATAAAATATAATGCAAAATAAAAAACAAATATTAAAATTATCATGATAAATAAAATTAGTACTTTATTTTGCAATATCTGAATAAGCAATCCCAGGCCGAGGTACAGAAATAAACGTAATATACATATGATATAATAGTGTTGAACATAGTATAGAAAAGTTCACATTTGTGACAAAATACAGTGCGGAGCACAAGATACCTGATGAAAATGTGTTTGTTAAGGCCGAAGGAGCTTTACCAAAAGAGAATTCAAATATTTTAAAAATATCTTAAACGAAATTTGTAGATCTTATTGAAATGCATATTTTGTATGTCACGCCGTTTTCTTCATGATTGATATTTTCCGAGAAAATTAGTGATAAATTTGATGAAGTGTAACTGGTTTCAGTGCAGTATCGGTCATCTCGCAGACTGAACAGATTGAAAAAGGTTAGGGGTGTAAACTTAATTTATTGTGACAGGTCACAGGAGTTCCTTCCCCCCACGAAACGTTGGAACAGGCTAGGGGAATTGACCAACATTATTTTTGTGATCAGTGAAAGGGGGAGGTGGTTTGAACAAACATTCTTTCTGTGACCAGTCACAGAAGTTCCTTCTCCCCCCCACGAGACATTGAAAAGGGGTAGGGGTTTGACCAACATAGTTTCTGTGACCAATCACAAAAGTGCCTTCTCGCCTCCCACAAGACGTTGGAAAGGGGTAGCAGTTTTACCAACATTATTTCTGTTACCAGTCACAGGGGTGTCTTCCCGCCCCCCCCCCCCACGAGACGTTGTAAAGGGTTAAGGGTTTAGCCAGCATTATATCTGCGACCAGTCATAGAAGGCCCTAATACTTACTGGACTCAAGCCTGTTGGACTTGCTAAATTTCAATAGCGATTTTCTCAAAAAGTACTTATCAATCCTAGAGGGAAAGTGTTTCTAATAGAAAATGTATATTTTTATTGGATCTACAACTTTTGTCTGAAAACTTTTCTGAAATGTTGTGTATTTTCCGAGATAAATGGGAAAAATCATTACTTTTATGGGGTTTTCTAGGTTTTTACCATTAAAATCAAATTGGCGGCTATTTTCCCTATTATATTCGTAATCAGCGCGTCAAAATAATAGGTATACGGAGTTGCAAATTAATCGGAGGTATGCACTTATCAGAAGAACACCCATATGGCTAATTGTCAAATTGTAGGCAAATTTTAGCACCTACAGTAGCAATCACATTAATATTAAGAATTAAATATTCCATAACGGAAATAGATCTTATGACATCTACAAATTGATCAACCAAAAGAAGCATTTATAACTATTGTAGATAATTGTTTCGAATATAAGTCAGGTGGCCTAATAATTTAAAGGTCTAATTGTTACTATTATTTTTTCCTTTAATAAACACGTTTTAAATTACACAAATGGAAACAACGTGACTGTAGTACAATTAAAAATTCGACATTCACTAAAACTATTTACAAGATTTATTATGCAGTCTTTCAAATGTATTAAAATATATTGATTACATTATGTCACACACTAACTAAGTAACTGAGTAATAAATTATGCTCCCATTTTTATCAAAATTGAAAATATTAACTCATGAAATATCAGCAGGTGTATGGCAAACTACATTAAATTACTCATTTTCTAACATTTTTATATTAGAGTCTCAGAAACTTTGAGCTGTAATAACAAATCGACTTACCTGTGCTGTAATATAAATTCCAACACATCTATTCCTTTCTAATAGACTTATTTAGCTCACCACTTGAGATCTGTAGAATTATGAATAGAGGTTAGAAGACAGTAAAAAAACCGGCCCACCTGATCCACGCGCACGCGCATATAAGGAGTTGTACGCTCTGCAAGTGTACCGTACGGGAATGATGCGAGAAAAATAATGAAGTTAAGCCTTTTTTAATATTTATAAGAAATAACAGATTGTAGTCATAAACAGTCACCTATTTATGAAAGAAAACACCGCTGAGCAAGTAACGGAATGGGTTTTATCATTTTTTTTCACTCCGAAACTGGTTTTTAACGCACGTACGGGAATGAAGTTTTTGTTGTCCAAATGTAATCTTCAGTTTTAATATCGGATTCACAAAAATTAATAAATTACTGTAACGACGTCTGAAATGACAAAAATTGAGGGACAGACTTTAAAGTTTCTACAATATTGTTTATTTGACTTGAAAAATGTGCATAATTGAATTTATGTTCATCCAAAGTTTAAAAACTTTATACGTGAAGCGTTTTTCGGATTATTGTCTGAAAAATAGGAGAAAATAAGTTCATCCTTGTGCAAAGTGAGGTTGGGACGCTGTATGGTAATGACGTTTGGGGTGTTCTTATATGAAATTAAAGTAAATAGAAACAGAAATGAAAAAAAATAACAGACCTTTTTTCAGAGGATGATAATAAGTATTTATTCAATTAAAAAAATTAGTACGAGTTTCTAAGTTAATGTTATATTACTGGGACTTCAATTTTGCCTTCTATGTAGTCCAAGAGCTGGTGAAGTTTTTCATGAAGTGGGAGTATTAGTCCTAGTTTGTATCGAATATATCTGGGATAGTCAGATTCACTTTCATGCATTGTTAATTCGAACTTTACTTGTTCGCATTGTACAAGAAACAATTTGAATAGCTCTTGATACTGAATAAGATAGTGATCGCAAAATATACAAAACCCAAAGTCAGCAATACTACTTCGAATTGTAAAAAGAAAGATTACTAGATCAAGCAGCTTCAATAACCACTTGAAATAGTAGAGTTGAACATGTAAGCTGTTATAATAACTAGTTTGCATAGTAATCAAAGAATTGTGATTTTGACTTTTGCAAGTAAGTTCGATCTCCTTTTTCGCATTGTAATGAGCACTTTCAGAGAATTACAGGCAAATAACTTGTTTGAACACGCTGTATAAGATCTTCACAGCTGTCCTGAACAACAGGAATGTTCGGCGAATTGAGCCTGTATAGCGTGAAATTTACGAACAAAGTGGCTCGAAAAAAGGTGTAGCAGGCTGTCGAGAGAACCTGCTAATTGACAGGTGTGTCTGTAAAGACGCTGCAGTCATATATATATATATATATATATATATATATATCCCTTAAAGGGCAATGTGGGTGTCAAACACCCAGGACAGCTTTGAGCTCTGATATTCTATATTAAATTCGAAATAATAAGATACGTGACATCATCTGGCGGTTTTTCGAGAATGCATTAGTGAGTACAGTACGTTGGTAGAGTATCCCAAGCGATAGTTCACCTTCGGCAGCTGGTGATGGTAGACGCTTCAAAATCGGTGGGTACTGAACACCCAGTGTGCCAATAGTGTTGCAAACAGTTTTTTTGGATCAGATTTTTGTCTTCATATATTATATATTTTCGATTACTTTTGAACGTAATTACATCATCTATAATGATTAGTTATTTTGTTTGAATTTTTATATAGTTTTGTGCATTTATATATGGCGTACAATCTACGACAACGAACGATCTGTGAAGACTTGATAGCCACGCAGAGATCTCCGCTACGCAATAGCAGGAATGTTAGGTCGTGATAGAGCAGAATTAGAAGATCCTGCTGAGCAGCAACTTGTTCTGGCAGAAAATTAGGCTAGATGCGCAATATGCCCTGCCAAAAAAGATAAGAAAACAAACGCTCGCTACATAGCTTGCAGACGGCCAACGTGCAATGAGTACCGTTCAACCCTTTGCACCGACGGTGGTGTATATGGATAAAAATTTTTGAAACTTTTTTCATCTTTCATATCTCTAGTTTGTCATCTTGGTACTCGCTTGTCCTTAATTTTTTGTAATATTAGACTTTTATGTATGAAGAAATTGATTTTAGTATGAAAAATACAGTGTATACTGTTTCTGGAGTATCCCATCCAATTTTTAGGTCAAAATATTAACAATTACGCAAAATGTATTTTTTTTTATGAAGAAACTCATTTTTTCGATTTTTTTCAAAAGTCCAGTTTTTGAAAAATTTAAATTAATTACGTCGTTATAAAACCAACGGTATGAAAAAATGTATAATTTTAAATTCCATTAAACTTTCGTTAGAAAATATTGATATTGGACTTAGTTGTACAAGTTTAAACATCTGCGAGTGGACGGTATGCAATCGCTCACTCGCAGTGCTGTAAAGCTCATCAATCGGGTATGGGCGTAGAAGAGCAGCGTGATGCCCCTTTCACCTGAATTGCCCTACTCAGCAGTGGGACTCCGATTGTTTTCCGAAGTCGAAAATCGAACGAACCATTCTTTTTATCTTCACACATTAGAAAAAGAGGTCCGTTCGACCTAGGAAACCATATTCTTATTACATAAAATATCCTACGTACCGAGGTAACGAAGTCTTTTTACGGCCAAGCGTGAGTTTGCCAAAAACACGCGTTCGGTCGTAAAAAGACTACTTCGCTGCCTTGGCGCACAATATACTATTACTCTAAATATACCCTCGTGAAAAGAAAGACCAACTTAAGACTACAGTATAGGCAGGTGTAGGCCTGTCTTAAAGTGATCTTACATTGATGTTTTCTGGCCGACAGTAGACCACAGTCTTTTTGTTCCAGCCAGCAGTTTAAACCCCCCATATCCATAAATTTCCACTTTTAGGTATAGCTAGTCTGTTGATACAGACAGCTCTTCTCATTTCCGAGAGAGAGAGAGAGAGAGAGAGTGGTGTCTATTTCAATGTTTGAAACTGATCTTAAAGTGGTATTAAGTTGATCTTTCTCTGCACGAGAGTATAATCAGAAAATGCAGATTTGACGTCTTTAAACAGTATACATACAGTTAATGAGGATTATTTCAACTCAATGGAATTTAAGATATATCTAAAAATCCGAGAGTCTTTGAGAATGTTTGAGATTTACGCCAAAGCGTCACTTAACTAGGGTACATAAACGCAGAAGAATGCCAATATCGGAATATGGTGTCGTGTACATATCCCAGCTCGTTTAAGACATAGCCAACCTGAAATTCTGTAAGGTGTTTTCCTTCATTATATGTAACCCCAGGTGGAAAGATCCACGCGAAATTTGCTTTGTAAATTTAAACAGTCCAAGTGAATTTTCACGTGGAATTCCACATGGAGTTTCACATAGAACGTTAAAGATAATTTTGAATTGCAAATATGAGATGAGCAGCAATGGATGCCATTTTTGAATTTAAAGTGTTAAGTCTTAACACAGAGATTCAACTAGTGAGTCATACTTTAATTAAGATTCGAATATTAAAAGGCTGTGAAGTGGGCTTAATCGTTTTATTAGAAAGCGTTCTGACCAATCAGAGGAGCTTACCTGTAAGTGTGCGAGAAAGAGAGAAGAATGAACGAACGCGGGACTCAACTAGAGTCTGTCTGTCGTTCGTCAGTCACTGTAGTTCGGCTAACGCGTGCGGAGCTCCCTCGTGTTCAGTCATCGAGTTTAATCTCAATTTCCAGTACCTTCGGGTAGTCGCATTCGAAACTTTTTCCACTACCTTCGGGTAGTCGCATTCGAAACATTTTCCACTAGCAACGGGTCGTCGCAATCATATCTTTGTCCACTGTCTCAAGACAGTCGCATCGTGGTTGTTATAGCCACCTCCTGGTTAAGGAGTTTATTTTTTGAACGCTTCAATGAACGCGAATCACCGATTGTGCGGGGTGTGTGTGTGTGTGGCATGTGTGTGTGTGTGGCGTGCAACGGTTTTCTTTCGCGTCTCTCTTTGAGATTTGTACTTTGCATTTGATTGAATATATTAGGGTTTTTATGCCTTGAAATAGTATTTTTCATTTCAAGCGGTTCATTTTAATCTAGTGCAGTGCGGAATTACATGTATTATCTTCAAAAACTAAACTAACTCGCTGATCCACCTAGGCCGAAACGAGAATAAAAGATTCTCTTTTTGTTTGAAAATTAAACATAAAGTAAACCGTACACTATATTAATACGTCTTGCTCCATAATTCTAGAGGTGGTTCACTTGCTATTCTACATAGAGTTCCCCCTCAGGTGCGAATTGACTGTCGGGCCAACCGTCGGACGGCCGATCCAACTTTGTGAGCCACTGGTCGGGCCAACCAGCTAATTGATAACGGTCCACCGCCTGTTGCTTCTCAACTTCGTCCCGACATTTGGTCTCATATACTGTGCCATCTATTAAGATGATGTCGGCCCAACCTTGGACAACACTATGGGACCGGCTTTGATTTTTGATGGTTGGTACTACCCAGGTGTAAAACACCACTGGCGTACTTCTGGCCCAGTACATATTGCCGGAGTCCCAGTACTGACTGCATAGGGTCCGAATATGATTTATAATTTAAAAAATGTGAATTTCAAACTCTTTATTCAATTTTATAACCCACTATTGCTAAACTATTAATATATAACAAAATAGGTATTCAAAAAATAAATAATAATTTATTGTGAGTATTTTGTCCATAAATGTTAATGGTCCTTTAGAATGAATACATATATTACATTTTGAAACATTATATTACGAATGAAATTTCTAACGCTACGGGGCACAGTGGGATGAAATAAAAAAACGAGGTTCAAAATAACTTGTATCTGGCAATTTTTAACCCATTTTTGAATTTTTTTTAAGAAAAATTCAGCATTGAATTTTGAAGAGAGTTATGTGGCTTGATTTTTTAATTGTATTTTGTTTAAACTTTTATTTAAATGCAAAGTGTGAAGCGCTCTAGACTTCTCCTAGCGTTAGATAGTACTCGTATTCTGTCAACAATATGCTGCCTGATGGTCAGTAGCTTTGATTTGTTGAGTGTGTGATGACAGACCCGCAGTTCACACGCGAACTGTCGAACCTTGGCAGTGAAAGTCCTGCTCGATGTTTTTTAGTCAATCACACACTTAATGCGGGACGCGTACTGTTTTGCCCAGCCTATCTTTGTGCTGAGTTGATGCATTCGTCTCTTGGTCTTATGGTCAACCGTTGGTTTTGTTGTACGTTTTGCATCTGCCAAAGCTCTCGATGCATTATATACACTACAATTGATAGTCCAGAGGTCGGGTTCTTCGGAAAAATCTCCACGAAGCGTAAGCTCATACATATGCATAAGAACTTGCATATCAATTCGTCCGTTCCGCGATTATATATCTAACGCCATTATGGCGGACACGGACTTCGGAATCTCCATTGTCTTCGCAACTGAATTTTTCTGAGAACAGCTTACATCGTTGCAAATGACAGGGATCCTATCCTGGAAATGGTCAGGAAACACGAGATAATTGGCAAAAGAGCGTTTCTTTACAAAGCTGCGGAGCAGGTGGCCAAGCACCTTGGCCTGACTCTTAACATCAGATGTAAGGAAAGTGCATTACTCCATTCAAATGCCTTGCTTCTAAAAGCCGAAGTAAAGAAATCAGAAGTTGAAAAATTCCGACAAAAGCTACTCGATGAGAAAATGCTCGGAAACTTTCACAGAAATGTAGAAAATCAATCCTTGTTAAAGAAGCAAACTTTTACTTTCCTTAGATTATCAGGACCTAATTTAGATACAGGAGGCTTTATTTTCACTTGGCAGAAAGGTGTTATTTCGGCCTTAGTATACCGCGAACACATTTTACGTCAAGAATTTCCCAGCGAAAGCTGCAAAGCGTGTCATGCACACGCTGAGTACATAGAACACGTACTGTCTGGGTGTTACAATCACGCGAGAACGACGTATCTTTACAGACATAATGTGGCTGCTACCTTGTGCTGCTGAACGCTCTGAGGGAGATAAGGCAAATGTCCCAGTTTAGATGTGTGTAAGGATTTGTGCGGCGTATTTTGCTGGTAAAAGTATTTTAAATCTTATGAATGGAGACATTTTTCTGATATTTCATTCAAATTCAAAGGAATTTCTAAATCTACTTAACACGTTTCTTAAAAGGAGAATCTGACCCATTATTTTTAATTTGTAATTAAACTACAGCACTTCAAACTGTAGCACTTCAAATAATGTCACTTTAAACTGCTACACTCCAAACTACAGCACTTCTGCAGCACTTTAAACTAGAATACAAGGATCTGCAGCTGTCAAGTGTCGCATGATTTCCGCTAGAGAAGACAATATTTTGTCGCTGAGAGATTATCTGACTTGAAATGTACAACCTACCTGATTAGAAATAAATTCGAGCCTAAATAAATGAGGAATTTTAAAACGTTTTCAAGTGGCACTTTTTCTCTACGTTCAATTTTCGTGAAAAGTGTGCAAATATCTAAGATTAAATTTTCCAGTAGAGAAAAATATCTTAAAAATAAACAGCGTCTCTTAACGAAATTTAAAGTTTTGGAAAGTTGGCTTCTATAAAGTAAGGAACAACAGGTTCTAAAATCCTTTGAAGAAAATGTCAATTTTTAATATCTGCAGATTCCAATTTGAAAAAAAAGCATCTGTATATTAGATAGGAACTTAGGACCTATAAATAAATATTGTTCACAAATTAAACAACGTTTGAATTCATATGTAAGTTGTGGATAAACTGTCGAATCAACGAGTGATGAATGGAATATTCTAAGACAATTATTACACCCAAGCAGGCAAACGAAATCTGTTGGGTTCTATTCGAAATCTACATTAAAAAAAAAAGGTATTTCGAAACATATTTGACTTTCTATTTGAATCTATTAGACGTTCAGTGAAAGGAAGCAGTAGAGCGCCCTCATTTTTCAAAATCAAATTTTTTCTGTTCCCACACACGGATTCCGTAGCAATTATTTTCTTCGAAATCTTTTGTTCCTTGAGGACCACAACCCTCTTATGAGCCGAAAAAACAGCGTAGAATAAAAATTAAAAATTTTATATAAAGGCTATTTTCTATATTTATCAACAAAAGGGGACAAAGGTTGTCAATAAATCGTATTAAAGACTATGAAGCAAGTGCTCGTATCAATATTTCCAATCTTTTAAGAATTCATAAAGTGGGGGCTGTTCAAATTAAAATTTTTTCAAATCGATTCCCAATTTTTTAACAAGAGCCTTTCGAACGTAGGAAGCTTATCAATTTTTTTTTAACTATGGAATAATCGGAGGCAACCCAAAATTTTAAAATAATCGAAGACAGTGGACGATGAAATTTGAAAAAATTGAAATTTCGAAGAAATCCAAAATAATTACTGGTAAGATTTGAAGAAATTGACAAATTTGTCAATGGAAGGTTCTTAAACTTATTGAGATAAGCAAGTTTATTTTGAGAAACTATACAAAAGTCTATGACAGCGGGAAATTTAGGAAAATCGAGATTGCCAGAAATGCAAATTTGAACTAAAATTTTAAATTCAACGAATATCCACACTTTTATTGTAAACCGTAAGCAAAAAACTATCTTTCATTGATAATTCTCGAGATTATTTTTTTATTATTGTATGTATCATCGGCTAGTGTATACTTTCTTAAATCAAACTTGATATCTGAATTATTTTAAATCGTTTCCGTTAAAAAGCGCAGACACTTATCAATTTTTTCAAAATTGATCAGCCGCCATCTTGCCTTTTCAGAATTTCGGTTGTTTCTCACTTTCACCTAGTTTCTGCCAAAAACTTGTTTATCTTGCCGTGTGAAAGAGATCTTAGATCTTAGATGTTTTCGAATTGTCGACTGTCAATGACTATATAATATTTTTTGAAAATAAACCTGCTTATCTTGCCAAATTTGAGGAGATTTCGTTAGAAAATATTCACGTTTATTACTGTCAAAAGTAGAGATCTCTTTCTATGGTATAATTTTTTTCATTGCCCTATTTTTGAATAGGGCGACTTCATCCGATTATTGTCAATGTGGAACAAACGAATCTGGGTTCATATTAGTGGTTTTATTGTAGTGCCACTCGAGACTGTCTCTTCTGAATCTTATTGTAATACCTGAAAATAGCCCTGAAATAATACTTTGTTTCTACAGTGATAATTTATTTCTGATTTCAACGGCCGCAATTTTGAATTTCTGATAAATTTGGATTTTTCATTACCAGCACCTGCATTACAGTCATGAACAAATTTTTTCACACAACTTAGGCCCCTATTGTTAAAATTGTTTTGAAATACCACATTTTGAGTAATTTCTTATGGGTAGGATACTATATTATACAGGAGCACTGGACCGTCATGTTTGTACTAAGCTACTTACCGTGAGTTCAAATGCTATTTAAATAGAAACAATTCCATTTCAAGAGACTAACTATAAACTAATATGCTAGAAGGAGAACAATCAAAAACATTAAAAATTTCAAATAAATATATTGAAAATTATACCAATTTATATTTGTGAATTGATTTTAGGAATTTGAATGGAATTAAATAATTAATTAAGAAAGAAAGGGATAGAGACATAAGAAGCCATAGAAACACGAGAGCTTGCATGAAAAAATGCATGGACGTGAAGGAAGCTAGAGAAGTGTGTCAGGACAGAAAAGTGTAGCGACAAATAGTTTATAAAAACAATGTGAGTAGAGTGAATAACGCCTTAAACAAAAGACCTTGGATACTAATGAGCTCGAGTCCGTGGCTATGATGAAAAACCGGATTCACCCGAGAATAAGTTTGGAAACAAAATAATAATGGTTCGTTGTTTTTTACACTATTTTGAAGATGTTTGAATTAATTTATAATCACTGAATCCGTTTGTAACATTAATAGTTATAAAAAAAACTCCACATGCATGAGGCAGTCGTTTCTTTCTCCCGTTTCGTTCTGAATTTTTGCCGTTTTGCTCCATCGATGATTGAGGGCCCGGATTAAAGGAACCGTTATAACTTTCTGGAACTTATAGTGGAGGTGCTCCTTACCGCTTGAAGTTAATCAATAGTTAGGAATCCCCGAACTCTAGGCGCCAGACAGTTATGACTGGTTCTTTAAGCCTGTTAAACAATTTGGCGTCAACACCGCACGCCACGGCAATTTATTCTTCAATTGGTCATAAGTTCAGTTATCTTATGAATCGATAACAAGCATAATTTGACAATCGCTTTTGTGTAAACACCTTCAGCTGTCTTTACAGTTACAGCTCGCACGAGATTTTTTTGTCCGAGATGACAAGAGATGACTCTACACTGAGAAAACAATGCTGTTGAATCAAATGTACGCACTTTCGCGCTCTGTCAAAAACAGATACTATTGATTCAAATGAATATTCAATGAAACAATAATGATTCATTTCAGCTTGACAGTGATGCTGTGAATTCGACCGTGATACTGTGAATTCGGTAGTATGTCCATTTGAATTATTGAGATCTGCTTTTGACCGAGCCCTAAAGTGCGTACTTTTGATTCAACAGCATTTTTTTCTCAGTGTACCCAAACTCAATTTACATGGAGGATTATCTTTATTGCGATTATTAATTAGGGTCTTTAGAGCAGATGGTTCTGGCGTTAAGAGCAAATGAGTACCTTTTAGAAAGTGACCAGGAGATAAACAGGATGATCTATCTACATTATCTGAAATAGTTGATATCGGCCTCTAATTCAGGCTCGCCTCTATTTGGCAGAGAAGTGTGGACATCTCCTCTATAGTAAGTGTGCGAATACCTACTTTTGTATGTAAGTGGTGTTTGCCACTTTTCACACCTGCTTTCCATAAGGCACTAAAATGTAGTGCATAAGGAGGTATGAAATGACACTTGATATTTTCTCCTTCTAGATGAATAGCTCTAGTAGCTAAACACACCAGGGAGCTGTATAAGCCTTATATAAGCGACTTACAGCCGCGTTCATTCCCCAGTCGAACTAGAATAGGTCCTGAGTCGTAAATGTCACTATGTTCAAAAGGTCTTGATCTTGACACCCTAGTCTAGTTGCAGGAAATTCACCTATCATCTGAAATGGAATTATCGCTTTTTGAAGAACGCATTTGATACATTTACTAATTATTTGGCGAAGAGAGTCACGGGTTGCCATGGGAATGTAACCGCCATGTAATGCTCTCAGATATGCCTGTTCGATAATTCGGTTTGTAGTTCGATATTTTGGCATGATAATTAGATGTGTAGCCTCAAAGGGAATAGAAGCATTCTCTAGACGTCCTTTTACTTGCAAGTGTTTGTATTTATCTGGAAAAGGGCACAATCTTTTTAATGAGCTAGACCTATGACAAAAGCTGTTCAATTTTTACATTTTCATCCTAATGGGAAGGTATTGGTTTTATGTAAAATTTGACTCAGTAGCTTCTCATCAAATCTCCACGTTTTGAGACACCCTGAGTCAGAAAAAATGATTTTTACGATGGTGTCTGTCTGTATTTATGTTTGTCTATCTGTTTGTATTCTGTAGGCACAATAACATTCGAAAAAATGATAAGATTGGATTGAGGTTTAGCACATTTTTTTAAGACCTGAAAGAAAAGAACGTGTTCGTTAGCCAGCTATTTTGGAAACAAATTCAAAAAGTTCGAGCATTTTAAAAATTTTTGAACGCATATTCTTTCAACATTTGAAAATTCTATGTACGGCTATTCGTAGTACTCAGGCATTTGAACAATTTATCCTCACGACTTTCCTCAATAAACAGAAAATTATCATAGTCATAGCATTTTCAAAATAAAAAAAAAATAAATAGAAAAAACGAAAATTGACATTTTAACCAAAACAACGCACGATGTAAAAAAGAGGCAGGAGAAAAAAACGTTACTTTTTGAAAGCCCTACGAGGTTATCGTAACAACTTTTTGAATTTTCTTGAAAAATCGAAAATTTTAATTTCAACCCCACAAAACATAATGAAAAATTCTATTCTTCGGTCAAAATATGCAAGATACGAAAAAATGAATAGGCAAAAATTATGCACCCAAAAGGGATCTACAAATTCGATATTATTCACTTTTTTATTTGACGCGTAGTTTTTGTTCTATTCGTGAAAAACATAATTAATAATAAAAAATATAATTTTTTGAACAAATAACACAAGCTACGAAAAAAATAAAGAGCAGAATATTGTTCACCCACAAAATAGATACAAATTTGTTATCAATCGTCTTTTGATAAGAAGCGTATTTTTCGTTTTAATCGTGAAAAATGACATTACAAATAAGCAAATTAAATTTTTGGACAAAAAGACGCAAGGTACAATAAAATGTTCAATAAAAAATTTTTTTTTAAATTAGATTTCAAAATTTGCCCTTAATCTTCTTTTCTCACGAGACACGTGATGAGAATGTGTTCTTTAAAGCCGAAAGAGCTTTAACAAAAGAGAACTCACAATCACTAAATTTCAGTTGTCGATGGTTTAATCTTTAATTTTAAAAGTCCTATGCAAAAATATGGGAGATGTGCAATGACCCCAGGCGCGTTCAAACTTGCGAGCGTGATAGTGAGTAGTATTTAAATGTTTTTCTGTCATTTTCTTCTTATCTTTACTCTTTTTAGCATAAGTCGAAAGACATATTTTTTTCTTAAATCTTCCGCAGTAATACTAGGCTGATTTTTAGAAGACTATCCTAGAAAGGGAGGATCGCGCCACCATGAATGGTTATCTGGCAATTCGTCCGAAGATCGAGTGAAATGCAATCCGAAAGATTCAATTCTGTAGGAACATGATTCCATTTAGCTTCAGACATAATTGACTGGATCAACAAAACTTTATTAGCTACAAATTTAGGTCAGGTGAACGGTATTCTGCTAAGACAAGATAGTTCTGTTGGCAAATCTGACCAACAACACGTGGCTGCAGTTGAAATATTTATTTTTTTCTTGACTTGGTGTAAAAATGTAGGCAGAATAAAAGCGGCACACAGCTTCAAGTGAGGAGCACTTGTGTTTAAAATAGGAACTGTCCGAGTAAAAATGCTTCGACTTGAGTTCGACTTGGCGCTGTCTTGAATTCGTCTCCAAGACATCGATGCCTGGCGGCGTCTCAAAACTGAGACGAGACATAACATTATATCTTACTTTTATGGTTTTAGCATGGTGATTTCAAGTCGGCGAAACTTGTCTCAAGACGAACATTCTGGACTCAGTAAAGTGCAAGAGTCCCCCGTACGAGCCTCAAGCGCAAAGAGATCGCTGCCTCATTTTCGAGTCTTCTCAAAATCGGCTTTGAACCCCAAGGTTATGCCCTCGGAAGAGCCCATTTATCCTGGGTAAGGCGCCAGCTTTTCCTGAGGGGACCTACAGTTTAAGGTGGGTTCCGAACCACCGAAGCCCCGGTAAAAGTACATAGAAAAATTTAAATTGATACCCGGCTCAGGGATCGAACCCCAGACCTCCTGCATGGAAGTCAGACGCGCTATCATCTGAGCCACCGATGTTTCTTATTTTAAGGTGTAACAAAAAGAAGCATATGAAACCTGAATTTAAGAATTTGTTTTAATCATCAAAGTAAGCAAAAAAAAGGCTGAAATTCAGGCAGTAAAGACCTAGAATTAAGGTAGTAAAGACCTGAAATTCTGGTAGTGAAGCCCTGAAATTCAGACGATATTTATACTGAAAAGGTAGCGTAAGGTTGAGATGACATTGAATTAGAGACTCTCCTTGCTGAAAGTAAGTCGCATATTTATACTGAAATTATGCATCTACTCGCCTTCCTGCCCCCTCTGCAGTAACCCGTGAGCCCTGACTTGAAGTCACGTACTTTTCGATGACAAACTGGGAAAAGAACAATGTGTGTTCCTTCAAAATCTAATTTTACACTAAACATATGAGCGGAAAATGCAGTCTTGACTTCAAAAAACAGTAAATAGACAGCTCACGAGTAACTTTTTAACTGAATAAAATTTCAGATAAACGTACAATTCCGGTTGTATTCGAGAATTTTATAGACTTGCGACAAAGCGTCACTTGAAAGGCGGACTAGATTCTAGAAACGGAGCAGAATACCAAAACCGCGTCGTGCGCATGTTCCAGCACGATTAAGGCAGAGTCAACCTGAAATTCAGTAAGGCGTACTTCTTAATTGTAGGTAACGAAAGCCATGCATGTTATTTCAGGTTGCCTTCAACTTACTTACAGAACTGTATATTGAAAGCTAGGTGCATAGTTTATTTTATTTCATTCGAGTAATGCTTATTTCTTATTTAAGATAAGTAAGTTCTTTATTCAAGATCGTGTTCATACTTAAATTTAGTTGCTTCCTTATTTCAAGTCAAATTTGAAATTAAGTCGAATATAACTTTAAGCATTCTTTTTTACCGTGAGGACAATGTACTACTCCTTGAATCTGAATTGAGTAATAATAACATAACAAGGCCAATGCAACATATTAGAATTGGATTGAATAATATTGTGCAATAATAACAATTTTTTCTTTTCAAAATCATGAAAAGAGATTATTTCATTTCATAATAATTTTCAATTGTTTGAACAATCATTATTAGTTTGAACTATTTGTTTCCTCTGCAAATTGTGGAAAGTGTTTATCTTTTGGTATGAATGATATAAACTTCATGAATACTAAGAGTAGAACTTCTTGTTTAACCTATATGGTAATTTTCTAAACAATTTGTATTTATTTAAACAATTTTGTCTTCCAAAAATCATGAAAATATATTATTTTATTTTCAAATAATTTTCAATTGTTTAAACAATCATTATTTTTACTTCATCACCATTTTCAAGGGAAACAAATTGTTCAAACAAATAATAATTATTTTTTAAGCAATTGAGAATCATATGAAAATAAAATAATATCTTGTAATGATTTTGGGGGAAAAAATTGTTCAAACAAATAAATAATGTTCCAAAAATTAGCAGCTATGTTGAATCCAGAGCCGAGATAATTATTTCTTACATTTTCAGCTCCATTATATGAAATATTTATTAAATTGAAGTAAAACAAATTGCTATTTATTAAAAACGTGTTATAGAATACTCAGGAATTTTTTCAAATTTCTGGTACCAATTTTTGAACGTGTGGAGGACTTCAAAGTCGACCTAATGAAAGATGAGGGTCATTTGTCCTGTTTTTTCATTCATTTTCTGCCGAAAGAAAGGTAAACATTTTTTGACGAAAATCAAACTGATATTGTTTTCCAAGTACAATGTTGCAGAATGTTTCTGTCTTAGGCTCAACATTCTGCGATTTTTTCTCGCCGAGTAATAAGGCTTCAAAGCCACGTGTCAGGACTTTTGGACCCGACTTAAAATCCCTTCTTCTCTTTGCAGTTGTCACCTTAGGATCCAGGATTCACACTAAGCAGTCAACGAGTCTTTCACTTTTTCTCTTTTTGCTTTATGCCTGCTGATATTTCTGGCAAAGGATAAAGAAAATTGATCAATTTTCAGTGGCAAGAATGTATGAAAGAACAGTGAATGCATTTAAAAATGAAATAATTTAAGTGAATCACTGAAACCTAAAAAGCGAATGAAAATGGTGTATAATCCATGGACAAATATATGTCATGCACACCCCGAGCACCTAGGACACATACTATCTAGTTGTCCAACTCAAGCGAGAACGACCTACATCCAAAGACACAATGCGGCACTAAGAGTGCTTTATTAGCAAATCTGTCACTCTTACGGCAGTAGCACAAATACCGCCCCAGTCAACGATCCTAGGGAAATAGTGTCAATTTTCGAAAATGAGAAGTTCCGCATATACTGGAACTTTATATTCTCGGCAATTGTTTCTGTTGCGCACTCAAGGCCTGACATAGTTCTCCTTGATTTTGAGAAACGCACTATGCTTGTTATCGAAGTTTCGGCACCAACTGACAGGTTACACCCGGAACATTCTGTCAAGCTAATTGACTTCATCATCTGCGCTCTTGGAAGTGCCAAGGTTTCACTGACTAATAGCCTGAAAAGCATCCCTGCTTGTCAGCAAAATGCTGAGACACTTGCAGGGAAAATGCAGAATGCGGTGGTCCTTGGGTCGCTCCGTGTCCTGAGGGTGCACGAGACTTTTGCCATATCATCGTATTCAATTCGTCGCAGTCTGTAACCACCTATTATACGGTCGTGAGACGTGGACAGCTGAAATTTTACCACGATTTCGTTGGGAGCGGGTGCAATTTTTCATATTAGCAGCCGCTCGCAGCAAAATCCTGCAGTTGTCCTTATGACAAACTTTTATATATATATATATATAGCTACTTGAAAAGAAAATGCACGGGAACTTTCACAAAAATGTAAAAAAAAACAGTCCTTGTCGAAGGAGCAAACTTTTGCTTTTCTCAGATCATCAGGGCTTAATTCGAGTGCAGAGGGTTTTATTTTTGCATGCCAGGACTGTGTCATTTCCACCTTAGCATACCGTGACCGCATTTTATGTGAAGAAGTTCCAAGCGATAGGTGCAGAACGTGTCATACGCACGCTCAGTTCCTAGAACACATACTATCGGGGTGCCAACCACGCAAGAACGACATATATCTACAGACATAATGCGGCCCTAAGATTACCATCTTTGTCGCACTTATTGTGTTGGTCGCGACCCTGCCCTGCCGAATGCTCCAAGGGAGATAGAGTCAATTGTCCGAAACGAGAAGTGCCAAATTTTTTGGAATCACGATTTTCGGACAGCAGCCTCCGATGCACACTCAAGGCCTGGCACTGTTCTCCAAGACTTCGGGAAACGAACTATATTCGTGATCGAATTCTCGGCTCCTTCCGAATAAAACATCACTGCCAAGGAGAAAGAAAAGGAGGGGGGTCTCAAAACGTGGACATTTGACAAAAACCGGGGGGGTCAAATTTTACACAAATCTAATACCTTCTCTGGATGAAAATGTAAAAAAGTAAAAAAAAGAATGATGAAAATCGGTTAATATTTGCAGTAACAATCGAAATAATGGAGTTCAGTCAACCTGGAACCTACAATATTTGACCGATTTGTTTTAAAATTTCTGAATTAACTGACCCATATGGAAATTTTATTCATGAAAAACAGACTGGAAACTAACTTTTTCTCTAATCTCAATATTTGAAGGGTGGATTTTCTAAAGGATGCACACACCATTTTTGAAACGTTGTAGACGAACCAAAAACGTCCTCTAAAATAAAATTTGTAATTAAGGTCAAGATAAAGATTTACGTACCTTAATAATATATATCAGTACTCAATTGAAAAAATGGGAAAGAAGAAGTACTTGCTATAAACTTTTTGTGAATGAAAGTATATTGACCTCTTGAAGAATGTTCAAGGAATGATTTCCACTCAACAACTTTCAATTTGGACCCCCCAATCCCCTTTTATAGTGCCCGTAAAATGTCCCAAAAAAGGCAAAATAGCAGTTTTCTATAAAATTCATGCTAAAAACGGTATTTTTTCGAATTTTTTTAACATGAATCATTTTTAATCCATGACTGAATTTTTTCCCCTGTAAGTTGTGAAAATATATCATCTTTCGGCATAAATTATATGAAGTTGATGAATGTCAAAGGTAGTACTTCTTATTTAACATAGTTGGTAACTATCCAAATATTTATCTTTAGTTTACAAATAGTTGATGCACCCTTCAAATATTCAGATTAGGGAAAAAGTTGTTATCTTTCCAGTCTGTTTTCCATGTATGGAATTTCCATACATGTCAGTCAATTCAGACATTTTTAAACAAATCAAATGAATACCGCAGGCTCCAGTTCGACTGAACTCCTCAGAATGATACATTTTTCATGTCTTCTAAATATGCTGCGTTCTTTTACTAAAAAATAAACAGTGTATATGCACAGAAGTTATTTATTACCTAAAAATTTCCATTAATACTGCAAATATTAACCGATTTTCATGAATATTTTTTCTCCTTCTTGTAATTATATAAATACATAAATTCTGCTAATTAAAATTAAATTAATCCATGAATTCATAATGTCAGTTTTTCTGACCGACCGTAATCTCATAACAATGAAAGAGTCATTCGTTCCGGGTAATTCGACTCGCTCCGGGGAATCTGCCTCCTGGCGTTTGAGAAGGGTCCATAGCACGCGACGAAAATGCAGAGACAGCTAACACTGAGCGGCACTGCTATTTTTCCTACGTTTTTGATTATTAGACAAAATATAAACATTTCATCGAAAAACTGGCTTTTTATGCTTCGAGATATGATTATGTAGATGGCGTATGCAAAAAATTAGACAAAAATATTCTAACGTGCGACCTCAAAATTCAGAACCGATTACACATTCTGATAAAGGGTCTTAAAACTGCTTTCTATATCGCCTGCTGCTCTAGAGTCTAAATCTAATTTACACTTAATTGAACGAAACGTAAAAATTAGGACTTGAATAGAAATTTTTGAGATCATCACAGAATTAAAGAGGCACTGAGATTATCGAACCGTAATTTAGCACGCTTATTCATTATGCAAATAAATATAAACTAATTAGATAATAAACTAGTAATTTCAAAATGTGTACCTTTACTGAGAATGGTGTTAAGGACTCTGAATCAGACCTTGAAAATATAAAACACAGCAAGAATAGTTCCCACTTTTTTTTTTTTTGTGTACACAAACCTGACAAGTAATTTTTCCAGATAACAGTTTTACTTAATAAAGACTTGTTTAAAGTGATACGCTTATAAAGCCTTTCCTTGGAAGTATTCAAAGGTTTCACGTGGATTTCCAGAAGTAAAAAAACATTGTTTGGAAATTTTTTTCGCAGTATTTTTTATTTTCCTCCATAATTTTTCATAAAAATATAAGATAAACCATATTTGCTAATTCGAGACCATCTACATTTTTTAGAATATTTTGTTCTGCACGATCGCGTGATCAGTAAACCATGCAAATACAGCTAAAAATTATGAAATTAAAGTACTTTTTATAACGTAATATTTTTCAATAACAATGCTCATCTGCTGAATAACGAAAGAAATGAAAATTATGAAAATTAAAAAAAAATTGTATACTTATAATATGTATTGAAATTTGTTGTTCTGATTCGTAATAAATTCAAACAGGATGGGCCAGACTGATCCAATGCTGGTACAAAGTTGAAGCAGACGTGGGCCGGGATTACGGGATTAGTTTCTCCTTTCATACATAGTATGTATTCACAATAAAATGTGCCCGAAAAGAGTGTAGATTATATTTGACAAAGATGTTTTTTTTTAGGTTTCGTGGGCTATGCCAGAAACCTTTATCATAATGACAGTTTGATTGTAACACATACAATATTTGTGCTATAGGGTTGAAAACTGGCATGAATATTAGTTAGCTCTAGTGTATTCAAGGCAAATTATTGTATTTTTCAGCTTGTGTGTTATTTTTCGGTTTGTTTCCAGTGTATAAAAAGATATGAAAAGTGTGCAAATTTAGGTTTCAGCCAACTATGCTGGAAGCTCCTTTTTAATCTGATTTTCTCCGCATGCAGCTAGCATTGAAACTCTTCACATGCAGATTTGCGATAACAGTAAAATAAGATACGTTGCAGTATTATTTCTTTCTTTATCAGTGGGATGAAATGAAAAAATTACAGCAAATTAGTAAAAATATGGGCCAACCTACCGCCTATACCACTTATCTGGGCAGAACGAATGTTTCTTGGCCCGAATCTCATGCGGAACAAACTATTTAGAGGATCGTTTTCCGAAATGGGTACAATCACGTTGGCACTGTTGCCATTTATAAGAACTTTAACTCTTCCAAAGGTATTACCAAGATTCGCTCTAACAGCAATGAGTGGGTACAAGCGTCCGTTAAAAATGACTCCAATGATGTACTCGCCATTCGCATCTGTTCCTACATGGTAAAAATCTGCTGGCAAAGGATAAATTGGACCCGTTCCACCTGGATATAACACACTTTCGTAATCATGAACATTCTTAAGTTGAAGGGGAGAAGGGTGAACTGCGTCAGGTTTATGTGGCCAAGTTAATTCTGCAAAAAGAGAAAGTATAAGTGTAAAATTAATTAGTGTACTAATTATTAACCTAATCCACTCAATAATAGTTTTTATTTTACAAACAAAGCCCGTAGCCGGGTAAGCATAGGTGGGCTGCCCCCATTTGTGTTTGGTTCATATGTAGGTGTTTTTTAAAACTTGAGACATTGAAATATCTAAAAAATACACATACTCTGAAAAAATATTCGTGATAAAAACTTTTTATCTCGCCTCTTACCATCGAGGTGCTTGATTTCGGTGAGCTCCCTCGCCCCTCACCATGGGGGTGCTTGATTTCGGTGAGTTCCCTCACCTCTCACCATCGGGGTGCTTTACTTCGGTGAGTCCCCTCGTCTCTCACCATCGAGGTGCTTGATTTCGGTGAGTCCCCTCGCCTCTCATCATCGGGGTGCTGGTTTTCGATTAACATTTTACAATAAGTGCTCAAAATGCGATCTGTCATTTTCAACAAATGTCACGTTTTCATTTGCAGTCAAAGAGCACAACTGTCAAAGCAGACACCATGAAATATGCGAGGTTGCCGCGTCTACGTTCAGATCTTGAGGAGTCAGTGTGTACTCGTCTGTATACACAACTTCTCTGTGTGTAGTGTACCATCATAGCCAAAAATTTTCTCTTATGTCTGACAAGAAACTAATTAATAAAACATGATACCGGCATAATTATATAATTTTTGACTTTCTTCGACGTAAATAAGCTACATATTATACATTTAAGAGTTAATACAATTTATTTCACTCAAACAGTATTATTTTCCAACATAGACTTAGGACTAACTTTTTTCAGATAGTATACGCGACCGTACCTCCTTAAAATGTGTTTTCTCATCTTAGACGTATGTTAAATTATTTTCAAGAGCGAAATTTCGTTTGGTTTTTCCCAGCTTTAATTTTGTTTGCTTTTGTCACAATAAATGCAACAAAAATTTTGCAGCGTATCCAAAAGAATTACTTTTGGGGGTTCAAAATGATTTTTCTTATTTTAGAGTTGTTGGTTGATTTTAAAGAACAAAAATTCGTTTCGCTTCCCGAGCTTTTATTGTTTTTGTAACAAAAAATGTAACACAAATTTTGCAAAGAATCGAAAAGTATTACTTTTGGGGGTTCAAAATGTGTTTTTTCATCTTAGACTTGTTAAATTATTTCCAAGAGCGAAAGTTGGTTTGGGTTTTCCCAGCTTTAATTTTTTTTTGGTTTTGTTACAATAAATGTAACAAAAATTTTGCACCGTATTCAAAAGAATTACTTTTGGGGATTCAAAATGTGTTTTCTTATTTTAGACGTGTTGGCTGATTTTAAAGAACAGAAGTTCATTTCGTTTCCCAAACTTTAGATTTCTTTATTGTTTTTGTAACAAAAATGTAACAAAAATTTTGCAAAGAATCGAAAAGAATTACTTTTGGGGGTTCAAAATGTGTTTCCTTATTTTAGACTTGTTGGTTAATTTTAAAGAACAAAAGTTCTTTTCGTTTCCCGAGATTTAGATTTCTTATTGTTTTTGTAAAAATAAATGTAACAAAAATTTTGCAAAGAATCGAACAGTATTACTTTTGGTGGTTTAAAATGTGTTTTCTCATCTTAGACATGTTAAATTATTTTTAAGAGCGAAAGTTTGTTTGGTTCTTCCCATCTTTATTTTTTTTGGTTTTGTTACAATAAATGTAAGAAAAAGTTTGCAACTAATCACAAAGAATTACTTTTGGGGGTTCAAAATTTGTTTTCTTATTTTAGACTTGTTGGTTGACTTTGAAGAACAAAAGTTCATTTGGTTTTCTGAACTTTCAATTTCTTTGTTGGTTTTCTTACAAGAAATGATAGAGAAATTCTGTAATAAATGGAAATTAGACTTTTGTAGGTTGAGCAAATCTTATATTATTTTAAGAACGGTAATAAACGTTCGCAAGAACAATTAAGAACTTAGAAAAATTTAAAGACTTGGACTTCGCGTTTTGAAGAAATAATCGAGGAGCAACGGCATGCAATTTTTGCCGGAGCTGAAGTGAGATCAGAGCCCTCTTGGGCTTGTTGCTCATGTCTGGAGTTCTAAAAAATGGTGGATTGTCAACAGAGGAGTTGTTCTCATACACTTTCGGCCCTCCCATATTCCGCTGCACAATGACAAAGTGCAGGTTTGAATTTCTCTTGTATTACTTTCGCTTCGATTCGAAAACCACTCGAAAGTCTAGACGAAATGTGGATAAGTTTGCTCCATTCAAAGAGATGTGGACTATATTCAATGAGGCTTGTAAGACTCACTACACTCCCTCAGAGTATGTTACCGTTGATGAGACACTTCTGGGCTTCAGGGGCAGGTGCCCATTCCGCATGTACATACCCCAGAAACCTGACAGGTACGTACTAAAAATCATCTCTATGTGCGATGCTAGAACTTATTACTTTTGCGGAGGAAATCCTTACATCGGCAAAGAGAATAGAACCAGGGCTGATTTACTGTTGCCTTCTCAGTACGTATATGCATCTCACTGCACCGTTGAAAGGTACTAATAGAAATATTACGAACGACTATTGGTTCACTTCTTGGGAGTTGGCCGAAGAGTTGGCGAAAAATAAACTCACAATTGTAGGTACCCTCAAAAAGAACAAGAGAGAACTCCCTCCTTTTGCAGTGGATCCAAAAGGTCAAGTAGTTGGATCGTCGAGATTTATATATGATGATACGAAAACTATTGTCTCACACATAACAAAGAAAAATAAATGTTTTGTTCTCATGTGCACAATACATCCCACTAGTGAAATTAACGAGGCCACAAAAAAGCCAAAAATAATTGAATTCTATAACATAACAAAAAGGGTATAAACGTTTTTGACCAGCCATGCCATGCAAGATCAGTCGCCAGAAAGACTAATCTCTGGCCTATGACGTATTACTACGGAATATTGAATGCAGCAGCTTTGAATGCATACGTGATTCACAAACTAAATTTGACTGAGATTCTGAACCCCAATAAATACAGATCGCAATTTTTGAAAACACTTGCTACCGTACTTGTCACTCCACATGTGTCACAACGATTAGACAAGCCCATTCCTGGAGGTCTAAGATTGGCAATAAGCTACTTTCTACGTGGAGAAGCTGTTGATATGGAACCTGAATTGACAACGATCTCAACATCATCTTTAAAACGTCGGTGCACTTTTTGCCCCTGGAAAAAGCACCGAAAAAGCTATAGCAGCTGCTATGTTTGCAGCAAAGGAAATTTTGGAGAGCACAAAAGAGCCATATGTCCCTCTTGTTTGTCAAAAGCATCATCAAACGAATCAAGAATGGAGTGCGATTAAGAGTAAAGTGGCGTTGAATTTTTGTAGAATGATTCTTGACTGAACTTGTTTCTCTAATCTCGTGTTTCTCAGTCACATGCAGAATTGCTTGTTACCCGTTCAAATTTTATTCATGTTAAATGTGACCTATAGATTTTTTTGGAACCATTTCCAAAATTAAAATTTATGATTTTATACTTGAAAGATTCAGCATTATTCATTTCAAGTCCAGAATGGAGGTTTTTTAAAATGAAAAAGCCATTTTCAGGACACTGGGTTGTACACAAACCCAGGGGTAGTGGATTTGTCATGAACGTGAAGGGCAGTGGACCAGGGTTAATGGTGGTTTTTATGATACACAATGAGATGGCAAGTGAACGTAAATTGCGAACAAGAACAAATGAAAATCGTGGAGTGGAGTAACGCATAAACGACTATTGCTAACTAAAAACAAATGAATATCGCCAAGTGAGATGGCACATTGTGTAAAGAGAATTAGGATAAAGAAACAAATGAATGTAGCAGCGTAGATGGGCGCACGTATGAGTCAAGGTAGCAAGTGAACTTAAACTGCGAACAAGAACAAATGAAAATCGTAGAGCGGAGTAACGCATAAACGACTATCGCTAACTAAAAACAAACGAATATTGCCAAGTTAGATGGCACATTGTCTAAAGAAAGAAACAAATGAAGCTCGCAGCGCGGATGGGCGCACGTATTCATTTGATTTGGGTGTGTTGGTTGCGTTCATTTCAGTTGGTCGTAATTAGTTGCTTTCGGTTGTCAGTGACAGGGGTTGTTTTTTCGAAATTTGTTTTTGGGTATTTCAAGAGCCCGAAAATAGCCCGAAATTCTGAAATGATTAGATTTTAAAATGTCAAGGTTTTTATCTACTGGAGGTGCGAGCTGCTCGGGCAGTCAGCACCTCCGCCCAAGATTTTGTTTTTTGAGAAAAATACGAGAGCCAAAAAATTGGCATTACCGACCAAAATTAGCCCATAATTAGCCCGAAATTCTGGCATAAAATAAATATTGATATTCCGTTGTGGAGGTGCTAGCTGATCGGACCTCTTTTAAGAAGTTCTAAAAATAGTCATTTAGCCTTTTATTGTTTCTTGCTCTCTTAAAATGAACCACTGAAATCTAACTGATTTTCAGTGAAATCTTACTTGTTGAAACAGTCTAAATATTCGAAGATAGTAATCCATGTTTAATATTTAAAAATTGCCTGACGTATGGAAGCTTGAAATAGAATAAAAGGTCAACAAATTACTTCAGGGTACAAAAAGCTAATCATTATTGGCAAAATATTACTATCGAAGAATAATGCAGACTAAAAAACTGTAACACTTAATCATATTTTAGCGAATATTTCAATGATAATGCAAGAGAGAAAAAAGTGCCAAAGGTATTTTTGTAGAAATTTTTATAAGGAATAACTTTGTCTTATCAACTTTTTTTATATCTCGTCTTGTTTTTAGCAGAAACGGTGATTTTTTATTTTTCAAAATAAAAAAATCTTTCTCCTCTCCGAGACGCGGGCACAAGATAAAATATTATGAGATTTATCATAATAAAACTAAGAGAAGAAAACGCTGGGGTTTTTGAGAAAATTGAGTTTGAAAATTTTCAGAAAAACCGCCGTCTTTTTGTCGATTCTGAAAGTTTTTAAAAATTAGTGGTGGATTTCAATGACAATGCAAAGGTCTATCAGAATTAAAAATTAAATTTCAAATATCTATATTTGTTTAGATAATATAATACATTAAAAAAATCTACAAATTCTGTATACATGGCATCACCAGTCTTTAAAGTTCAAACATAAAAATTGTCACCAAATCTGTGAAAGACGTGTCGTCTAAGATCTGTTGAAAAACATATCTCTTGCGGAAACGATTCTGTGACTTGAGCATGCACAGCCTACGCGACTGAAAATAAATTGGGCCTGCATTTTAGATAAAATATATTAAAATTAAAAGTAGGCTGTATACATTTTCGTAATTGTATAAAATTCTCACATAATTGTATTAAAATCTCGTATTATATAGTATAAAATTTAATATTTGCTATACGAAAAATTCTCTCAACGACATGTTCATCTTATGTCCAAACTGAAACGCAGTATATATGAAAAATTGAAACGCAGTTATGAAACATATATATTTTATACAATACAATATATAACAATAATAATATATAATCACATATGTTTTCAATAAATACTGATAACGTATAAAATATATATTATAGAATTAAAATCTTACGTGCGTCGTCATCTTGTTCTTCTATCTTTTGCAGCTACAGGTCGAATTGTAATTCCATGTAGTTAGTCTGAAACAAAAATTTAGAGTATAAATATGAGGTGTTAATAAAGGTCATAGAATATAGATAAATTTTATCTCGTTGTAACTTTTAACAGATAAAAAGTGGGCCAAGTTTACTTGGCATTTAGATAACGTCACTGGTAGTGTATATACTTCTATCAAAAGATTCTGGCTATTGGTACCGAAATTTTGGTGCGAATAGCTTCCTTTTCCCGATCACAGTATTCGCATCCAAAAAATACGATTATTCGTACCAAAATCTCGATACGTGTAGCCACCCAAGATCATTTTAAAGAAATGTACATATTTTTTCGTAATCTTTTCTTATGTTCAATTTTTTTAAATTATTCTCTTTTAAATAAGCTTTGATTAAAACTGTGAAACATTTTTCTTTAAATAAAGAATTTTATGTATTAACTTTTCTATCTACAACAGAGAGATTTCGGAAGTGTTATAATTTTCAAGGTTGGACTTAATGTGAGATTTGCAATTGGGAACTTTAGAACGGTGACGACATAGCCTTCATTCTTTAATCATGATTCCAATATTCGATATTGTTTGCGCCACGCAATTTTAAATTTGTCAGGAAAATTTCAGAATTTCCCAATAAATTAAAAATTCAACGAAAATGAGCCAAATTATTCAATTACTTATTTTAAATTATAATTGGACTTATTTTCCGACTTGTTTTTATGATTTAAATTTGTGTTATGTTATGTAGTATTATCAAAAAGAAAAATTTACTTTATTATACAAGTAAAAATGAACTATTGTGATAATATGAATATAGTTTTGTTTTGAGTTGTAGTGCACTATTTCCAACGACGGAATTGGATATAAAATCAAAACATTGAAATGATTTTACGAGAGTAGATTACATTTTGCTTTTTCTGTGAATAAAAGAGAGACAACTCGAACAATGTTGTGTCATGAGGGGACACGTTTTGTCCCTCGTCACGGTTGAATACAATTTTTTTTATTTTGAATGCATATAATTCAAATCGACAGAATCGCAATCAGTTTTTGCTTTCAATATCGAAACATGTTTTCAAAGTAATGATTTTTTTGACTTAATTATTTATAAAAATAATACCACTTCTGGTAATTATTGTGAAATTCCATTAAAAAAACTTTCACATAGCATTTTTATGTGTACTCTTAGACTTCTTTTTGGAATAATTTCAACGACAAAATTTAAATGGGTATAATATTGATAAGAATTACCAAGTGACGCATTTTGTTTTGTTTACTAATGATAACGCTTGAATCACTGAATATCTGACGCAGTTGCAGAAAAATCGTAATTTGTCAATTAAGCGTCTTATTATTATGACATCAGTACAATGATTCAGATGTTTATTTGTATTTTATATCCAGAAGATAAAAATATATTACAATTTTGAAATACTAGTCTTGCCTTAAATGTGTCTTTTATTTTACTTTCACTCAGTGGCATGCTCGTCCCTGGAGAAAAGTTCATTATATCCTGATTACTTTATGATAAAATGAACATATCATAATTCATTTTATAATTACCATTATCAGTTGATCATAATAGTTTTGTATGGTATAATAAACTGCCCTCTAGAGACCAGAATGCCACTAAGTTGAAGTAAAATAAAAATTAAATTTAATGCAAGACTACTATTTAAAAATTGTAAGGCGTTTTTATGTTCTGGTTATATAATACACAGCTTATTCTTAGTTTATTATACATAAAAAAGTAAAAATTTCATTTCTTTCTTCAAAAGTAAGAGTTTTACATGGACAGCAATGAAAATTTGCCAGATTCCCTAAATTCCTTCAAATCTCTGAATTCCTTAAATGCTCTAAAATCTCTAAGACCTTGAAATATGCTGACTTTCCTGAATGTTTGTAATATTCTGCAATCCTAAAATTCTTTGAGTTCTCGGAATTCCTGTAATCACCCAATTGCTTTGAAATACCTGAAATTCCCAGAAATCTTTTAATATTCGGAATTCTCTGCATTCGTTGACCTACCTGTTATTGTTATATCATTAAGCCGTTTCCCTTTCGGGGTAGGCGTGAATTGCTCGGTTGGAAAGTAGTGATGTGTGGATCAACTGCCGTCTAAAAAATGATACCGGCTCCCAGTAGGGCTGCGGTATGTCCCACTCATGGCCACGTCTCACAAACGTGAGATGGGTGGTCACAGGACACGACGAAATCACAACGACAGACCGGCGAAACCCTCGTGTGTTTTGAGAACACAAAGCGTCCCAAGGATGACAGCCTTCTGCATCCATCTCGCAAGCGCCTTGGCATATTTTTGGCTCGCGGGAATGGCTTTACGGTTACGAAGCAGTGATAGTTTCGCACCTCCGAGAGCACCGATCACAAGGACAATTACTTTAACCGAATATTTTGGTTACAGTCGTTGCAACTCCCTTTTAATGTCTTGATACCTCTCCTCCTTTTCTTTCTCCTTGGCAGTGATGTTGTAGTCGGCGGGAGTCAAAAATTAGATCACGAATATGATTCGTTTCTCGAAGTCTTGAAGAACAATGTCAGGCTTAGACTGAGAAACGGATACTGCTGTCCAAAAATCGTAGTTCCAAAAAATTTGGCACTTCTCGTTTTGGACAATTGACTCTGTCTCCCTTGAAGCATTCGGGAGGGCAGGGTCGCGGCCAACACTGTAAGAGCGACAAAGATGGTAATAAAGCACCCTTAGGGCCGCGTTATGTATGTAGATTAGGGTGGTCCAAAAAACGCTTTTTACCCTGGAGGGCAAGGCCTCTCCCCCGCCGAAAAGTTTCCATTTCTGGAGAAAAAAAACCGTAATTTTTTTTTATTCGAAATTCGAATATTAACACGTGCCACAGGGCACTTCAAAATCCTATTTAATGAACATGGGAAAATTTTTGATTTTCGAAAATTTGAACTCGTACTGCAGGGTTTCATCAAAACGTGCCAACTTTTTTAGGGATTGAAGAGGAGTACCTATGAAATAAAACCATACTAATAACTTTTATCTCTAGCCCCCCCCCCCCCGCCCCCAGCGCCCCAAATATGACCCACAAATAAAAAAAACTACATTTTTACGTATCATTGTTACTTTTTAGCAATTTCCGTCGTCTTTTTCATATAAATAATTACTAATGGATAATTTGATTGTTTCCCATGACCCTCTTAACAATTTTTAATTGTTTAAAGAAATGTAACTTATTTAAACAGTTACTTATTCCCAGGAAATGTAAAAATTAATCGTATTTTCTCATCGAAATGTTAAAGTTTGTCATTATTTGGAGTAGTACATTTTTCTAAAATCATTATGTAATTATTGAAACAATTACTTATCGTCTATTCTCAACATTTTTAAAAATTGGCTCAAGAGATGTTCAGTTTTTTCTCAAATTGGTATCCTATTATACTTTTTGTTAAGTACTTAAATAATTTCGATACATACCTTTCAATTTTTAATCAATTTCTATATGTTTCAACAATTTTTATTTGCTTAAGCAGCTTTTTTCCGATATCTTTAAAGAATGAAATAAAAGACGTATAATTATTTTTTTGAAACAAATAATAATAACAAATATAATTTGTTAAAACAATTATTTTTCCGAAAATATTTTCTAAATCTTAAATTCTGAATTAAATATAATATTGAATTATATCAAGGAGTAGTAAATTCGGATAAAAAGGTCGTGTCATTGTTCAAACAATTTTTATTCCATCAAGCAGTGTTCTATTGAAAAATGTGGATCAATAATATAAAATATTACGCGTAGAATTATTTTCGTAAATATATTTTTTGTGTCTCCCAGTATGTCAGATTGATATTCATAAGACTTTCAAATGCTATAGTGAATTATAATCTAAATCCATTTCATATGCAGGCTAATTACAACGCTGATCACAAAATATTATTTTTTGGCCGAAGACAATGTTTTCTTTCTGATATCTGGAAACTGTTTTCTATAATTTTTTGCTACTATCAGTGAATACGGTTTTTGGTGAACCAATCAAATGCTTCGTAGGGATTCGTACAATCTCCTCCATTTTTAATAGGTCTTCGAGTAGCAAATCTGAAACAACCTTCACGCAATCTGTTGAAACTTGAATCATAATTTGCATTAGTGAATGTATGTATTTTATTTAATCAAATTTATTTAAAGTTATCGAAAAAAACTGCTTAAGCAAATCAAAATTGTTTAAACAAATACAAATTCATCGAAATTTAGAAAAAATGTATCAAAATTATATAATTGTTTAGCAAAAAGTAGCTGAGGATACCAATTTGAGAAAAAACTGGACATCTCTGGATCAACTTTTAGAAATTTTGAGAATAAACAATAAGTAATTGTTTAAATAATTACATAATGTTTTAAAAAAAATGTAATTCTCCAAACAATGACAAACTATTATATTTCAATCCAAAAATACGATTATTTTTTACATTTTTGGGGCATAAATAATTGTTTAAATAAAAAACATTTGCTCAGACAATTAAAAATTGTTTAAAGGTACATGAGAAATATTTAAATTGTCCATGAGTAATTATTTGCATGAAAAAGACAACGGAAATAGCCAAAAAGTAAGAATGATACGTAAGAATGTAGTTTTTAATTTTTGGGTTATATTTGTGGCGCTGTGGGGGGTGAGGGTGGGTTAAAAATGAAAGCTATTAGTATGTTTTTATTTCATAGGTACTCCTCTTCAATCCCGAAAAAGGTTGGCACGTTTCGATCAACCCCTGAAGTATGAGTTCAATTTTTCGAAAATCCAAAACTTCCCCATGTTAATTGAATGGGGGTTTGAAGTGCCCGGTGGCACGTGTTAATATTCAAATTAAAAAATAATTAGGGATTTTTTTCTCCGGAAATGGAAATTTGGGGAGGGGGGGAGGGATTGCCCTCTAGGGAGGAAAAAAAATTTTCAATGCATTTTTGGACCACCCTAATCTAGATATACGTTGTTCCCGCATGGATAAGACACTCGAATAGTATGTGTGCTAGGTACTCTGCTTGTGCATGACACGCTCTGCACCTATCGCTGGGAACTTCTTGACATAAAATGCGGTCACAGTATACTAAGGTGGAAATGGCACCATCCTGGCTTGCGAAAATGATACCCTGATTGAAAATTAAGCCCTGATGATCTGAGAGAAGCAAAAGTTTACTCCTTCGACAAGGACTGGTTTTCTACATTCCTGTGAAAATTTCCGTGCATTTTCTTGTCCAGTGGCTCTTGATGGAATTTTTCAAGATCTGCTTTCTCCATTTCGGCTTTCAGAAGTCCGCGTCCGCCATGACGGCGTTAGATGTATAATCGCAGAACAGAAGAATTGATATGCAAGCTCTTATGCATATGCATTATCTTACGTGTGGTGATATAAAACGCCGTAAGCTCGTTCTTCGTCCAGTGAAGCACCCCAAACGAGTAGAGTAGAACGGGGACAGCAAGCATGTCAGTCGCAGATACCTTGTTCAACGCTGACAGATTTGAAGACCAAATCTGCCGAAGAAGATGTTTGCATCAGCTTCGGAGAAACTCTGTAACTGATGTTACATCCTGAATACGGCTTTCAGGTACGCCCAGGTACGTGTAGTTCTCTCCAGTATTAATATGTCTAATAATACTCATATCCACAAGCTCAGGGTCCATGGGAACGCCAACAATCTTTCCTTTCTTCAGATGAATTTCGGCACATTTATCCAATCCAAAGTCCATCCCAATCTCTAGGGGGTCTCAAAACGTGGACATTTGACAAAAACCGGGGGGGTCAAATTTTACACAAATCTAACACCTTCTCTGGATAAGAATGTAAAAATTGAAACATATGATAATATAACACGCGCTCAGAAGGCTTTAATCAATCGATACCAAATAATTTATACTTTTTCAGGGTCCCAATACACTACTTCTTCACATAGTTCCAAAAATTATTTCTAAAATTTTTTCTTTCGGACCCACCGTAATAGACAATAATAATTTGTTTGAACAATTCTTTTTGCTATAATAAATTAAATATTAACATACTCCAAGTGCAGAATTGAGAAAAATTTAAAAATCCCACAAAAACCGCCATTTCTATGTACAGGCCCCTGTGGAAGGCTCTGTAGGCCATCGTTGAAGGCTCTAGAGACCCTGGTTGAGGAATCTGGAGGCCCTTGTGGGAGGCTCTAGAGGCTCTCGCAGGAAGCTCTAGAGGCCCTTGTCGGAAAATCCGGTGGAACTTGTAAGAGGTTCTGAAGTTCCCCTTGGAAGGCCTTGCAGATCCACGTAGGAGCTTTTGGAGGTCATTGTAGGAGAGGCTCTGGATGCACTTGTGAGAGGCTCTAAAGACCTTCGCGGGAGGTTCTGGATGCCATTGTCGGAAAATCCGGTGGAACTTGTGAGAGGTTCTGAAGTCTCCCTTGGGAGGCTCTGAGAGCCCTTGTGGGAGAGGCTCCAGAGGCCTTTGTTGGAGGCTCTGAAGGTCGTCGTAGGAGGCTCTGAAGGTCCTGATTGGAGACTGTGAAAGCCCTTGTGGAAGGCTCTGAAGTTCCTAGTTAAAGACTCTGGAGGCCTTCGTGGGATGTTCAGGAGGCCCTAGTGGGAGGTTCAAGAGTCCCTTTCAGGAAGCTCTAGAGGCCCTCATGGGAGGCTCTGGAGGCTTCATCACTGCATTTCCTCATAATCAGTTGATATTTCCTGTATGAATTATTATTCATATTACTGATCTCTTAAATGTTGATTGTATCGTAATTTTTAAATTTTGGAAATTTCTGATTTACGTCAAAATGTCAAAAAATTGTTTGCATGATAATTTTTCAAATCCATAAGATCGAGATTCATAAACCCAAGTTTAAAAAAAAATCACAGTGAAACCTCTCTATAACGGACACTCACAGTAATCGACGTTATGACGGCTTAGGACAGGTGTCATTCCCAGAGAGTGAGTTGATGAACAGTAATATGGAGTATGTATAAGTCATATGTAATATTAAAAAATTATACCTGTGAAAATATTTCTATATAATAATATTTCCTGTGAATAAATGAAATAATAGCATAATTAATAAATGAAGCAGATTTATAAATAAATAATGAAAACTATTAGTTTCAAAAAATTGTATTCTGTTAAAAAACTCATTAATCACTAAATTTACAAATTTTTGAGAAACGTATCATCTAAAAACATTTTCTTTTTCGAATTCTAAGGAAATTATGCCTTGCTTGTGCAGGGTAGCTGAAAACATGTCGTACAGTATGAAACTAAAAAAAATTCAAATGAAAATTAATTAAATCTTGAAAAAATCTCATTATCGATAAGTTTAAAAAAATTCTAAATTAAAAAAGTTATATTTTCAAATTTTAACTTTTTATTAGCATTTATCTCCAAAAGCGACATATATAAAAAAACTTCCATAATTTGCGCAAGCATGAGGAACTTTGTTCAACTTCCTAAATAAAAAATGTTTGACCTAATTACGACACCGTAAGAGTATTTTTGATTTCAAAAAGTCATAAGAGTTTTTTATTTCTAGTAAAACGTAACAAATTTTCAGTCCTAATAATATTCGATTTTTTTATATCTTGTATTTTAGGCCCACCCTACTGTCCGTCTTGTGAAAATAAATTCATATATTGTGGGTGAACTGAAGTGTCCAAATCCGTTATATAGTATCCGTATGGAAGAGGTAGCTCAAAAGTAGATTTCACATACATTGGGTCGGTGAATTAGGAAAAATGTTCGTAAACAGAGGTGTCCCACTCTGCAGACGACTATGAAAACGACTTTTACTTTTTAAATTCAAAGTTAATGTAAAATTTGTTTCGCACCCACACTCCAAGTCCCATATAATAACAGTTTTTGGGGTTTGCCTGGCATTGGCCTTGTTACTAAATTGGTACCCTCGGAACGTGAGTCAGGGCCGCCTGAACCGTTACCAATTGGAATGCACAATATCGCGCAATATACTCAACTAAGTACTCGCGCACTGTTGTCCTTCCGAAGCGACAGTCGCAACCGCCTCTCACCCTGTCCGCTGTGAAACTGCGTGGGCTAGCAGTTCTAGGAATTACATAACCGGACCGGCTTCTATGGGACCTGGAGTGTATTTCATTTTCACGTCAAATAAAGAAATATATAAAACTGGATTGGAAAGAATCACATATTGCATTTGAAATAGATTATAATTCATATTTCAATATTCTCATTTCAAATGAATAACAGCCCCGGTTTTTATGACCTTCAGTATGTATTCCTACAGCATCACCTTCAGTCTAGCGAGAAAGAAGAAGAAACTGATTATAGAGAATTTTAAATTTTCAAATTTTTAACTAAACAAGTACTTAGGGATTAAACTTTGCCAACTCATATCAATAGCCTTCCTACATTTATTCAGACTATCTCTAAAGATAGAAAGCCATGATGTAAAAATTTGAAAAAAGTTTCTGGTCTAGGTGTTCTTCACAAACATATAAATAAAAACATAGATTTAAAAATACTTCTAATTAAAAAATTTATGGAGATAAAAAAATTGTAAATAATAAAGCTGACACTCCCCAGTTTCACTATAAAAACTAGGATTCGATTTAGAACTTATTTCGGTATTAAAACAGTTGACGCAACAAAACAATTGCACTTAAGTTTGATCAGCCAATCTAATAAAATAAGGGCGATTTGTGGATTGAAATAGACTCCAAATGAGAATCATCTGTCAACAACCAAATCCGATAAAACAAATTCTAAACTGTCAAGTTTAGAAACCAACGTAACTTCGAAATGACATGTCAATGTCGTGCGCGCTCCAACTGTTAGATCCTTTTGACTTTCAAATCCACTCCATACTGAAATTTTCAGTCCATGTCAACTTAATGCTACGTCGGCTTCTGAAATCCTATTAAGGAATAACTTTAAAAAAGAAATTTTAAATTAGAGTTATGTCCAAAATATAATCAGGATTTGTTTAAAAATGGTATGGCATAACCCTCAAATCAACTCGTTTCTATAATTTTTATGCAATATTTCCATGCATTCAAAATCTCACAAGTTAATTTTTCAATTTATATTAACTTGTTCAGGAAATTTGCATGTTCCTCAAATCAATTCTTTATATAACTTTCAAGTCCGCAGTATAAAAAATTTTAAGCATTCGGAATAATCTGAAACATCAAACTCACCTAAATATAATCTCCTGAATATTATGAGTCCTTCGGAAGAATTTGCTTCAAGACGACGGAATCCTAAATTTTTGACGCACTCAAATGATGAAAAATACACTTTAAAAAATCAGCTTAAGATATTAATTTTTGCTGTTGAAGTTATTTAAATTGATTCTTAAAACATAAATTTATTCAAAGACTCTGTATTACGACGCCGTCGAAACTCACTAGGATGTCTTGGGGTTGAATGTGAATCTGTTGTATCTTTCTGATGAAGTCAAAAGAGTTTTGGAGGTGTGTGGTAGATCTGATAGCACATTATGACACAAAGTTTACAGAAAACCCACTCATACAAACAGATACTTACATGCCTCCTCCCACCACTACTTACAAAAGGAATTACAAAATGTTAAACAAATCCTAATACACAACGATTATACAAAGAAACAAATTGTGAAAGCAATAAGAAAATACACTCAAAAAGACAAGTCAACATAACCCACTAAAGAAAGAGGGAAAAAAATGACCACCATCCTACCCTACATTCAAGGTATCACAGAATAAATATAAAGAGTTCTCAACAAACACAACATCCAAACCATATTTAAACCATCTGCAAAAATAGGACAACTTCCGAACAACCCTAAAGATAAAAAGACACCTCTCAGCGATCCGGGAGTATATGAAATCCCTTGTTCTTGTGGCACATTCTATATTGGAGAAACCGGGATAACGGTGAGCCAACGTGTAAAGGAACATGAGAGTAACGTCAGGCTAAAACATTTCACGCAATCAGCACTAGCTGAGCATCATATTGGAAAAGGGCATAACCTTTTATTTGACAAAACAACCGTAATCGGAAAAACGTACAATATTTTTCCAAGAAAACATAGAGAAGCAATCAAAATCTTAAAACACCCTGATAACCTCAATAGGGACAAAGGATATAATACCAATCCGATTTGGTTTTCCGTCCTCCCGGGGTTTTTAAAGAGGACTTGATTGGCCAATCAATTTTGAGCAGTCCTCACCATAGGGCGCTCTGGCCAATCATAGGCATTGTAGAGAATCTATATGAGAACAAAATAACCTGAAACTTCTGTTTCAGGTCACCCCTGAAGAAGTGAACTGCAATGTTCACGAAACGTAGGCAAGATTCATAGTTTTGCACACGATTGAAACCTGAAAAAGCTTTAAATTTTTAATTCAAATTTATCATAATGATTATTGTTAAATACTGTTTATTTGCCAATCTGAATACAACTCCTAACAGATGTATAGGGATTTTTATAATTAAGGTAAACTGTTTTGTTGCTCTTCAGAACCTTATGAAATAATTGTTTATCTCAAGTGTTTATAGCAATCGGCAGAAATGTCAAAGAAAGTATATATGAAATAACTCTGAGGAATATCGACTTCTCTTAAATTTTTTCTTGAGAAAAAGAAATAATATTCGTAAAATGTCAGATCACATCATCACGAACACCGTACTAACGGTCAGTGGTCAGGGGAATTCCCAGAGAGGCCCAACGCCAAACGCTGTCATGAGGCAACGGGTCGTGCAAAGTCCCACTACCGAGAGTGATGCGGCGCGTGGATGCCGACCAAAGTGTTACATTTTGAAACAAAATGGATGAAATTTGTATCAAGGGAGATGAAATTTCAATCCAAAAAGACGGATTTTCATCAGAATGGTTGAATTTTCAAAAGAAAAAGATGGATTGGTAACCAAATTGTTTGGTTAAAAAAATATTATTTTTTCAACAGAAATTCTGAATTAGAACAGTTAAATTTTTAACGAAAAAAGTAAATTTTTAACAAAAATGATGAATGTTCAGACAAGAAAATGAATTTTTTGCAAAAATTAGTTGAAAGTTCAATCAACTAGTTAAATATTCAACCAAAAAGATTAAGTTTGTACCAAAAAAGATGAATTTTCAACCAAATATATGAATTTTAAACCAAGAAAATAAATTTGTAAGAAAGAATTTCAACCAAAACAGATTCATTTTCAGCTAAACATTAGTATACAAACAAAATTACCAAAAGAGATGAATTTTCAATTAAAATTACGAACTTTGAACTGGAATAGTTAGATGTTCAGTTAAAAAATTACTCCATGGATTTTGAATTTTTTTATTTATTTTATTTACTGAAGGTGATAACTTTAATAATATCCAGCTTGAAATTTGCACAAAATTTCAATTTAAGCTTCAAATTGACCGAATATATGGATTGACACCATTTCCGGGACACCTCTGGACCGATTTGACCCCCTTCCGCTCCATGGATTTTGAATTTTTATTTTATTTGCTGAAGGTGATACCTTTCATAATATCGAGTTTGAAATTGACACAAAATTTTAATTGAAGCTTCAAATTGACCGTATATGTGTATTGATACCATTTTAGGGGCACATTTGGGCTGATTTGAACCCGGCCGCTTCATGAATTAAAAAAATTTATTTTTTATTTTATTTACTGAAGGTAATACATGATTAAAAATTTGAAATAATTCACTACTGTCAATAAAATATGTTATTAGGACACCAAAGTATCTATAAGGCTTGAGAATATATATATATATGAGAAGGAAATGTATAATTTTAATGCAAAATACTTTATTTTTTATTGCTTCTGTCCCGCCATAATGATTACAAAACGTACATTTTATTCAGAATCGTCAATATTAGGAGCATTAAGTTGACCCTTCAGATTTGTCCTCATTATTAGCCATATCATAAAAAAATAACGAGTTTTTAGCGCTAATTGTAATTTTTAAGTAATTTTTTGTAGTAAAAAATGGTTACTAAAACGTAAAATATTACTTTCTACACATATTATTAGATGTTTAAATAAAGTTTTCAAACACTTTTTCACTTTTTGGAGCAATTGTCTATTAGAATAGAGATAAAAAGTCAGGTTTTGTCTGCATTTCCCAACTTTTGATTCATAGCGAGAAAATTATTAACTGAAATAAACAAAAATAGTTGTTTAAACTATTTTGATTATTTATACAAATACTCTCTTAGAATTATGCTAGAAAGGTGCGGGTTTTTAGCAAAATTTTCATTTTTACCCCTTTTTTAATTATATTTTAATTGTAGCGAGGTAATAAATAATTTAATTGAACAAACATTTTGTACAACGTTAAACAATGTATTATTATATTCAATAATATTCTCCTTGTATAAATTATAGAAAGTTTTGACATTTTAAGGCAATTAATGCGATTTTTGCTGAAAATTTTAACTTTGCTTTCGCTTTCTACTTATGCAAAAAAAAAATAAACATCAGAGTGAATCATTTTTCAGACAATCTCTTTCTCTTCTGAGGATATATTTTTCTAAAATAAAACCATATATTTTTAATGTTCTTCAAATTTTCTATATGGCTAATAATGTTGAATGCATCATTCCTTCAAGTTGTTACTAAGATCCTTTTTTGAGGCCGTTCGTTAAATTGTTATTTTTAAAACATTATCAAAAAAGTACAAATGCCTTATTAAAAAAAAGACAACACAATTATAAAAAGAATTATTCTTGTGGATGTTCAATTATTATATGTTCATAACTAAAAAGTCAAAGAAAATCTCGAAGTTTCAGAAACAATTATAACTTTCTACACAGAGAAAATAATTATGAACAATAATAAATTGTTTGAATAATTATGTTCATTTGCCTTCAATTCTAGTCGCAAAGTGAACAAAAAGTGGAAAATTTTCGAAAAACACCCTAACATTTTCGTACTATTATGAAATAATATATTTTTTTTTTTAATTAAGAACGAAAAGAAATCTATTTTATCATGAATAATTTTATGCAAAAGGAGCATGAAAAAGATGGTCAGTCGTTCATCTTTCATTCTTTCAAGATGTCCGAACCACCTCAACTGATTTATTTCCCATATATCAACTAGTGTCCCCCTGTACCACATTCTTTGAGGATTATCTTGTTTCGGACTTTGTCCATCATTGTTTTTCCGCATATTATGCGTAGAGGTTTCATGCCAGTCGCGTTAATTTTATTCTTGTCCTTTTCTTGAAATGTCCATGTCTCGCTACCGTATAGTACAGTCGGCATAAATAAAGTATTATATAAGGCCATTTTAACTTTTCTTGATTTGTTTTTATTCCTGAGAATGGACCCTGCTCTATCGATAACCTTCTCACCTTCATTAATGCGCTCTAATCTCTCACCATTCAGGACAATGTTGCACATTGTTTTCTCACTTTCCCCCTCAGACACCCATACCTTCGTCTTATTTACGTTAATTTTGAGGTCCATGTTCTTTATGCTTGTATTAAGTTTATTCAACATTCTATGCATGTCCTCGATTGATTCTTCCATAACAATCTTGTCATCTGCGAAAGCCAATCCACGTATAAGTTTCCGATTTCTACTTATTTTTTAAAAATATTGTTATAAAATCTATCTTGTCTGCTAAAATTACTTTTAGTACTATTATACAGTTATAGACATTATACCATTATTTATCTTATTTATTTATTACCTTATTTATACACAACTATCTGACATTGCTGCAGGAGAAGATAGTTATGAAAAATAATAATTTGTTTAAACAATTATGTTTATTAAATTGCATGAATTAGTCTAAGCATCAAACAAAAAGGATATTATTAAAAATTATAAAAAATTTTTTGAACAATTATAATTGTTGACTTGAAATAATGATTATCTTACTACTTACTTTAATTGAAAAATGGACCAAAAGTGGAAAATTTTATGAAAAACTGCAACTTTCTAGCATTATTGTAAGAGAATATTGTTGTAACTGAAAACTTGAAAATAAGTTGAAAAATTCGGGAAAACTGCGACTTTCTAATTCTGAGAGAAAATTGCTAAAAACGATAATAAATTGTTTAAACAATTTATGTAAACATCTCACTATCAGTAGATAGTATTATTTTATGCATTTGAATCAATTTGTATTTAAAAATCCGCAAAAAAATCATAATTAGCACTAAAAACTCGCAAAAACCAATTTTGCACTTATGGTTTTTTTTGGGACCCTATGAAACAGAATTATGGGGTGATATTTAAAAATAAATTATTTATTTGTATTCTATATAGCTGCTTGTGAAGAGAAATGTTAAATTTCAACTTGATTTACCCAGGGCTCGGAACTGCTCAAGCTTCAAAGAATAGCAAAATAGTAACCATACTTCTCTCAAATAAGTAAACATAAAGTAACATTAATTTAGCGAAAAAGTAACCAAAAAGAACAATTTTCTACCAAAAAAGAAGAAGTTTCCCTTAAAATTATGAATCTTCAAGAAAACAATGGATATTCAAGAAAAATTGTTCAACTTTTAACCGAATTTTCAGACAAAGAAAATAAATTCTCATCAAAAAATATAATACATAGTTCAATATTTCAAACAAAGAAAAAATGTAAGTAAAGAACAAGCAGTTTTAGCTAAATTGCAATTTTTATCAGGATTCATAATAAATCCATTGATAGTCCTTTTCATGCATTTTACATACGAACTAATTATTATTTTATTGTTATTCTCTAATTTCCCTAAAAATTTCATTGATCAAAAGATTCGTGTTTTGAAACTTTCAAAGTGAAAGTTTCCAATTGAAACTTTCAACGGCACATTGCTAATGGAACCTGATAGTAGAGCGAACTTACACGCGTTTTTAAATAATACGAATAATGAATTAATGCATTTCGGGCAAAAAATGTAACCAAAAGTAAGCTTTTCATAAAATAAGTCACTTTTTAGTAACCGTGGATCAAAAATGTAACTAAGGTACTGAAAAGTAACTCTTTCCGAGCCCTGGATCCTGGATTTACCAAATATTGACTATTCTGAAAAAAATTTCAAAAACGTCTTTTTTCTTATGGGGAAAAAAGTTTGCGGAACCTCTAAATATTATATTTTTCAAAAAAAAACAATTAAGTTATTTTTTCGAAAAAAAGGGGGCGATATGCATCAAAACTGGAAAAAAAATTTCAAATCATTTTAGGACCACCTTAGTGGTCACTAAACTCTTGAGAATCATTACAGCAAGGGGGGTGGGGAGGGAGTCTAAGATGTCAAAAATACTCCTTACATAATTAATGGACGTTGCCAGACTGAAAAAAAATCCTACCGACAGAGTTCCTCTTTAACATCCCCAGAGTTCTTTCCGGAAAAAATGCCACTGAAAATCCAGCTAATTGAAGCTATTTAGTTCTCGTGGAGGCTGGCTCTCTTTGGATCTTCTCATGCCTCGAGGCATGAGCTGACTAAAAATCTAAAATTGTTTCGCAAGATCGGTCAATGATCCATCCTGCCATCCTGCCATCGCGACTGATGGACTGCTGCTGGCATGAGCCGATGGATATCAGCGAAATAGAATAAACAGTGGGACGTGTAGGGCGCATACCGTGTTTATTATTTTCTTGGTGGGTGGTCTACGGTGTAAGCTGTAAGTCCACCACCGAGCTCGTTGCCCGATAACATCTTCGTGTCCTGCACGCATCGTTGACCGCGACAACACGTAGCGCCGCGCCACGCCGACGAGACAACAAGAGCCAAGAGCATCATCAGTGCGTCCCTTCCTTTGCGTAAGGAAGTAGTCCCTTCCCTTCCCTTCTCTGCTCTTCGTTTATAACTACATATAGGTTACATTTTTATTTTCTTAATTACGTACTCTCTAAATTCGAATTAGTAGAAATTTTACTAATGAAATTAGGAGCATTGTTTCTGACTGTTAAATTCGTAATTTTTAACTTTTTAAAACAATACTTCAATCTATTTTGTGCAATACAAGAATTATTTAATACTTTTAATCGTTTTTGTATTATTATTCCCTTCTTTTAGGATAATAAATAGAAAATCGTAAACTCATTTTACTTTCGAAAATGCTATGGCATTCAAATATCGCGGTTATGGGGGACTTTAGTTTGTCCTCCGAGGCCAGAGATGGCGCTGAAAATCGTGTAGGAAAAAATACATTAGACTCTTATCCAGTGCTCCCAATTTGGCTCATCAACCGCACTGCGCATGCGTCGCACCAGCAGCTTCATTGATCAATATTTTATTCGTAAAGAGTACAATTAAATAATTATTTCACCTTGCACTCTAAAAGACTATTTTGTGATCTGAAAATTAATTTTGATTATTTTCACAATGATGATTTATTATACAAAATTCATTTGCACACCTATTAGTTCCAAAAAAGCGCGCCATTCACAGCCAATGAGACTGTCGATGCAACGCATGCGTAGTGCAGTTGGGGAGCCTAATTGGGAGCACTGCTCTTATTTTACGGCAGCTTCCACCAGTGCCATTACGAGTGGATTCTGACTTCATTTTATTGCAAGTTAAATGATTTTGAACAGTGATATTATTATTTTTGTCGTCTGTTAAGTTTCTTTAAAAATGGATAAGTTTTGGTTTAATAATGGAGAATAAGTGAATAGTTTAAAGGGAACTGGGAAAGTGTCCTTAAAAACTTTTAAAGATTACTATATCTAATTTTGCATTCATTAGTGAAAAAGAAAAGTGAAAAAAGATATAAAAGTTATTCTTCATAATAATAATAAATAAGTATTTAAAATTCTATCCATTTAAATAATTACTTGAAATTAAAACAAAAATGGTAATCATGAATTTCACGTGTATGGATATATACATGTCTTATAATCCAATCTGTGGCACACGGTAAATCACGACACTACTGTTGAAAGTCACAAACACAGTCTCGGAAAATTGAGGAAATTTTATTTCGATCTATATTAAAAATGAAAAATTTTTTTATAAACTTAAAAATTTACTATCAATATTACGTATTGAAGTATTCAAAGTCACGAGGTCAACTAACTTCCCTTTCTGAAACACAGACTCTCAGAGCATAGCCAGATTTTTTAAATAGTTCCATCCCACTTTTTAGAGAGAGAGAGAGAGAGAAGCATTTAACTAAGACCCTTCATAATCAACCATAAAGATTAGTTGTTTGAAATTCATAATTTTTATATAAAATAAGAGAGAACTGTATGCCTAATTATGATCATTTAAAAATATCTGCTGCTTGGCGGCATAATTTAATCAATTTTTATAAACAAATACACAGTTTTCGTATGTCACAACGAATAGGCTCCAGTTTTTTTGCAGAATCGACAAAAAATGTATTGCCAATTACTCCTTGCTGTCATTTTTTTCAAATTAACAACAACTGGTGATTATTTAAACAATATTCATAAACAAATTCACATCTTTAACATTATTCCACGAATAGGGCCAACTTTTTTCGCAGAACCTACTGAAAATGTATCGTTAGGGACTCCTAGCTGTAATTTTGTTCAAATTCATAAAAAATATTAATTTTTTTAACAATTTTGATAAATAAATGCATATTTTAACCATTTTTCCAAGAATAGGCTCCATTTTCTTTGCGAAATCAACTAAAAATGTATTTACAATGACTCTTTACTATGCTACTTTGCCAACGGATAAGAAAAGTTAATTATTTAAACAATATTTATAAAAAATGTACATTTTGGTAACTTTAGCAGGAATAGGCTTATTTTTTTCCTGGAGTAAGCTAGGAATGTCTTACCAATGACTCCTTGTTGCCATAATTGTTTCATTAACCACACACCTTTGATTAATACACGTAATGACCTTGGTTTTTTAGCTCACTTCGCAAAAAAAATTATCATTGAAAAATGGTCAAACTGTGAATTTATTTATAAACATTGTTTAAACAATCAACACTTTTTCCTAATTAGAAAAATGTGACAAGAAGGAACAATTGGCAAGACATTTATTGTCGATTCCGCAAAGAAAATTAATACTTTTTATGAAAAAATGATATAACTGTCACTTCCTACATATATATTGTTTAACTTATAAACAGTTGTTGTTAATTGAACAAACAAGGCAACATTGAGTCATTGGTAAGACATTCCTAGCTTGCTCAACGAAAAAATAAACCTATTCCTGCAAAAGTGACCAAAATGTACATTTTTTTATAAAAATTGTTTAAATAATTAACTTTTCTTATCCGCTGGCAAAGTATCATAGCAAAGAGTCATTGGAAATACATTTGTAGTTGATTTCGCGAAGAGAATGGAGCCTATTCTTGGAAAAATGGTCAAAATGTGCATTTACTTATAAAAAATGTTTAAAAAAATTAATATTTTTTATGAATTTGAACAAAATTACATTTAGGAGTCACTAACGATATATTTTTAGTCGGTACCGCAAAAAAGTTGGTCCCATTCGTGGACTAATGTTTAAAATGTGAATTTATTTACAAATATTGTTTAAATAATTACCAGTTGTTGTTAATTTGCAAAAAATGACAGCAAGGAGTCATTGGCAATACATTTTTGGTTGATCCAGCAAAAAAATGAAGCCTATTCATTGTGACATACAAAAGCATATCTTACAAAAAAAGGTACATCTGAAAAGTTAGGATAAAAATATTGTTTATTTTGTTGTTAAATAAAAAATTTTGGTTTAGCCAAATCAAAATTCTTGCACCAACTCGATATACCCTAAAGCCTTACGGTCATTTAAAAAAAATCTACAGTCTCATCACGCGCTGCTCGCGCGGCTTGGAAATTTGAGCGCCCCTGGGGCGCGCGTCTGTTGGATCTCGCGCTTCGCCCTCGATAATGCATTTACCGCGCGCTACGCGCTCGATCTTTCTACTTCCCCCACATTTGTGCACAGGCCTTCTAAAATTAAAGGTCAAAGCATCGACAACTGTAATTTGGTGATTATGAATTCTCTTTTGTTACAGCACCTTCGGCTTTTGTTTTTTGGAATTTTGTAAATGCTATAACTCCGGTAATTTTCTTCTATCAAAAATAATCATTGGAATATTTTGTTCGCCTTTTTTGAGTACTATTAATATCCGTCCATAAAATTTTTAAATATTACAAAAAAGTGTTCTCAAAAATTTTCAAAGTGTGCTCACATTTTAAATTTATATCCAAAATAGCTGGCTAACGAACTTGACCTTCATTTTAGGACACTTAAAGATTACCAAAGCCCAATCCAATCTGTCAATTATTTCGAAAGTTATCGTGTTAACAGACTAAAAATCTACTTACCCACCCACCCACAGACATACATCCACACATGCAGACAGACGACACATTCGCCAAAACCTGTTTTTACATTCTCATAGGAGAAGGTATTATTTGGGTTCAGAAGGTCTCAGAACGTGGACATTTGACAAAAACTGGGGGGGGGGGATGTTGAATTTTACACAAATCTAATAACTTCTCTGTTGAGAATGTAAAAAAAGTAAAAAGCGATTCAAAATTGGGTTGTAGACAGACTTTTGTCCACAAAAAGTGCTTTTGGCTTCACTGTGGGGCGTTGCAAAAAATAGCGTGTGATACACGTGCGCATATTTGTATCACAAATGGGCAGCAAATTTGAAGACGTCTTTACGATATCGTCACGACAACTTTACGACAACTTTACGACATCCTATGGCCATGTCATTAAGGTGTCTGCGATATCGTAAAGACATCTTCAGATCGTACGATATCTTTACGATATCGTAGAGACACCTTGACGACATGAACATAGGATGTCGTAAAGTTGTCGTAAAGATGTCGTAACGATGTCGTAAAGACGTAGCCAATTTTTGTGTCCACTGGGTATTTCCAGAATACATTGACAAATAACATTTCTTTGGTAGAAAACGTTTGTTATTGACTTGAGAAGAAATATAGGTTTCTTTATATTAAAAAATATATCTTTGAACGTATTCAATAAAATAATTTATTTCATTCATAGCAATATTCTTCGATTCAATTATTATCTTTTTTCTCAGTACTTTTCTTTGTATCTGCGATTTTCTGGTAATAGGATTTTTTAGCAGAATTTTTACATTCTGATTCATGAGACTGTAACGGCCCCATTTTCGATATCTATAGTTGTTTACGGATCTTTATGTTCCGGCACTCAAAGTGATCGAAGACATAAATCTGTACGTCTGAATATCTACATGCCTGTCTATATGTATGCCTGTGTGGTTATCTGATTTATTATTATTATTATATCATTAAGCCGTTTCCCTTTCGGGGTAGGCGTGAATTGCTCGGTGGTAAAGTAGTGTCGGATTCGTATTCAGCGCGTAAAAATACATAAGGATAAAGTGGTCTTGTCAAATAGTCCTCACCTTTTTTTTTTTTTGTAAACCAGTGTTATTTTTTCACTTTTGGTTGGAAATTTATCCCTCATAAGTTTATGATTTAACTTTTTGGTCGTGAATTGGTTTTTTTTTCTAATTCGAATTTGTCTTTCTTAGTTAAAAATTCAACAATTTAATCGTAGATTAAGTTTTCGTTGAGAATTAATATTTTTTGTTACAAATGAAACTACTTATTTCAAACTATTTTGTAGAAATTCTTTTGTTTTTGTGGAAAAATAATTTTTTTATGGGAAATTTAATTCCACTTTTGGTTGAAAATGTATCGCTTGTAAGATAAAAATTCAACTATTTGGTCGTAAATTACCTTTTTTGTTGGAAAATCATATTGTGGGTTAGAAACTAAACTATTTTTTTTTGAAAATGTAAGCATTTCATTGGAAATTCTTTTTTCTTAAACCCAATTTTTTTATCTGAAAATATAGTTATTTTACCTTTAGTTGAAAATCTTGCCCTTATAAGTTTGTGATTCAACTATTTGGTAAAAAATTCATGCATTTTCTTGAATATTCATCATCTTGGTTTTAAAATTAATCTTGTTTGTTGAAAACTCATCATTTTCTTTGAGGATTCCACTAATTTAACAATAATTCATTTTGCATGAGATGAAACTGGTTGATAATTTTTCTATTTCCTAGAAAATTGTTTTTTCAAACTGAGAGTTTCACGATTTCATTTTTGGTTCGAAATTAATTTTTTTTTAATTAAAAATTCACCTATTTGGTAATAAATTGAGTTTTTTTCTCTAAATTGTCATCAGAAAAGTTAAAAATTCTATTTTTGGTTACAAGCGTATCCTTTTTAGTTAAAAATTCATGTATTTTGTTGAAAATTCCTCCTTTTAGTTTCAAATCTCGCCTTTAATGGTGAAAAAGTAATTTTTTAGTCAAACATTCATCTCTTGTGGCTAAAAATAATCTTGTTGGTTGAAGGTTCATCGTTTTGGCTTGAAAATTCAACTTTTTCCCTTAAAATGCAACTACACCATTTTTTGTGACGATAATATTGGTACTTATTGTATCGAAAAGGATTAAAATTTTATTTTTTTATCTGAATTGTGTCACGCGTTACACAACCTTTGCGAACTCACTTTTATGAGACACTTTTTAACGTAAGAGCAGCCCCCCCCCCACCCCCCTCAGAGTGTCACGTAATATGTGGACGATAAATCCACATCATTAAAAGACATTTTGTTAATTTTTTTCTTATTTAACGAATATTTAAGCAACAATAAGCAGTAAGATGCTTAAATGAAATTTTAATTTGTCAAAGGTTCTTCCCTAAATTTGCTCCTTTTGGGGAAAAAGTACGGGCATAAGTTTTCTCTTATAATTCGCATTGAAAATATTAATACATTAACAGTGGCAAAAAGTAATCATTGATCAGAAATGTGCAGAATTGTTTTAAACCAATTGAAGTAAGTAATTGACTAAAATCTACTAAAGGCTGAGAAATACGGTTGGTTGAAAATAAATACTTCTGGAATTCGAAATCGCTACAATGCGGGAAAGTAACGACATTGCAGTTTGCCACAGATATGCATTTGAAATGAACGCAATTATTTAAAAAAACTAAGAGTCGTATCGGAAAACGAAAAAAACCTCTAGATTCGTCTCCGAAATATCTAGATGCGGTTTTGTTTTATTTAAACAATTTTCAAAGAATTACATTATTTTTTATAGTTCTGCTATTATTATAAAGAAAGTAATTGTCGAATTGAAAAATAAACAAAACTATTGCATTCCTTTCGAAAATATCTCGATGCGGCTTTTTTGTTTTTTTTTATAACCATTGGTTGAACAATTAGGATATTTGTTGCTTAGCATACATTTGATACGTGCCTGTAGATATGTATTTGAAACATGCATGCTTTTTTATTTCGGATTACATCATTTATGATTGTATAAAATCAAAATAGATGAAGATGAAAATAACTGAAACTGATACATGATTTAAAAAATTTGTCACTCCTGAACGTTTACAATTTTCGACCACTGAGTTTTTATTTTAAACTATGAATGTTAAATAATTCTCTTTCATGAACTTTCAGTTTGCAATTCAAATTACATTGGTTGAATTTCGAAAAGTATTATCAACAATTTGAAAATTATCAATTTATAAACGATTTAAATATACTTGAAATATTAAACATTTTACAACATTACACGACAAGAGATGTCTCTGTATTTTCCTTTATCAGACATAAAAAATTATCTCATCATACTTATAATATCACTAAAAGCCTACAGATTGCCTGCACAAAGTTTGCTGATGCTCATCGACAACTGTATTTCTTCATGTGTGAAAAAGTGTGGATTACACAAAGAAAGCATATTTTTCCAAACCAGGAGATAGCTCTAGTTTTAAGCCGGAGAATCGAGAGAAAGCCAGAGGACAGAAATTATAAAAATGGAGGCCACCCTGAAAACGTTTCTAATAACAAATATCAATTTTAAACGCCTTCAATTATTAATTATTTTTTTTTAATCGTGAGAACTGCATTTTAAAATTCTTTAAACTGAAAATGTATGATCACAATTGAAGACCTAAAAGGAACATATTTTCATGATATAAGCTTTTAAAATTACCTGGTCACTCTTTGCATTGAAATTGAAGAAAGTCTATAAGGCACTTTATAAAAGACTTCTTTGTATATTTTATTATAGTAATTATTTCTCGAAATTACTTGACCAAATTTCATTTAACAAATTCATACCTTTGAATTTGACGAATTTTGTGCATCGCAATGGTTTTTGTTGGGGCTTTGTTCTTGTTTTTTGAAATATTTTTTTCCAAAATCAATTTAAGCGAAACCTCTAATTCCCAATGTCAACGTATTCCAAATTGAATAACTTTATAAATCCAGGCCTTTGAAATTGGAATAAGTGGCCAATCGTCCAACATTTGGAAGGACAATGAAGTTGAAAAGCAAATAAAAAATACGTCCATAATAACCTAGTAATATAAGAAAACTATAACCGCTCTTAATAATATTTTTATTTGAATTAATTTCATGTTTCTTCGAAGTTGAAAAGCATTAATTTTTAGAGTAATAACCTAGATCGAAAACTTCCAAACTGAAACCCAAACTGACAAGAGATTAATTTTATTGTCGGAAAACCCCGCAATTATACTAGTGTAGTAGTACTAATTCTATTGTCCCCTTTCACTAGCTCAGGTACTCCCACCTCTTCACCTAGTCTAGTCTACACCTGTTTCTCTTATGAGCTCTCTTTCGCCGCCCCTTACCAGCGGGGGTCCTTTGTACTGATGAGGAGTAAAATACGAAACATGAAAATTTTTTTATTTCAAAATTATTAATTTATTAGTATTATATTTGAAATGTAAGTTTTATGACGATTTAAATGATATGTCACTTATTGTATTAAGTCAAAAATTAGATTCTTTCCAATTCACTCCGAATTCAAGAAAACGACTCGCGAAGTTTCGCTCGCAAGTTTGAGAGCGCCGAGGGCGCGCGTCTGTTAATTCTTGCGCTTCGCGCTAAATAATATATATATATATATATATAACGACATGATGCGCCCTAAGAATACTTTATTATCATTTTTGTCGCTCTCACGGTGTCGGCTGCGACTGTGCCCTGCCAAGCGCTTCAAGGAATATAGATTCAATTGTCCAAAACGAGAAGTGCCAAATTTTCTGGAACTACGATTTTTTGATAGAAGTCTCCGTTGCACACTCGTGGCCTGATATGGTTCTCCAAGACTTCGAGAAATGAACTATATTCGTGATCGAATACTCGGCTTGGTCTGAATACAACATCACTGCCAAGGATAAAGAAAAGGAGGAGAGGTATCAAGACCTGAAAAGAAAGCTGCAAAGACTGTACTCAAAATATTCGGTACAAGTAATTGCCCTTGTGATAGGTGCTTTTGAAGGTGCGAAACTATCACTGGTTCTTAATCTTAAAGCCATACCCGCGTACCAAAAATATGACAAGGCACTTGCGAGATGAATGCAGAAAGCTATCATCCTCGGGTTGCTTCGTGTCCTCAAGACAGACGAGGGTTCCGCCGGCCTGTCGTTGTGATTTCATCGTGTCCTGTGGCCACCCATCTCACGGTTGTGAGACGCGCATGCTTCTCGCGGAAGAAAAAGAGATAATAGATCAAGTGCGCGTACGCGAATATTCTAAAGGGCTGGCTCGAAACATCTGAGCTGGGCAATATAGGTACAATTACCGCAGTCAAAACTCGAAGCGCTTTGTACAGTATGATCGGTCTGTGGTTCACTTGTTTTCGTTCCGTAAATTTTGATCTCAAGTGTTGACCACGCTCTAGTCGTCCGACTTCTGCTGAAGACGACAAAGTAAAAGTAATGATCGAAGGCAACCGGCATATCACGACACGAAAGATAGCAGAAGCACTCAACGTAGCAAATTCGACTATGTTCACGTATGTAAAAAATCTTTGATATGTCAACAAACTTGAGGTTTAGGTCCCATACAAGTTGAAAGAGATTCACCTACCAAACCAATCAACATCTGTGGTTCATTGCTTGAACTTAACAAGACCAAACCATTTTTTGAATGAATTATGACGGGCGATGCAAAATAGATCGTTTACAATAACGCCGTGCAAAAAAGATGATGGATCAAGCAATATGAGCATGTATAACTGCAATTGTCTATTTGATGGGATTATGTGGTATGTCTATTATCGTCAGCTGCTGCAACTGCACCAAGAAAATTGAAAAAACTTTAAAAACTGGCTAATCGCGGAGAAATAATCTTCCACCATGACAATGCCAGGCCCCATACATCTTTGGTCACAACCCAAGGAGCTGAAATGGGAAGTGTTGCCTCATCCTTTGTATAGTTCAGACCTGGTAACATCCGATTATTATCTAGTTCCTTCTCTTCAAAACCATTCGAACGGAAAATCATTCAATTCAGATGAGGCTATCAAAAATTAGTTGATCCGGGTTTTTGCCTCTAAAAACTAAGCCTTTCTTGAAAGAGGAATAATGCAGCCGATCGAAAGAAGGGAAACGGTTATCAAACAAAACGCACAATATATAATTGACTAAATTTTGTTATTTATATTATTAAAATCTCTTGAAATTTATGTGAAAGAAGACATTACTTTTCAAACGACCGGTAATAATTATTGATAAGTATCATACGTATCCATCTGACGTACGACAAAGCGTTACTGGGAATCAGTAAGATTTTTTTCGTTTATTTTAAGAAAGTGCGAGATATTCTGAAATTCTGATGAAATCTTATAAAATTGTTTGAAATTTCTTGTCATCTATGTAGTAAAAACATAAAAATGTTTATATCTGTGGGAAAATGCTAGAAAAAGCTTTAACCACCTCCGTTGCAGTTTCATACAACATAACTACCGTTGGTGAATGCATTGGAAATAAAAACAAAAGCTTACAACAGAATCTTCATGAAAAGTGAGAAAACTCTCCTTGATCGTACAAAATTTAATGGGAATCGAATATTTCAAAACGAAGTTTGGTTTATTCTCCTGTAAGATACATAGCAAATGATATCCATGTGATATAAAATACAAATATCTCACAAGGTCAAGCTCAAATCGTATATAATTAAAAATATAAGAACTATAGTATATGTATTTATTACCTCATGACAGAAGTTTTTTTGCCTCACTCAGAAACAGCGTTTTAATTGAATAAACAAAATAATGATAACATTTTGAAAAAGTCTGCTCCGGAACAACTTTTTAGCTGTCAATAGTTCAAAAATTATCGGATTACTTCTAAATAAATTTTTTATAGGTATTTTGAGTCACTGATTTTGAATTTGACATTGCAATTTTAAAATTCGAAGTCGCTGATCCAATATGGCGATTAACCGACTTATCACATTATTGGATTTTTTTAATTATATTTTTTTAAGGTATTTTATGACACTGATTTTAAATTTGGCATACAAATTTCATATTCAGAATGTGGGATCCAATATAATGACCAACAGTTTCTGAAAATTATCAGATGTATTTAAAATTAATTTCGTAAAGTTATTTTGCGTCACTAATTTTAAATTTTATATTAAAATGTACACTGGAACTTGGAATAAAGAAAGGTTTTGTGCAGTGCTTGCCTTGTCCTTGTCACTCAATCCAGATAGGCCAAATGTAAACAGACAAGACCATGTGAACCAGTTCCAGTTGGGATATATAATATGACCTCAGTACACACGCGTGAATATTCGCGCACTGTCCCTTTGTCCCCGCGCTGATGGCGTTTCCCGCATAGTTGTGCATGCATCTTTCGAACCCGTGGGTCCTTTCTCACCACGAAACCGCCCCGGTTACAATTCTCGAAACGACGTAAATCCGGCCTGCTTCAATCCGAGTTCCAGAATTTTTATTTTAAATTGAATTGAAAGAGTGAAAAATACGATTTTTTAAGTTGAACAAAAACTTTTCTCTTTTGTGATTTACACGTTTCTTAAGCGCTTTATATGGAAATATCGAGAGATTGGACGTAGACGACCTACTGGAGTATCATCTATTTCTTGTTTGGTCATTAAGGTAACCGTTCCGCTTTCCATGTTTATTTTTGCCCGTTTTCCATCAAAGCCCTTACAATGAATAATATATATTCCAGCCAGAACATTAGTATCCTCCAATATCGCAAAGATGTCACCATCGCATGTTGATATAACAATTTGTTCTTGGATTGGCACGGGCTTAAAGGTATGATATCCTACTCTCAATTTAAGTTCTTTACCGGCAGGAAAAGTGTATCTTCGAAGTTCGAATATCCAATTTGAATTCGTTTTGGAAGTAAGCCGAATAAATTCCAGATGTTCAAGTCCCGATCCAGCTTTGCGATAAGAAGGAAGCCTGGTAGGTGGAACAATGCACCTGGCAGTAGGAGGAGGGCCTGAAGGAGAAGAGTGGTCTGCGGAACTAAACTCGGCAGGAGGAGACCTAGACCTGGACCTTGCAGGATGAGGAGACCTGGCTGGAGAATGATTTCTATCAGAAGAATGAGATGATCCGGCAATACGAGGCGTAAGGGCGCCATCATGTAAACCCTCGGAGTGTGAACTCAACTCTGCAAAAAGAATCAGAAGATTACATTTCCGCAAAGTACGTGAAGCAAGACAGAATGCGAATTCCAAAAAAGGACATTGCATCAAATGTACAGAAAATGTTCAATATGACTTATATTTATGTTGTGCAGATCAATAGTGTCGGAGAGTGGAAAGAGAACGTTACGTGTGTGCGGTAATTTATATACTGATTTTAAATATTTTGCGAGCAGTTGAGCACTAACTTCGCTATTGTCCGTCCTTTCGTTTTCAAGATACATGCTATTAAGTAAACTATTAATGTTATGCAAAGTATTGCCGAAGTTCCAGAAGAATTTAGGATTGGATATGATTGCATTTTTACTTTTGGCAACAAAGTTCAAATAGCTTACACGAGAAAGGAGTTTACATTGTGCTCGTATATTTAAAAATTTCTGATAGTCTAAAGGACTGTGAGACATTTTATAGGCTAAGTGTGCTTCCTTTTTCTCTACTGTCAGTAACTTGAGGTATCTGTTAAACCAGGATGGATAAGTAGAGGGTTTAATTATCTGCAACGGTATAATATAATGAAAAGCAGTATACAAATATGTATAAAGAATATCGATCATAGCATCGACAGTAGAATATGCAAAAACATATGTCCAGTTGACTTCATGCAGGTAGTTGTCAATCGCCGCTATGTTTGCCATTCTAAAGTTATACCTAAACACGTGGCTATTTTGCAGAACAGGTGTCTTATCAATATTGGTCATAATTAAATCAAAAATTAGTAGAGGGTGATACCTGTCAAACAGTAAAATCGGATCAATTGCCACATTTATTTTGTCAGTCTTTCCATTGGTAAAAATTTAATCAAGTAGTGAACCATGTGTGTTCGTAATGTTATTGATCTGTCGGAGATACAAAAATATAAGTGAGTCCGATATACAATTTAAAATATCAATTTGCATTTGCTGTGATCCGATTTGAGGAGTACAGTTAGGGACATTATCATAGTCAGTATTCCAAACAAATTTTACTAAAAATTAGACTTAGTGTCAGATTAGGTACTTGAATATTTCAATTTTGTATTACACATATTTTTTCTGGTATTCTAAAAATTTCCAAATTTACGGGTCTATAAATTCTAATTTTTACTTGAAATGCTCATACTTTATTTTTAGAGTCATACAAAATGCATAAAGCTGGCTAAAGTCGAGGAAGTGAAATTTAATAGTAATTAAATTTCTTACAAATTTCTGGTAGCAGAAGGAGCGTTGGGCGAAAACGAACTTTAGTGAGAAGCCTTATTGGTCCTCAGATTTCATCTGGAAATGTTCCAAAGCTCCATTCATAATTTTACGTAACGAAGGAATATAACTCTTCTCAGAAACTGTTGAAATTGAAGCCTGCCAGTTGTTCGCAAGTTTCTATCCATACATATACTAACAAAATGAAACTTTGTACATTTTGTATTGTTTATATGAAATTTTTTTATACTCACATAAATCTGAGGAGTGTTATGACTAAGTTAGACTAACCTGGAACAAAAAATTTAATGATTATATTACTTATAAAATAGTTATAAATCATAAATTACTCTTAGAAGAAACAGTACAAATTTTAATAAAATGAACAATAATTCAAGAATGTTATAACAATATTAAGAATATATGAACAATATATTTTTTCAAGCCTTGAAAAACTTATTAAATTCTGCGTTAAATGAGCATCATCGACATAATTTGGTCTTCTGGGTATTTATTAATCACATTAAGGAATTTTAAAAGGGTGAAAGCAAAACTTGATTTTTAAAATTCCCTGACTTTTCCTTGATTTTTCCTAACTAATTTTTCGTGTCCCCTGATCATTAATATTTGAAGAATAAAATTAAAATCTTGTAAAAAGAACATGTTAAATTAAAAAGAATTGAAATAAGTTGAAAACAATTTTAACAACCTGAAAAATTCCACGATTTCGGAATTAAAAAAAAATTAGGGAAATAAGAAGAATTCGATGAAATTCATAAAAATTCAAAATTAGTCTTAAAAAATCAAGTGAATTGCAAACAATTTGAAAAAATCATTGAATTCAGTAAGTCTGAAATGAATTTAGAAAAATTCAAGGGTATTCAAAAGAATTTGATAAAATGTCTAAGAATTCAGGGTGAGTTTAAAAGACTTGAAGATGAACTACACAAAAACTAAAAAAAAAATCCATTGAATTGAGTAGAATTGAGAGAATTTAGAAAATTTTCAGTCAATTAAATAAATAAATTAAATTAAATAAATATATTTCAAATTCTTTGAAACCTTTCGAAATCCTTCGAAACTTTTTAAAGTTATTGTAAATGCTTTGGAATCTTTGCAAACACCCTAAAATATTTTTAAACATTTAGAATCATTCGAAATACCCTGATATTTTTCAAGCTCTTGACAATTTCTTGGCATTTTTAAAAATACCCTAAAATCTTTCAAATTCTTTAAAATCCAATTAAACTAATGAAATCAATTAAAAATTCATTGGAATCTTTTAAATAACCTAAAGTCTTTTGAAATCCATTGAAATAAAAATCCCGTGCAATTACATGAAATCTAATATTTCCTGAAGTCCTACTAAATTACTGAAATCAATTAAAAGTACATTGAAATATTTTAAATTACCCTAAAATATTTTGAATTCTTTAAAATCCGTTCGAAATATTTCAATAAATTGAAAATTCCTTGCAATTTTTAGAAATACCTTTAAATATTTAAAATTCTTTGAAATCGCTTGAAATTGTTTAAAGTTCTTGAAAAATCCTTGGAATCTTTTAAAACACACAAAAGTATTTCAAATCATTTGAAATCTTTTTAAATATCTTGATACTTATTAAATCTCGTTAACATTTATTAGAAGTTTTAAAAATACCCTAAAATCTTTAAAATTCTTTGGAATGCCTTAAAATTATTAAAATATATTAAAAATTTGTTTAAATCAATAAAATTACCCTAAAATATTTTAGATCTTTCGAAATCTTTTAAAATCCCTTAAAACTTGTTAAAGGTCTTGAAAATTCTTTGGAATTTGAAAAAATACGCAAAAATCTTCAAAATCCTTGGGAATACCTTGAAATTATTGAAATCTATTAAAAAACATTTTAAATTTTCAAAATTACCCTAAAATATTTCAAATCCTTTGAAATCTTTATAAATCACTTTAAACTTTTTAAAGTTTTTGAAAATTCTTTGAAATTCAAAAAAATACACAAAAATCTTCAAAATCCTTTGAAACCCCTTGAAATTATTGAAACTTATTAAAAATTTCTTGAGATTTTTTAAAATACGCAAAATATTTCAAATAATTAAAAATCTTTTGGAGTCCCTTAAAATTGTATAAAGTTCTTGAAGATGCCTTCAAATTATCTATAAAACCCTAAAGTATTTAACCCTGAAATCTTTAAAATCTTTTGGAATCTTTTGAAATCTTTTGAAATCCATTGGCACTTTCAAAAGCTCTTGCAAATTCATTGGAATCTTTTATTACACGTAAAAGTATTTCAAATCCTTTGAAATCTTTAGAAATATCTTGATACTTTTTGAATCTCATTGTATTGTATTTTATTACTCTCCCTTTTACGGGTTTGAGGGCTCCGTTCTCTTTACACATTTTACAATTTCACTTAAACACTATGCCTTATGTTTATCTTTACCTATAATCGCTTCGCCTTCTTATTATTTACAAGTTCTTAAATATTAGCTTACTAACTATTATCTTTATCAAGTGCTAATAAAATTCCCGAATTGTAAAATTCCATAATAATAAAATTCCCAAATAATAAAATTCCCGAATTGTAAAATTCCCAAATAATAAAATTCCCGAATTGTAAAATTCCCTAATAATAAAATTCCCAAATAATAAAATTCCTGAATTGGAAAATTCCCTAATGATAAAATTCCCAAATAATAAAATTCCCGAAAAATTAAATTCCCGGCTTGAAAAATTCCCAAATAATAAAATTCCCGAATTGTAAAATTCCATAATAATAAAATTCCCAAATAATAAAATTCCCGAATTGTAAAATTCCCTAATAATAAAATTCCCAAATAATAAAATTCCCGAATTGGAAAATTCCCTGATGATAAAATTCCCAAATTATAAAATTCCCGAAAAATTAAATTCCCGGCTTGAAAAATTCCCAAATAATAAAATTCCCTAATAATAAAATTCCCAAATAATAAAATTCCCGAATTGGAAAATTCCCTAATAATAAAATTCCCAAATAATAAAATTCCCGAATAACAAAATTCCCGAATAACAAAATTTCCTAATAATAAAATACCCGGCTTGGAAAATTTTCTAATAATAAAATTCCTGAATTATAAAATTCCGGAAAAATTAAATTCCCGGCTTGGAAAATTGTCAAATAATAAAATTCACGAATAATAAAATTTCCGAATAAGAAAATTCGCGAATTAGAAAATTTCCTTATAATAAAATTCTTGACTTCGAAAATTTCCTAATAATAAAATTCCCGGCTTGGAAAATTGTCAAATAATAAAATTCCCGAATAATAAAATTTCCGAATAATACAATTCGCAAATTGGAAAATTCCTTAATAATAAAATTCCTGTATAATAAAATTCCATAATAATAAAATTCCCGAATAATAAAATTTCCAAATAATAAAATTCCAAAATTGGAAAATTCCCTAATAATAAAATTCCTGTATAATAAAAATCCATAATAATGAAATTCCCGAATAATAAAATTTCCAAATAATAAAATTCCAAAATTGGAAAATTCCCTAATAATAAAATGCCGGAATTATAAAATTACAGGATTAGAGGATACTCAAATAATAAAATTACCGAACAGTTTTTAATATTACCGAATTGGAAAATTCCCCAATAATAAAATTTCCGAAAGAAAATTGCCGAATTATAAAATATCCGGACTAAAAACTCCCGAATTTAAACAATTAAAAATATTTTATATGTCTTTGAATTCTCTGAATTCTTTTTATTCTCTGAAGTCTTTGAATTCCCTGAATTCTTTGAATTCCATGAATTTTTTGAATTCCATGAATTCTTTGAATTCCCTGAATTCTTTGTATATACTAAATTATTGAAATTCCTTGAATTCTTTGACTTTTCTGAATGCTTTAAGTTCCCTGAATTCTTTAAATTCCCTTAATTCTTTGAATTACCTGATTTCCCTAAATTCTTTGAACTCGCTGAATTCTTTGAATTCCCTGAATTCTTTGAATTCGTTGAATTCCATGAATTCCCTGAATTCTTTGAATTCGTTGAATTCCATGAATTCTTCGAACTCCCTGAATTCCGTGAATTCCCTGAATTCTTTCAATTCCCTTAATTCTATGAATTACCTGAATTCTTCGAATTCTCTGATTTCTTTGTATTCCCTGAATTCTTTGTATTCCCTAAATTCTTAAAATTCGATTAATTAAAAAAATTCCCTAAATTCTAAAAATTCTTTGAATTCTTAAAATTTCTTAAATTCTTATAATTCCCTAAATTCTTATAATTCATGGAATCCTTTGAATTTCTTGAATTCTTAAAATTCCTTGATATTTTTTATTCTATTCTAGTCATTATAAATCCAGTAAAATAAATTGCAGACAAAATCACTAGTACCATATTAAATTTACCATTTTTTAAATTTTAACGATTTTTACTGATTTTTATCATGTTTTCTTTGCTTTATAAATAAACATTTTGAAAATAGTATTAATTTTAATTTTATTCTGGTCTCTATAATTGTCATAAAATAATTGTCAGGCAAAATTACGAGCATTATCAACGAAATTTAGTATTTTTGCCATTTTTACGATCTTTTATTAACCTTTCTAAATAAACATTTTCAAAATAATATTTTTTATTCTATTCCAGTTTCCACATTAATACAATAAAATTAATTTCAGGCAAAATCACGAGCATCATCAGCTAAATTTAGTATTTTTGCAATTTTATATTTTTTCACCGATCTCTTATTAATTTTGTATCACTTTTTTAATAAACATTTTTAATCTAATATTTTTTATTCTATTCTAGTCATTATAAATCCAGTAAAATTAATTGCAGAAAAATCTCGAGTAACAAATTAAATTTACCTTTTTTTAAATTCTAACGATTTTTACTGATTTTTTATTATGTTTTCTTTACTTTCCAAATAAACATTCTGAAAATATTATAAATTTGAATTTTATTCTAGTCTCTATAAATGTAATAAAATAATTTTCAGGCAAAATCACGAGCACCAAGTTCAATTTAGCATTTTTTGCAATTTTAACAATTTTTTACGAACTTTTATTAATTTCTCATTACTTTCTAGGTAAACATTTTTAAAATAATATTTTTTATTTTATTAAAGTTGCTATAATAATCTAATAAAATTGATTTTAGACAAAATTACGAGCATCATCAGCTAGATTTAGTATTTTTGCAAATTTAATGATTTTCGAAGATCTTTTATTAATTCTAGTTTCTATAAATGTAATAAAATTAATTTCAAACAAAGTCACAAGTATGAAGTTAATTTTACCTATTTACAATTTTAACCATTCTTGCCGACCTGTTATTAATTTTTCATTACTTTCCAAATAAACATTTTAAAAATAATATAAATTTGAATTATATTTTAGTCTTTATAAATCTAATAAAATTATTTCCAGACAAAATCACGAGCACGAAGTTAAATTTTGCATTTTTGCAATATTCTGCTCTCGAATTTTATTCCATCCCAGAAACTGATACGTACAACAGCAGGGAATTACTTTTAGCTCTCGGATGGCTTTTTTCATCAAATAATGCTATGGAAACTGCAGTCAGATCGAAAATCATAAATAGTTTATTAGGAAAGGAATCTTCTTCCCAAGTATCAACACAAGTGAGTTTAACTACAATTCTTAATTGAAAATCGAAATTACAAATAATTTATTAGAAAATATATAATACGGGACGACTAAAAAATCCTGCAAAATATAATTCCCGACACTAAAATTCCCGAATAATAAAATTCCCGAATAATTATTTTCCCGAATAAAAAAATTTGCTAATAATATAATTCCCGACTTGGAAAATGTCCTAATAATAAAATTCTAGAATTTGAAAATTCCCTAATAATAAAATTTCCAAATAATAAAATTCCCGGCTCCGAATAAAAAATTCCCGAATTGCAAAATTCCCGAATAATAAAATTTCCGGCTTGGAAAATTTCCAAATAATAAACTTCCCGAATAATAGCATTGCCGAATAATAAAATTCCCTGATAAAAAAATTCCCGAATAATAAAATTTTCTAATAATAAAATTCCCGAATAATTAATTTCCCGAATAATAAAATTTGCTAATAATAAAATTCCCGACTAGGAAAATTTCCTAATAATAAAATTAACCTGTTTTTTGGGTTCAGGGGGTCTCAAAACGTGGACATTTGACAAAAACCGGGGGGGTCAAATTTTACACAAATGTAATACCTTCTCTGGATGAGAATGTAAAAAGCCCCGGTTTGGCAATTGATCTGTTATAGCATTTTTGATATGTTGAAAGGAATTCTTTGACGAAACTTTCTCATTAAAAATATTGGAAGCAGGATTTTTTCGGGAGTTTCACCAAAGAAACCTGGTGAGTGAACAAAAAACTTAGCCAAAAATAATGTTAGAAAAGTCAGGGAATTTCATTCTTGGGAGAAAATTCAGGGAGAAGTCAGGGATTTAGAAAAAAAATCTTGCAAATGTCAGGGAATTTCTATAACTTTAAATAAGTGTCAAGCAGAAAACATTTAAAAAATTGTATTTTGATTTGAATTTGTTTATTCCGCTTATGGAAGATTCTAGGTTAAAAATGTTATAAGTTTAAGATTCTGGTATTCAATTATTAGTCATTTATTTTCCTTGTATTTATATTAAAAATTTTTGTTTTCAGTTGCTTTCTCCTGAAGATTATCTTTTTGTTACCAATTTTTTAATTAACAATTTTGCTAAAAGTCATCCTTCTTGTTCGAAAATTCAACTATTTCATAGAAAATTGACTTGCTTAAAATTTATATTTGGTTGAAAAGTCAACTAAAATCTTTTTTGGATGAAAATTCAACTATTTTTTCGAAAATTTGTCTTTTTAATTAAAAAGTTCATCAATTTTAGTAGAAATGACATCTTTCTTGGATAAAAATTCAACTATTTCGTAGAAAATTTGCTCGTTGTTTGAAATTCATATGTTGATTTCAAAAATTTAACTGAAATCTGTTTTGGATGCAAAGTCAACTATTTTTTTGAAAATTTGTCTTTTTCATTTAAAAATTTATCTGTTTTAGTAGGCATTTCATCTTTCTTGGATAAAAATGCAACTATTATGTTGAAGATTCTACATTTTTGTTAAATAGTCGTAATTTTGTTATTAAAAATTCAACTGTTCAGTTCAAAATTCATCTTGTTGGCTTGAAAATTCCTGTATCTTCGAAAAAAAATTACTTTTTGCTTAAGACGCACATTTTGCTGCTGAAATGCCAAACTAAAATTTGCTCTGGATGAAAATCCAAATATCTTTTTTCAAAGGGCTTAGCGGAATAAGCATGTGAAATCGGCCCCCACGCGTATGAAGCTGAAATTAATTTCATGAGTTCGTTTTCATGTGGTATGAAAGTCCACCAAGTTTCAACTTTAGAATAACATTTTTGCGGGGCTAGAGAGATTTTTTTCATAACTTCAGAAAGTTGTGTTTCACAACTTTAATAATCAATATAAAAAAATATTGATTATCGACCATGTAGACAAAAAACATTAACATCACATTATTTATGATATAACGTTCAACTTTTTACGCTGTGTAATGGAGGCAAACAAAAACGATTACAGCAACCATCATTTGGTTGTGGCATATGCATAAAAACAGAAGACGATCGCAGAAATCGTCATTTGTTTGTGGCGTATGCATAATAACATAAGACAATCGCAGAAATCGTCATTTGTTTGAGCGTATGCATAAAAACAGAAGACGGTCGCGGCAATCGTCATTTGTTTGTCGTGTATGCATAAAAACAGAAGACGATCGTGGCAATCGTCATTTCTTTCTGGTGTATGCATAAAAACAGAAGACGATCGCGGAAATCGTCATTTGTTTGTGGTGTATGCATAAAAACAGAAGACGATCTCAGAAATCGTCATTTGTTTGTGGTGTATGCATACAAACAGAAGACGATCGCATAAATCGTCATTTGTTTGAGCGTATGCATAAAAACAGAAGACAGTCGCGTCAATCGTCATTTGTTTGTCGTGTATGCATACAAACAGAAGACGATCGCAGAAATCGTCATTTGTTTGTGGTGTATGCATAAAAACAGAAGACGATCGCAGCAATCGTCATTTGCTTTAATGCATACGCCACAAACAAATGACGATTGCTGCAATCGTTTTCTTTTTTATGCATACGCCACGAACAATTGACGATTGCTGCGATCGTCTTCTGTTTTTATGCATACGCCACAAACAAATGATATTTGCTGTAATCGTTTTTGTTTGCCTCCATTACACAGCGTAAAAAAATTGAACTTTATATCATAAGGTTTAGTTAGCTATAAATAAAGTTCAGAATTAATTTAGAAAAGAAATACACGATTCTTTTGATTTTGGGACATCAGAGTTTGTGACGGTTTCAAGCTCGACTGTAACCGCCATTCTTACCCCGTGCGTCCCTGAGGCTTACCGAACGATAAAGAGTCATAAAGAGTTGTTTAAGTGGCGAACCTTCGGGCATTTCTATGTCCTAAAATAGATCGCAATTCGTCGTTTTCTAATTACACATAGATAATTATGACGAATTTATAATTATGTATTATGCGCTGAATTGATACATTTGCATCGATTTTTTCATAATTTTTTTAACATTATGCAGTTTTGTGCTAAGGTGCCTTGAAGATCCTTTTGTAGAACATTTGATTTTGTGACTACCAGACCCGAGTCATGATGTTTATTCTTTGAACCATGTTCCACCACACACAAAAAAATTATAAAAAATCTGAGTTGTAGTACATAATGCGAGGATTTTTCTTTAAAAATAAAAGTGGTATCTCTTAAACAACATACGAATTTTTTTAAATTCTAAAACATTTTTCTAGTGCATATTTTTTGTTCGAGAAATTCATGATTTTTTTTTCAATTCTCCAGAGTGGTCTTCAAAACATATATTTTGTTCATTAAAATCGGTTCAGCCGTTTTCGAGAAAAATCGCTTTTTTGATTTTGCTTTCCCCCTCCATATCTCTCACAAACATGAGATTTTGTAGTTGAAACTTGGTGGAGTTTCATACCACATGGAAACGAACTTATGACATTAATTTCAGCTTCATACGTGCGGGGGGCCGATTTCACATGCTTATTCCGCTAAGCCCTCTGTCTTTTTGAAAATTTTATTTGCACCACTTTGTTGAGAAATCATTTTTATGTTGTAGATCCATATTTTTAGTTGAATATTCATCTGTTTGGTTGAAAGTTTAACTATTTTGTTGAAAACTGATCTTTTGTAATTAAAAATCAAATTGCGCAGGTAAAAGCTGAACTCATTTGTTAAGTTTTTTTAAATGCATGTTTATGTCTTTGGTTTAAAGATTCAGCAAGTAAGGTGAACATTTATTTCTTTCGCGACTGAAAAATATTTATTTATTGAAAATTCGTCTTTTTGATTTTAAAATTCTTTCTTTAAATGGAATTTCATCTGTTTTGTTTGGAATATCAACTATTACATTTTTTCAATGAGAAATTATCTTTTTACGTTGAAAATTCAAGGATTTTGTTAAAAAATCATGCTTCATGGTAATAAAGTCATCTTTTTGTTTGAAATAAATAAATTTGAACATTTTAAATTTGAATCTGAAATATTGTTTTATTCAGTTCATAAAAGATCCTATTTTTAAAATATTACAAGCATGTATTATCTTAAATACAAAAAATTTCCATTAGTTTCAAGTCCCATATCTTATTATTTCTGGAAACCATAAATTACGTACATTACGGTGGGTGGGGGGGAGACTTTCAAAAAGTTTCAAGGGAGTTTGAAATATCTTGAAGAATTTAAAAAGATTCCAAGGAATTTTTAATTGATTCAAAGAACTTGAAGAGATTTCAAAGGGTTTAAATTACTTTAGGGTATCTAAAAGATTTCAAGGCACTTTCAAGAGATTTAAAATATTTTCAGATATTTAAAATTTTTTTAAATATATTTTAGAGCTTATTTTTAGATTTCAAGCAATTTTCAAGAGCTTTTAAAAAATGTCAAGGGATTTCAAAAGATTCCAAAGGATTTGAAATATTTTAGGGTATTTTAAATTAATTCAAGTAATTTTTGAGACTTTCAAAAAGTTTCAAGGGAGTTTGAAATATCTTGAAGAATTTAAAAAGATTCCAAGGAATTTTTAATTGATTTAAATAAATTGAGGGAATTTCAAAGGGATTTGAAAATACTTTAGGTTATCTTAAAGATTTCAAAGCACTTTCAAGAGATTTAAAATATTCTCAGATATTTAAAAAATTTTTAAATATATTTTAGATCTTATTTTGAGATTTCAAGTAATTTTCAAGAGCTTTTAAAAAATGTCAAGGAATTTCAAAAGATTGCAAAGGATTTCAAATATTTTAGGGTATTTTAAATTATTTCCAGTAATTTTCGAGACTTTTAAAAAATTTCAATGGAATTTAAAATATCTTAGGAAATGTTAAAAAATTGTAATGAATTTATAATAGTTTTCAATAGTTCAAAGGTATTACAGAGGGTTTTAAATATATTAGGGTATTTATAAAATTCAAAGGCATTTTTTGAACGATTTAAAAAAATTCAAGTGAATTTGAAATATCATAAGGAATTTAAATAGATTCAAAGGAATTTTCAATTGATTTAAACAATTTCAAGGAATTTCAAAGGGTTTGAAATACTTTAGGGTATCTAAGAGATTCCAAAGCATTTTAAAGAGGTTCGAAATATTTTCTGACATTTAAAATTTTGAAAAAATATTTTTAGATCTTATTTTTATATTTCAAGCGATTTTCAAGAGATTTAAAAAAATTTCAAGGGATTTCAAAAGATTTAAGAGGATTTGAAATATTTTAAGGTTTTTGAAATGATTTCAAGTAATTTTCGAGAGTTTTAAAAAGTTTGAACGGAATTTGAAATATCTTTGGGAATTTTTAAAGATTCCAAGGAACTTTTAATTTATTTAAATAATTCAAAGGGATCACAGAGGGTTTTAAATATATTAGGGTATTTGTAAAATTCCAAGGCATTTTTTGAAAGATTTAAAATGTTTTAAGTGAATTTGAAATATTTTAATGAATTTAAAAAGATTCCAAGGAATTTTTTTATTTTTTTGTTTATATAAAGAATTTGAAGGGATTTTAAAGTTTGTGAAATACTTTAGGGTATTTGAAAGATTTCATAGCATTTTCAAGAGATTTAAAATATTCTAGAATATTTAAAAAAAATAATATATTTTTGATCTTATTTTTATATTTCAAGCAATTTTCAAGAGCTTTTAAAAAATTTAAAGGGATTTCGAAAGATTTCAAATGATTTGAAATATTTTAGGGTATTTTAAATTATATCAAGTCATTTTCGAGATTTTTAAAAAGTTTCAAGGGAATTTGAAACATCTTAGGAAATGTTAAAATATTCCAAGAAATTTCTAATTGATTTACATAATTTGAAGGGATTTCAGAGGGTTTTAAATATATTAGGGTATTAACCAGATTTCAAGGCATTTTTAAAAGATTTAAAAAGTTTTAAGTGAATTTGAAATATCTTAAGGAACTTTAAAAAGATTTCAAGGAATTTTTAAATGATTTAAATAATTTGAGGGGATTTCAAGGGGATTTTGAAATACTCTGGGGTATCTTAAAGATTTCAAAGCATTTTGAAGAGATTTAAAAAATGTTCAGATATTTAAAAAAAAAAGTTAATATATGTTAGATTTTATTTTTATATTTTAAAAAATTTTCAAGAACTTTCAAAAAATTTCAAGGGATTTCAAAAGATTTTAAAGGGATTGAAATATTTTAGGGTATTTTAAATTATTTCAAGTCATTTCCAAGAGTTTTTAATATTTTGAAGATAATTTGAAATATCTTGGGGAATTTTTAATTAATTTAAATAATTCAAAGGGATTTCAGAGAATTTTAAGTATATTGAGGTATTTTAATGATACTGAGGAATTTTTAATTGATTTAAATAATTTGAATGGATTTCAAACAGGTTGAAATACTTTAGGGTGTCTTAAAGATTTCGAGGCATTTTCAAGAGATCTAAAATATTTTTAGATATTTAAAAACAAAATTTTATATATTTTGTATCTTATTTTTATATTTCAACAAATTTTCAAGAGCTTTTAACAAATTTCAAGGGATTTCAAAAGATTTCAAAGGATTTGAAAAATTTTAGGGTATTTGAAATTATTTCAAGTCATTTTCAAGAGCTTTAAAAAGTTTCAAGGGAATTTGAAATATTTTACGGAATTTAAAAGTATTTCAAGAAATTTCAAATTGATTTAAATATTTTGAAGGGATTTCAGAGGGTTTTTAATATATCAGGGTCCTTACAAGATTTCAAGGCCTTTTTAAAAAGATTAGATAAGTTTAAAGTGAATTTGAAATATCTTAAGGAATTTAAAAAAGATTCCAAGGAATTTTTAATTTATTTTATTAATTTGAAGGGATTTCAATGGGTTTGAAATACTTTAGGGTATCTAAAAGATTTCAAGGCATTTTCAAGAGATTTAAAATATTTTCAGATATTTGAAAAAAAGTTTAATATATTTTAGATCTTATTTTTATATTTCAACCAATTTTCAAGAGATTTCAAAAAATGTCAAGGGATTTTAAAAGATTTCAAAGGATTTCAAATATTTTAGAGTATTTTAAATTATTTCAAGTGATTTTCAAGATTTTTAAAAAGTTTCAAGGGAATTTGAAATATGTAAGGGAATTTTAAAAGATTCCAAGAAATTTCTAATTGATTTAAATAATTTGAAGGGATTTCAGAGGATTTCGAATATATCAGGGTATTTATAAGATTCCAAGGAATTTCTTAAGACATTTAAAAAGTTTCAAGTGAATTTAAAATATCTGAAGGAATTTAAAAAGATTGCAAGGAATTTTTTATTGATTTAAATAAATTGAGGGAATTTCAAAGGAATTTGAAAATACTTTAGGGTATTTTAAAGATTTCAAGGCATTTTTAAGAAATTTCAAATATTTTCAGATATTTAAAAAAAAATGTTAATATATGTTAGATCTTATTTTTATATTCCCTGCAATTTTCAGGAGCTTTCAAAAAATTTAAAGGGATTTCAAAAGATTTGAAGGCATTTTCAAGAGAGTTAAAATATTTTCAGGTATTTAAAAAAAATTGTAATATATGCTAGATTTGATTTTTATATTTCAAATAATTGTTAAGAGCTTTCAAAATATTTCAAGGGATTTCAAAATATTTCAAAGGATTTGAAATATTTTAGGGCATTTTAATTTATTTCAAGTCATTTTCGAGAGTTTTAAAAAAGTTTGAAGGGAATTTGAAATGCCTTATGCAATTTTTATAGATTCCAAGGAATTTTTAGTTAATTTAAATAATTCAATGGGGTTTCAGAGGCTTTTTTAATATATTGGGGAGATTTTGGAAAAAATCGAGTGCGAAGCACGAGATACGTGATGAGAATGTGTTCGTTAAAGCCAAAGGAGCTTCAACGAAAGAGAAGTCACAATCAACGAATTACAGTTGTCGATGATTTGACCTTTAATTTTAAAAGGTCTGGGCGTAAATGTGGGGGTAATACAAAGATCGAGCGCGTAGCGCGAGGTAAACACATTATCGAGCGCGAAGCGCGATATAAATATATTATCGAGCGCGAAGCGCGCGATGAGAATGTGCCCGCACAACAGGCAGATTTTTTAAAATTGATTTCCAAAAAATGCCTACCTTGATTTTCTTAATATTTCTTTATTTTCTACTTGAAAATGTATTTTAAGAGAACAAATAATAAAATTCTTGTGCTTTAAAAATAAGTAAGCAAAGAAATAAGAAGCGAAAGTTAAAAAAAATCGATTATTTATTGGTTGATTGGTCTGATTTGCATGAGTCAAGCATGGAATACACTTATTATAAAATGTATCATCATTAATCCTACTGTTAAAAATATAAAAATTATTATTCAAATATAAACGTTAGAATCTGAAATATTTGTAGTTTCTTTTACTGGGCCTGTCAGCTGATTCAACAATATTCAGATTGTTTGCTTTTTCCAGTTAAGGATCATTCAGCCACTTAAGGGAATTTGAAACGTCTTAAGGCGTGTCGGAAAAGATATAAGACGAAGGGGAGCCCCGACGGAAGTGGATCATTTTGTGGTGACCGTTGCGACCACATACTGGGGGTCTCAATCTGGAGATCCAATCTACCAACGCTCCTTTATGCCAATCACAAGAAACAGGCTCAGATTGAGTAGATTAATTCTCTCGGGATTATTTATAGATACAAATATACTTTTGTATTTTACATTTTACAAATTAAACTTTACAAAAAATCTCTCAGTGGGGTATATTATGCTCTCGATTTTCTTCCAAGAACACAAGGTGTGTTGCAAGGGTGGTCGCCCTTCACGTTAAACCGTGAACTCAGGAAACTTGGTACTGGTAATTATCTCTACCCCAGTGTGCTCAACGATACAAGGTCTACGAATACCGTTACAGACCTCCAAGTGAACACAAGGTTTGGAAATGCGCATCGCAATGTTGCCGATCAGGAATATTTCTACGAAATTATTATTAATTACAATTTTTTTCATTTATAGAATTTTATTCTTCATATAATTTATTTAAGTGATTTATTTCATAGTATTTTTTCTTTATATAGTCTCACGTAATTTTTACATCAGAATATAAAATTAGTATTATTACCAAATTTTTCTGTTCGATAATATTTGTTAATTAAATAATAGAAAAGAAAAGCAAGGGCAACATTCTTTATAATTGATGAAAATTGATATCTTAACTTCAAATTAAAATTGTTCAAGATTGTAAATTTTATTTTTCATGTTTAATGATTTTTGTTTATAATAACCAATTCCCGGTGCTAGACGGTAAGATATTATATTAACGTTCCAATGTTGTAAGTATTTTTTCAAATCTGATGACTTTTTATTAAAAATAACATTTTTCGATGAAAACGACTAATATAATATTTCTTGTTAAACAGTAAGTATTCTTTAAAACTCAATGTTTTTTTTTTTTTTTTTTTGGTTTATTATCGCCGATTTTCCGTGAAAAATGTTGGCATAACCTAAATATATTTTAAATTAAGATCGAAAAGAAATCTATTTTATCATGAATAATTTTATGCAAAATAAGCATGAAAAAGATTCACAATTAAAAAAACAGAATTCCAAACTATCTCACTTCTCCGAAAATTGTAAATCTTCTTCGAAATCTATACCAATTTCCAGCAAAAACTTGAGAAAACCTTCAATTATACAAACATTTTAAATCTTATTTGAATTTCAAAGACCGTTTATTAAAAATAATGACTTCCCGTGTAAAACACCAACATAACCTAAAACTGCACAAAAATGGTAAATTAACTACGAAATTTAATAATTTTTCTAAATTGAAAATAACAATTTTCGATGAAAAACACTAACATACCATAACTTAAAATGGTCGAAAATTGTAAATCTTTTATGAAATTGAATTATTTTTTACTCAAATTTCCGATCTCCGGTGTTAAACGATAACAGAACCTAAAATTGTTTGAAAAATTGTGAATATTTGAACTATAATTCTTTTTATTAAAAGTACAAATTTCCAACGTAAAACACTAACATCATCCAAAATTGTTGAAAATTGTTAAAAAATGTTAAAAAATAACCAATCTTGTTCAAATTATAATTTTTGTTTAAAAATACCAATTTCTGATGTAAAACACAATGTAACCTAAAATTGTTAAAAATTGTAAAGAATCTTCTTTGAAATCTAATGACTTTTTAGTAACAATTATAATGCCTGATTCGCCAACACAACCTGTACTTAACATAACATAAAGTTGATAAAAAAATTGTATTCCCAATTTAACTTAATATTTCGAATTTTGGTATTTCTAACTTAACACAACAGAAAATTGGCCAGAATTGTAAATCTTCTTTGAAATCTAAATATGATTTTCATGTAAAATAACTGATTTCGTGTAAAAAAAAAAGTCAATATAACCTGAAACTGTTCAAAAATGTCAGATCTTGTTCGAACTATAGTGTTTTTGTTCCAAAAAATCAATTTCTCGTATAAAGCGCTACAGTCACCAAAAATTGCTAAAAAATTGTGAATCTTTAAAATCTAATGAATTTTGTTTAAAAGCCCAATTTTCGGTAAAAAAAAACGCTAACATAACCGAGAAACGAAAGTTGTTCAAAAGTTTTTTATCTTTGAAATTTGATATTTTGTTATTAAAAACATCAATATACGGTGAAAACGATATACGCAACCTAAAATTGTTCAAAATTGTAAATTTTGTTTGAAATTTAATAATTTTAGTTTCAAAGAACCAATTTCCGGCGTAAAAAAATGATAATATTAATATACCTTCATTTTCTCCTTACAAAATGGGAAATTTTTCAATTATAAATCTTTAAAATTGAATTATTATAAAAAAAATTCCAAATGAAGTAATTTTAAATCGTTTAACAATTAAAAATATTCAAATTGTTAATTATAATTTTTGAAATTCAACAATTTCAATTTAAATTGCAATTTCGAAAGTAATAAAAGGGAAAATTGTTTTATTAAGCGTCCAAATTGAAAATTCAGAACTATAAAATTGTAAATAACATTCAAAATTGAATACATTTTTCAATGACTTATGTATCTATTTCAGATACTTCACCTTTTATCTATTTCAGATAGTTTATTTTTTATCTATTTTTATTTCAAGCGACACAATTTTGAACTTTTTATTTTAAATCGTTTAATTTTCAAAATTTTATTTACAATTATTATTCATTCTTGAAATCTTCCGAGCACATATTTTTCAATTTTTAATTAATTATTTCTTAATAATTATAAATTAAGATTAAAAAGAAATCCATTTTATCATGAATAATTTTTGCAGAATAAGCAATAAATTGAATCACAATTTGAAAATAAACTTCCCAAAAACCTCACTTTTCGGCTTATTAGAGACAAGAATAACACAATGAAAAAATAGGGAGAAAAAGGGAAAAAGTCAACCAAAAACCAACCTCTCACTTTAGAAGTACACAGGAGAGATTGGGATGGACTTCGGATTGGATAAATGTGCCAAAATTCATTTGAAGAAAGGAAAGATTGTTGGCGTTCCCAAGGATCCTGAGCTTGTGGATGTAAGTGTTATTAGACATCTTAACACGGGAGAGACCTATTTATATACCTGGGCGTGCCTCAAAGTAAAATTTAACGATTTCAAATTCAAAATATTTCATATTCGTTCAATAATTATGACAAATTTGATATATTTACAGCTTTTGCTAGTACACAATAATAAAAAATTACGAATCTTAAAAACAAACTTTTTGCGCAGTAATAATTTTCTTGAAAGTGTGCAAAAACATGTTTTTTTTTATCGAGTCATATGCACACATTTTAAAAATAGATGAATATGTTGAACCTGACATTTTTGCAGCTTCAACCAAAGAAAAATTTTATCATTTTTCTTTTCCGGGAAAAAAACTTTGGTCGCGATTTAGGATTTTCGGGATTTCATATATTTTTTGCGATTTGGTTTCTTTGGTTTAAGCTGAGGAAATTTTATATTTGAATTAATGCAAGTTTTTGTACATTCTAAAAAAATTTTTGAAAAGGCAAATTTTTTTTCAATTTTCAAAATTTTCAATATTGTAAATTTAAAAATGAGAACAGAAGATATAAACTGCTTTCAAATTTCTTTGTTTACTTTTTTTCGATGTCGGACTACAAATTCTTATCCCTCAGCTCAAACGATTCGATTAATTTTCGCATTTTTACTTCGCTCTACTGAAGAGTATAGTTTTACATTTACATTGAAAGTATTAATTATTTGTAAGGAAGAAATGACGAATCTTGGAAAGAAATATTTATGAGAACGATGTTAAATATATCAAAATTTTGTGTTTAACTAATTTTATTTTTTTCTCAGACTTTTTTATATCACTCTGAATGGATTTCCAACGACCGGAGTATATCCAGTTTTTGAAAATAAATTCTTGGATGGCAGAAATCATTAAAAAATATTTGAATATCATTTTAGAATCTAACATTTCTCATAAAAAGATTGTTTGTTCTTTGCGACATATAAAAATAAATGTTCAATCTTTCCCCTATTTTCCCCTTTTTCGTGAGAAAATCACCCTATTTTCCCTCTTTTGAGCTGTGATCCCTGCAAGTGCCTTCCCATGTTTTTGGCCCGTGGGTATGGCTTCAAGGTTGCGAACCAGGGATAGTTTTGCACCTCCGAGAGCACCGATTACAAGGACAATTACTTTAACCGAATATTTTGGGTGCAGTCGTTGCAGCTCCCTTTTAAGGTCTTGATACCTCTCCTCCTTTTCCTCCTCTTCGGCAGTGATGTTATAATCGGTCAGAGCCGAGAATTCGATCACAAATATAGTTCGTTTCTCGAAGTATTGGAGAACGATGTCAGGTCTCAAGTGTGCAATGGAGACGGCTGTTCGAAAATCGTAGTTCCAGAAAATTTAGCATTTCTCAGATAACACCCGTATTTCGTCAACAATATGCTGCTTGATTGCCATCAGCTTTGACTTGTTCAGTGTGTGATGGTAGATCGCCCGTTTTCGGGCAAACTTCCGAACCCTTTCCGTGAACGGTCTACCACTTGTTATGTAGTCAATTACACACTTAACACAGGATACATTCTCTCTTGCCCATCCAATCTCCTTGCTCAGTTGATGTAAGCGTATTTTGGTCTTTTGATCCATCTTCGGTTTAGAGTTCGATTTGAATCAGCCGAAGCTTTCGCAGTACCATAAACTGAACAATTTATGGTCCAGATATGGTTCGAGATATCCTCACGAAGGGAGGTATCCATTTCAACCAGGTCTTGGGGCCTAGGAGGAACCTGGATGTTAATGTTCTTTCTTGTTTGGAAATCGCGAGCGTCTCTCAGAAGGTGCCTGCTTTCCGCGATTGGACGACTTGATTTCACAAAAAGACTGATGCGAAACGTGCTAAAGCTATGGGTGTTTCTGACACCACAGTGTGTACATATGCGCCATTAAGCCTTCTTGAACAGGGATAATGCTGGTATGGTAGAAGTCTAGCAAGTCATACTGGAGTTGATTCGTCCACTGGATGTGGAAGTTTCGCCGGTACGTTGTCTTGTTTTCATCTAAATTATTTTTAGCACCCCGAAAACTAGGGCGATAGACACTGTTTGCCTACCCATTGTGGGGTGCTCTGTGCGTTCGATCGTTTTGAATCGTATGTAGAACTTTGTTTTGGTTCAGTGGTGTCATTGTTGTTCCCGTGAGCAGCTAGGAAAAGGTTTCGTCCATCCTTGCAGAGCCCCTCATGCAAGGAAAAGGCAGCATAATCTGAGAGGTCTCCCGGTATCCCAGATTCACCGTTTAAAACACCTCAACTAGGTGCCATTCAACTTTCGGCACGGTTGTTACGCCCCTGCTTCGGGCTCGTTCCTTCGGGAGCATCCTTGGACAATTGTCCGTGACTTCTCATTAATTTATTGTAACCATATTCAGCAGAAATCCTTGGTACAGGCACTCTCTATCCGCAACCCGAGGACACGTTCGGTGGCCTTCTCATAGGCCCTTCGCTTCGATTCAAAACAAATCGAAATCGAAAAACATATCATTTTGTTTTTGAATTATTTTGTTGTGAGATTCAGTAATAATTTAAAAATTAATAATGCTGGTACACCTAATCAATTTTAATAATGCAAGGGCCTAGGGGGATAAGCGTGTAAAAATGGCCCCCGAAACTATCAAGCCTATATAGGTACCCTATATTGACATCTACGTGAGTATGAAATCCTGCAAATTTCAACCCTAAAATTTCATTTTTTGGGGGGATATGGAGGGGGTGGTATAATCAAAAAATGGGTTTTCCTCGAAAACGGCTGAACCGATTTTAACGAGAGAAATACATGTTGTGTTAACCAAAAAGACTACTTTCAGAAAAAAGTTTGGATTTTTTTGGATAAAAAATAGGGGTAATAAAAATGCTTTCAAATTTTGAAAATATTTTGTTCAGGTTATGTTTTAGAGGTATACCTCCAATTGTTTTCTTCAAAACAAACCTTGATGTATCGGCTTCAACATACGTTTTTGCCAGATTTGTCGTGGTGGTGCGTCATGGTGAAAAATGATGAAAATCATGCATGCCGCACAGCACACAGCACACTCTCGCTCCAACCGGGCACATCGAACCCCACTGTTCGGTTGACACTTATTAGTTTAATTAAGCGGTCGGCTGGAATAATGGTGCACTTGTATTTCAAGGAATCACTTATTTTTTATTTCTTTTGTACATAACGTTATGAAAAACAAATGCGAATTTTTAAAACTTTATCGTGTAGTGAAATTACGATCGCTGTGAAATTACGTGACACACCAAACGAAATAGTTGGAAAATGTTCACGAAAAAAAGTTGGAAAAGAATGTTAGTATTCTATGTATATGTATGTTGCTTTTTTAGTGTGAGTCCCCTCGCCTCTCACAAAACGAGGTGCTTTTTTAGTGTGTATTCCCTTGCCTCATAAAAAACTGAACACTTTTTATGTAATTATTTATCTTATTCTACATCATTGCCACTTTCAATTACTGGAATGTAATTATTTTTCTTGAATACATCACTTAGTATTTCCGCTGATTTAAAAACTTTGGATTCAAGTTATACGTTGGCTGGTTTTCGTAAAAGAAAGTTTACTTTCTGCCAAAACAATCAAAGTATAATGCGAAAATGGCACTTTTGTTTATTGAATGTTAAATATTATACATATATTCAAGGCGGACTTCTCCTTAAAATAAATTATGATAAAAACTGCACATTTTAGATGGACAAAATATAAGCGATTTTTGATAAATTTTAAACGTGGGCTGGTTTTCGCAAAAGAAAGTTTACTTTCTGCCGAAATACTCAAAGAATAATGAAAAAATGGCACTTTTCTTCATCAAATCATAATCATTATACCCACTTTTAAGGCAGACTTCTCTTCAAAATATATTATGTGAAAAACTGCAGATTTCATATGGACAAAATGTGAGCGATTTTTGATCAATTTATACGTGGGCTGGCTTTCGTAAAAGAAAGTTTACTTTCTGCCAAAATACTCGAAGAATAATCCGGAAATGGCACTTTTGTTTATTGAATGTCAAACTTTATACACATTTTCAGGCGGACTTCTCTCCAAAATAAATGTTGTTAAAAACTTCAGATTTCATATGGACAAAATGGGAGCGATTTTTGATAAATATATCCGTGGGCTGGTTTTTGTAAAAGAAAGTTTACTTTCTGCCAAAATACTTAGAGAATACTGCGAAAATGGCACTTTTGATCCTTGAATGTTAATCATCATACCCATTTGTAAAGCGGACTTTTCTTCGAAATAAATTATGTTTAAAGCTCTAGATTTCATATGGACAAAATGTCAGCGATTTTTGATCAATTTTAAACGTAGGCTGGCTTTCGTAAAAGAAAGTTTACTTTCTGCCAAAATACTCGAAGAATAATGCGAAAATGGCACTTTTGTTTATTGGATGTTGAAGATTATACATATTCTTATGGCGAACTTATATCCGGAATAAATTATGTTGAAAACTACACATTTTATATTGACAAACTGTGAGCGATTTTCTATCAATTTATAGGTGGCCTGGTTTTCGTAAAAGAAAATTTACTTTCTGCCAAAATACTCAAAGAATAATGAGAAAATGGCACTTTTGTTTATTGAATGTTGAAGATTATACATATTCTTATGGCGGACTTATATCCGGAATAAATTATGTTGAAAACTACACATTTTATATGCACAAAATGTAAGCCATTTTTGATCAATTCATACGTGGGCTGGTTTTCGTGAAAGAAAGTTTACTTTCTGCCAAAATACTCAAGGAATAATGAGAAAGTGGCACTTTTGTTTAGTGAATGTTGAAGATTATACATATTTTTATGGCGGACTTGTATCCGGAATAAATTATGTTAAAAACTACACAGTTTATATTGACAAACTGTGAGCGACTTTCTATCAATTTATACGTGGCCTGGTTTTCGTAAAAGAAAGTATACTTTCCGCCAAAATTCTCAAAGAATAATGAGAAAGTGGCACTTTTGTTTATTGAATGTTGAACATTATACCCACTTTCAAGGCAGACCTCTCTTCAAAATATATTATCTTAGAAACTACACATTTTATATGGACAAAATATAACCGATTTTTGATCAATTTCAAACGTGGGCTGGTTTTCGTAAAAGAAAGTTTACTTTCTGCGAAAATACTCGAAGACTAATGATAAAGTGGCAATTTTTCTTATGGAATGTTATACATTATACCCACTTTTGAGGCAGACTCCTCTTAAAAATATATTATGTTGAAAACTACACATTTTATATGGACAAAATATAACCGATTTTTGATAAATTTCAAACGTGGGCTGGTTTTCGTAAAAGAAAGTATACTTTCTGCGAAAATACTCGAAGAATATTGCGAAAATGGAACTTTTGTATATTGAATGTTAATCATTATACCCACTTTCAAGGCGCACTTCTCTTCAAAATGAATTATTTTAAAAACTACACATTTTGTATGGACAAAATTTGAGCGATTGTTGATAAATATATCCGTGGGCTGGTTTTCGTAAAAGAATGTTTAGTTTTTGCCAAAATACTCAAAGAATAATGCAAAAAAGGCACATTTTTTCAGTTTACTTTTTGCCAAAATACTCAAAGAATACTGCGAAAGTGGCACTTTGGTTTGTGGTATGTTAAACATTATACCCAGTTTCAAGGCGGACTTCTCTTCAAAATAAATTATGTTAAAAACTACACATTTTGTATGGACAAAATGTAAGCGATTTTGGTCAATTTATACGTGGGCTGGTCTTCGTAAAAGTAAGTTTACTTTTTGCCACAATACTCAATGAATAATGCGAAAATGTCGCATTTGTTTTTTGAATGTTGAACATTACACCCACTTTTAAGTCGGACTTCTCTTCAAAATATATTATGTTGAAAACTACACATTTTATATGGAGAAAATGTGAGCGATTTTTGATCAATTTATACGTGGGCTGGTTTTCGCAAAAGAAAGTTTACTTTTTGCCAAAATACTCAAAGAATACTGCGAAAGTGGCACTTTGGTTCTTGGAATGTTGAACATTATACCCACTTTCAACGCGGACTTCTCTTCAATATAAATTATGTTAAAAACTACAGATCAAATATGGACGAAATGTTATCGATTTTTGATCAAGTTATACGTTGGCTGGTTTTCGTAAAAGAAAGTTTACTTTCTGCCAAAACAATCAAAGTATAATGCGAAAATGACACTTTTACTCATTGAATGCAAAACATTATACCCAATTTTAAGGCGGACTTCTCTGCAAAATAAATTGTGTTGGACACTAAACATTTTATATGGACAAAATATGAGCGATTTTTTATCAATTTATACGTGAGCTGGTTTTCGTAAAAGGAAGTTTACTTTCTGCCAAAATACTCAACGAATAATTCGAATGTGGCAATTTTGCTTATTGAATGTTAAACATTATACCCACTTTTAAGGCGGACTCCTCTTCAATATAAATTATGTTCAAACCTACAGATTTCGTATGTACAAAATGTTAGCGATTTTTGATCAATTTATTCGTGGGCTGGTTTTCGTAATAGAAAGTTTACTTTCTGCCAAAACACTCAAAGGATAATGCGTAAATGGTACTTTTGCTCATTGAATGCAAAACATTATACCCACTTTTAAGGCGGACTTCTCTGCAAGATAAATTATGTTAAAAACTACACATTTTATATGGGCAAAATGTGAGCGATTTTTGATCAATTTATACGTGGGCTGGTTTTCGTAAAAGAAAGTTTACTTTTTGCCAAAATACTCGAAGAATACTGCGAAAGTGGCACTTTGGTTTGTGGAATGTTAAACGTTATACCCAGTTTCAAGGCGGACTTCTCTACAAAGTAAATTATGTTAAAAACTACACATTTTGTATGGACAAAATGTAAGCGACTTTTGATCAATTTATACGTGGGCTTGTTTTCGCAAAAGAAAGTTTACTTTTTGCCAAAATACTCAAAGAATACTGCGAAAGTGGCACTTTGGTTTGTGGAATGTTGAACATTATACCCACTTTCAAGGCGGACTTCTCTTAAAAATAAATTATGTTAAAAACTACACATTTTATATGGACAAAATGTGAGCGATTTTTTATCAATTTATCCGTGGGCTGGTTTTCGTAAAAGAAAGTTTACTTTCTGCCAAAATACTCAAAGAATAATGCGAAAATCGCTTTCGATCACTCGCACACTCGATCGCTAATACGACCCAAATAGCGCTATCATCAAAAATAGAAATAAGGTTCTAGATATAAGATTTTATGTAAATAGGTGTAAATAAATGTAAATAGCAGTTGAATGCCAAGAAGCGCATTCAGACAAAAACAGAATTTGTTTGGATTTATAAGCATTTGAGTGTACAATTTTTTTAATGCCATGTAATCCACTTCAATGCTCCCCTTTCTTACAGGGATGTTTCTGAATTTACTTCTTAAATCTTGTAATGTTTTTCACATACAATCACGCTAATGTATGAAATAAGTCAAATTTAAATTTACATTAACTTTTCTTTAACTTAAAAGGCTTGACAAATATTTAACATTCTTCTTATAGAAATACCCTGAATTCCCTGATAAAGTACCTTCCCTGGCCTCAAACCGTTTTTCGTGCAATAATCTGTCAAGTGAAGACACATTTTTAATAAAAACTTATTTAGTTTCAAATCTTAGTCATTCGCAAATGCAAAATCGCACAAGGGAGAATATTTGAAAATGTAAACAAAAACTGAATAATTTTACATTGAACCCTGAAAATAGAATAATTTGGAAATAAATTAGCGAATTGAAAATTTCACAATTTCCACAAAATCGAATTGAAAAAATTCAAACTAGACATCTTCGGAAACGTTTTTCCAGCGATAGGGTATAAATTAAATGAATTAATTGCAATGAATATAATTTGGTCTGCGCAATTTTCATATTTTTGGTGCACTCAATAACCAGTATATTTTAGCGCAGGTGATAATGTTAACACTGCAAATTAAAATAATGAGAAATTTCGATTTTCGCAAACAGAGATAGGTTATGTATACAAATGTCTATATTATGCATTACTTAACACAATTGAATTTCATGTTTGTGTAATTTTGTCTATAAAACACCTGCAGGTTAGATTTCAGAATTGGGAGGTCACCCCTATTTTGGCTGAAAAGAACTTTTTTTCGGCAACAAACTATTAGAATCTTCAATTGAACGATAAATGAAGCGATTTTACAAGGCAAAAGTTTAAAATTCTTGTTAAATTTGTTACTACAATGTCTCAAATATGGGTCTCTCACGATATAGGACTGGTCATATTATGATCGAGATTATTACCATTATTTTTGTGACCAGTCAAAGGGGTACCTTTTCGCCCCCACGAGACGTTGGAAAAGGGTAGGGATTTGACCGAGATCATTTTTGTGACGGGTCATAGGGGCTTTCATAAATTATTTACGGTGTTTTTGGCCGTACGGTTATTTAAAAGCACCTAAACGGTGAGTTAAATATGATCATTCCGATATCATGACAGAACCATATTTGAGACATCTTGATAACAAAAGTAACAATAATTTAAAACATTTGTCTCGTCCAATCGCTTCATTTATTGTTCAATTAAGGATACTAATAGTTTGTTTGCCGGAAAAATGTTTTCCTGCCATAACAGGGGTGACCCCAGCTGAAAATTCCTGCACAGGAACCTGCATTGTCGTGGATTTTGCTGCAAGAAATTCTCAAGGGAGGATCCTGTACAGGATCCTGTGCAAGTGGGACACATTTGCAAAAAGTATATATGAAGGATCCTGTACAGGTTCCTGAGTAGGTGAGACATTCGCAAAAATATCTCTGAAGGATCCTGTGCTACTTCTTTCCCACATAAAAACTCCTCTACAGGAACCTGTGAAGGATCATTCACACATACACATACATGAGCGCATACAAACACCATTAAAAACAAGGTTAAACAACCACCGCAGGATCCCACTCAGAGCAACTGCCATCTACAAATGAAACCGGCTCCCAGTAGAACCGCGGTATTTCACACTTATAGCGAAATGCGAAAAATAGTGGCAATAATATGAAGCAAAAGAGGAGAGGGCTCATGATGTCGCCCTGAAACACACCTCTCTGAAAGGTGGCACTATTAGTGATCACACGATATTTTCCGGATGAGATTGTAAACCTGGTTTTCCAAAGTAGCCTTAATCTCTCTATGCACCTCACGATGTGTGGATGAACCCTTAGGCTTTCCAACAGATAGATAATAAGTCTGTGGAAGGTTGAATCGAAATCTTTCCGGTAATCAATCTAGGCCATCGATACGCAACGCTGATAGAATTCTGCGCCTCTACAGACATATCTGTCGATGAGCAGGTTCTCCCGACATCCTGCTACGCTTTCTTTGCTCCGCGCTGCTCGTATATATCTCGCCACACAGGTCCAATTGTTCGAACAGTCCAATCATTTGGGATAGCTGTGAAGATCTTATACAGTGTGTTCAGACAAGTTATGGGCCTGTGATTCTCAGGATCAGCTAAGTTTCCGTCTTCAGCAGGAGCACTGTGCGCCCTTCCACCAACCACTCTGGAATACGCTCTTCCGACTTTAGATATGAGGTGAAAATGCGGGCCAGATGCTGGTGGATTGAAAGAAGCTTCTTCCACCAGAAGGTCTTGATACCATCTGGTCTTGGAGCGGAATCGTTCTTCACGCCTCTTAATACTTTTTTTACCTCCGCGGTAGTGATAGGTGGGCATTCCGCGACAGGTGTTATGGGGGCGCTATGCAGCTCATTGAAGCTATTTATATTCTTTGAGTTTTCTTCCAGTGGATGCTGGACTTCCCAGACGTCTCTTCAAAAAGCCTCGACCTCCTCTGATTTGAGCGGGTGGACGACAGTAACTGGAGGTTTCTGGAAGAGTCGAGATGGGTCTCCGCCCTAGACTTCTCCTAGCGTTAGATGGAACTCGTATTCTATCAACGATATGCTGCCTGTTGGTCAGTAGCTTTGACTTGTTGAGTGTGTTATGTCGAATTAGCAGTTCGCGCGCGAACTATCGAAACTTGGCAGTGAAAAACCTGCCAGATGTTATGTAGTCAATGACACACTAAATATGGGACGCGTACTGCCTTGCCCGGCCTATCTTTGTGCTGAGTTGATGCATTCGTCTTTTAGTCTTATGATCAACCGTTTCTTTTGTTTTACGATTTGCATCTGCCGAAGCTCTCGCTGTACTTTAGCCCCTACAATTGATAGTCCAGAGGTCGGATTTTTCAAAACAATCTCCACGAAGATCGTTATCCAGTTCAGTTAGATCTTTGGGCTTGAGAGAAACTTGAGTGTTGATGTTTCTCCGGGTCCTGAAGCATTGCTCTTCCTCGACTGAATGCCTCCTCTTTCGGAGTTCCTCGGCACGGTTTCGCGGCCGTTTATGCGAAACATGCGAGAGCTCTGGGTGTTTCGCGCACCACAGAGTATGCAGTCGCGCCATGTAACCTTTTCGTTCAGGAGCCATACTGGTATCATAGCACTTCAGCAGGTCGTCCCTGAGTCGATCCGTCCACTTAAAAGTAATGAGATTCTGCTGGTGAATCACATTGACTCGGTCTTGATTCGCTCCCCCAAATCTAGGATAGTCGGTATTGTTGTCCGACTCATTGTCGGGAGCTCTGCGCGTTCGATTGCTTTAAACCGCACTTACTACAACTATGTTAGGTAATATCATTGTTATTTGCACGAGCAGCTAGGGAAAAGGGTTCGTCCATCCTTGTAGAGCCCCGCATGCAAGGATAAGGCTGCATACTCTGAGAGGTCGCCACTATCTCTTTAATAAAATAGATTTATTTAATGCAAAGTAGAATTAAAATTGTTAAATAATAGCGATGTTATAAGCACATACTTCTTTCAAATTGTAAATAATTACAAATAGTTCAACGAAATACCTCTAATTTAAATCACTTCTTTATCTTCAGTAGAACTGAAGATAGTACATGTGTATATTTATGTATGAAAAATGAACAATTTGTTATATTCTGCAGATTTTTCAACATCAATTTGTTAAGAAATGTTTAAGGTACCACCATGAATTTGTTCAGATTTTTCCTATTATTTTTTCAATAAAAAACTATGTTCCAAAATTCACTGTCTTTAAAAGCGGTCAAATTTCCCTACTTTTTAACAGATTTTCGGGTCTGCAGGCTATGCAAATTTTTTTGGCATATTCGTTTCGAGTTCATTAACGTACAATATTTTGACCCTTAAAATGATCCTTCATTTATTGAGCTACCATTTTTCTTCACTTACTGTTTTAGCGTCAAAGCCAGAGGATTCGAATTTTCTCGCCGATAGTAAGTGTTACCAATGTGTGATTTCGGGGGTAGGATTTGAAGTGTTAAATAAGTTACCAAAAAGGAGTTTTCTGAGGTGATATTGTGACAGTGCATTTCTATTTCAAGGATAAAAACGCTTGTTTGAACGTATGAAAATTGTTTAAACAATTACCAAATAACCAAAGTAAAAAGAAATCACTTTTAAAATTCGTCAATTGTATAACTAATTTCATAAAACGCTAACCTTTCACTATTTGGTAGAAAAGAATTATACAAATATAAATTGTTTAAGAAATTGAAAAATATATTAAGTCAAAATTGTACTCTTGAGATTCATTAACTGTATCTTTTATCCCGAAAAATAACAACTTTCACGATTTACTGAAAAAAATTGGTTTGTTGTTTTTTTGTTGTTTTGAATGTGGGCGGGGGGCCCGTCAGGTCCCCCTCTGGTGTTCAAGCTATAAAGCCTATCGTGCCATACCCGTGTTTATTCTTAAGGCAGTACACCGAATCCGGCCACCTTCACAGAGTATTTAGATCTCAGTAGATTTTCGTTGTTTCCTACGTTCTGGAAATATACCTCTCAGGTGTCAGACGTACCACATCGCACAGTAAATGACGTCCTTCTTTGCACGGCAAAGTGATCCTCAGCCGCTCTACCATTCGGCAGCCTCCCTAGAAGGCCGTAGATGGAATACTGCCAGACGATGGACGGAACGATCCTTCTAAGGTCATCAGTTAGATGCAAAGCTAGTCCTCTCGACATGGGTCCTCTACGCAAGGAGATCGCTGCCTCATTTTCAAGTTTTCTTAAAATCGACTAGTGATCCCCAAGGTTAGCTCGACATGGCTCTACATAGATCTCTTTTAATCATTGGGAGGTAACCAGCCTCTTTTCAGAAGACCTAAGTTTAAGGGTGGATTCCGAACCACCAAAGCTCCGGTAGAAGTACATAGAAAAATTTCCATCAGAACCGGCTCAGGGATCGAACCCTAGTCTTCCTGCATTGAAGTCTCAAGCGCTATGCTGGAAAGTTGTCACTTATAGAATAAAAATAACTAACTTTGAAAAAATAAGAAAAATACCTGTTTTTAATTAACTTTGAACAGTCCTTAAGAAGTGACTACACTTGAATTCACAAAAAGTTTACAACCAGTTCATCTTTTCTCAATTTTTCCGAAAACCATGCTTTTTCCATTCAAAATCCAATGTTCATTGCAAAAGTTCGGGATACGGGTTCATGTTGATCGATTCAAATAAAAAAAATACAGACTATTAGAATCTTTAGTGGAACGATGAATGAAGCGATTTGACAACGCAAAAGTTTAAAATTATTGTTACTTTTATTACTACGATGTCTCAAATCTGGGTCGGTCACGATATCGAAATGATCATATGAGACGTTGGAAAGGGGTAGGGATTTTACCAACATTATTTTTGTGACTAGTCAGAGGTTTTGATTAATTATTTAGAGTGTTTCTGGCCGTACGGATGTTTAAAAACACCTAAACAGTGAGGTAAATATGATCATTCCGACATCATGACAGACCCATCTTTGAGACATCGTAATAACAAAAGTAACAATAATTTAAAACTTTTGCCTCGTCAAATCGTTTCATTTATCGTTCAATAAAAGATTCTATTAGTTTGTTTGCAAAAAAAAATTCCTGCCATAACAGTATATTGTATATTTTATATTATAATAATGTCAGATTTTGTCACTGAAGTTTGCATTTCATAATTAGGATTCACTTTAGATAATAATTCCAAAATGGGGTAATCCATTATCTGAGAGAATATTCTTGAAAAATGGGCAATCATTAGAGAGGCGGTAAAGCTAGTAGAACGTGTTGGAGGTTCACGTATGATCCTTGGATCTCGCCTCTCAGTCTCTCGAGGGTAGGAAGGCACCCTCTTGCAATTATTAATTAACGCTCCCCTCTCAAGGCATTAACGCGGCTAAGAGCAACCCTCCTTGCCGCGCTCTTTGCCTTCTCAACCCCTTGCTACTGGCTCAAAGCGGTACGAAGTAACGATACACCTTGGCCCGATGCAACCGGGAGGTTGGACCCGACGACCTCGTCGACTTGACTTACAAAGAGAAAGACCTGAGGCTCTTGATATACGTGAGAGTGTAGCCACGCATATAAACGCGACCAAAGTCGAGGGATGTCGTCGCCAGGAAACCACTGGTCTTCGAGAAAAGTCCAGCGAGTCTTGCTTGAAAAAAGCTCTGTAATTGTTATTTTTTTTCAAAGAAGAATTATAATAATATATACTGTTACGTGAAAAGAGTAATTCAATAGCACAGCATCTTCTATATATCAAGTACTGAAAACTTTCGGGTACTCTAACAGTTTCGATTTTACTAAAAATCCTGTTATTTATTGAATTTTTCAAAAATTTGTTCGCAATCGTGTATCCAAGTTATGATACGTTTTTTGTAGATCACTAGTAAAAGGAAAAATAATCCTTGGTAGTAACAACTGGCAGTAACTATTGGTGACTGTTCGTATACTGGTACGTTGGTATGCAGACTCCTGAGGAATGTCAAAAACTTCAGTTATCCCAAAGAACGAATGTTTCGAATGAAGATGGGCCATCCATGAAGGATGGTATACGTTCTGCTAATCTATAACCTCCTCAATAGTTTCCGCATCGAAACCTGTGAGGATTTCAACATCGTGGTAAAGATCGGGGGAGGAAGACCCTAATTCTCCGACAGACATCTCAATAACGCGATCCTAGAGTTCTCGAGATGTACTCCCTCTCAAAGCCTCTACTCCCTCTCTCTCACTCCTTCTCTAACTCTCCCCTCCCTCTCTCTCTCTCCTTCTCACTCTAGGCGAACTATATGTACACTATCTCGGCAATCGCGAGTTACGGTCGAGGAGGTTGTTCGAGGGTGGGAAGAAGATGGCGAGGAAAGGGTAAGGTGGTTCGCGGGGACGAAGGAGAGCGAAAAGTGGAATGAGAAGGTTGGAGAATGGGTAGCTGTACGTCGATAGAGCGGCGCGCCGCGGAGGCCAAGATACGACACCGCCGCCACCGCCGGCAGACCCGTAAAGGGGCGACCCTGGGGTTGGTGGGTGGGGGGTGGGTCGGGGTTTTCCTCTATTATTTTGCTCCGTTTTGAAAAATGTTATATACGTTTTTGAAGCAATCATTTATGCATTTATCATATTTGAAAACAATGCACACATGCTATCTTATGTATATTTCAAATTTCTATCCCTCAGGGATTTTAGGCTTTGTCCGCCGCGGGCGCTGCCTGTCATATCCGATAAATATCAAGGTCATGGCCGTACTCAATTGCAAATATTGACCTAATAAATTCGGAGTTGTTTACAGCGATCTTGCACGAGTAGAAAATATTAAGGACGTTGAAACCAGGACTCAACCTCAAAATTGAATTACCTCATTTTTTTACTCCATAAATAGTAGAATCACATTTTTTTGTATAATTAAAGCCTATTCCTGTTCTGATTCAAATAGGTATTCGCAGTGAAAAATAGGTTTATTTTAATACTTTTTGCGTAAAATGATTTTTTCGAACGCTCGTGTTAGAATGAAAAAAAAAGGTTTTACACAAAAACCATTGAAATTAACTAATTTTTCACTCCGAATACAGATTTGATTAAAAACAGGAATAGGCCCTAATCATCTATAAAATATGTAACTCTAGTATTTATGAAGTAAAATGAGGCAATTCAATTGTGAGGTTGGATATTGGTTCTAACATCATTAAGGAGACATGAACATCACTTGCAAAAAATATAAAGAAAATATTTCGAAATCATTTTCGAGTTAAATATTAAACAAACTGTACACATTCGAAAAAATTGAATAAATTACGAGACGTTAAAGTAATGTCTTGTTTTCAAAATGTTTCTCATTTAAAATGTGTACAGCCTACTTAAAATGCTGAATAGGACCCGATAGAAACCAGACACGACCATGATAGAAACCGGATAAGTCTTCTATTCGGGTCTATCCGGGTTCTATATCTAGAATTATTTCCATCCGGAAATTTTACGGATCTATCCGGGTTATATCAGGGAAACCTGACCAATCCTGTATATCCGGGCTCTATACGTAGAATTATTTCCAATCCAGAACTTTTACGAATCTATCCGGGTTCTATCAGGGAGACCTGGCCAATCCTCTATTTTAGTAAATACCACTGTGACCATCTATCCAGGTCTATCCGGTGTCTATCTGGAACAAGAAACCAGAAATGAATTTTGTCATTAGACAAAACGATCTTCTACCCGGGTCTGTCCGGGACTTATGTGGGGCACGAAAAGAAAAATACATTTCCTCGAAGTTCAAATAAAGCGTCTATCCTGGTTCATCCGGGGCCTATCTGGGACTTTACCGTTGAAAAAAGAAAGAAGTCCTACACTTTACGTTAATCTGGGTCTATCTGTGACCTATTCGGGACACCAAAACAGAAATTTATTTCCTCTATGTTCAAATGAAGCGTCTATCCGGGTCTATCCGGGACATATATGGGAGTTGACTATTGAAAAAAGAAACAAGTCCTAAACTTTAAGTTTATCCGGGTTTATCTGGGACCTATTCGTACACGAAAACAAAAATTAATATAAATTAAGTGCAAATAAAGCGTCTATCCGTGTCTATCCTGGACCTATCTGGGAGTTTACGGTTGAAAAAAGAAACAAATCCTACTTTTTACGTTTATCCGGGTCTATCTGCGACCTATTCGGGGCACAAAAACAAACATTCGTTTCCTCGAAGTTCAAATGAAGAGTCTATCGGGGTCTATCATGGAACTATCTGGGAGTTTACTGTTGAATAAAGAAACAAGTCCTACACTTTACGTTTATCCGGGTCTATCTGGGACCTATTCGGGACACGAAAACGAAAATACATTTCCTCGAAGTTCAAATGAAGCGTCTCTCCGTGTCTATCCTCGACCTATCTGGAAGTTTACTGTTAAAAAAGAAACAAGTCCTACACTTTACGTTTATCCGAGTCTATCTGGGACCTATTTGGGAAACAAAAACAAAAATTCATTTCCTCGAAGTTCAAATGAAGCGTCTATCCGGATCTATCCTGGACCTATCTGGGCCGTATGTTCCGCTGTCATAACTCCGCTTAAGATGGCTGAAGCTGAAGGAGTTCTTAGGCCTTGCCACCGCGGCTAGTTGCGAACTCACTTTCTCCTTGGGCAAAGAATTTTAATGTTCCACCGTAAGGAGCAGCCGAGTACACGCGTCCCATAGAGGAGGATTAAATTTCATATTTGATATTACAAACACGCTTTTAACGCAATATTTTGGATAGGATTTATCTGATACAATTTATCTAACTGTGCTTACAATTTTTAAAAGCCTATTCAACACTTAAAATTATGGTATGTGTTACATACATGAAATCCTAAATTATGTACAAATGATCCATATGAGGAGACTTCACACCTTTACTCTCTGCATGATATGCGTCAAATGTGTGCAATTGTTTTTTCATACTTATGTTAGCCACATATAAGTGTCTATTGTATTAGTGTTAGGTCCCTAAATTATATCAAATAAATGCGAGAATAAATGTTCTAGTTTATAAAATGTATTTTGTATAAGAGGGTGTGTATGTAGATGTCTATGCGAAAGTATTGAAATTAGAGTCTTTTGAATAGAGAGAACCCTTTTGATTGATTTTTTTATTGATTTCGCGTGAAAAAATGTCGATAATATGAACCTCAGTTGAAGGAAGCTATATAACAAGATCAAGCAACAGCCAGTGAAACAATACAACATAATCGTGCAATTGATGCTTCTGCGCACGCTTATTGTGATCTAGTACCACCACATCCTCCAGAAACAGATGGCCTGATTCAACCAGAGGCAGAAGCAGAGGATCAGAATTCAAGAAGACAATTAAAATGGGCATACCATATGAACAGGGATGTTATGTGTTTTTATTTTTTAGCAGAGAAAAGTGGGGGGAAACGCTTATTATCTGTAAACAGATTGATTTCGGCTCTTGAAATAGTTACCATCAAAATGGAAATCGAACAATAGCTTCCTATTGATGAACTTTGTACTACCTGTGGAAGGTATAGTTAACGAAGAGCTGATTCAAGCTAAAGGCTGCTGCAACTGCAGCACCTTGAAAGCAATTTCGGCCGTGCTTTACTGGAGTGCAGAAATGAAGAACCAACACAAATTAATTCTCGAAAAAAGATGTACAACACAAAGAACTGGCTATAATGCAGTTTCCTGTATACAGCCGGGAAAACTTAGCCAGGAAATAGGGCGCAATGTTTCCTTAGATTTTTCCGGCTCCCTTTCCACTACTTAAGCCTAAAAACCCCTCTTCTAGCGCCAGGTGTAATATACGCCGCCCTGAAAATGAACATATTCAAATACAATGGATTTGGTTGCTCGTTCCCCGCTCTCCGCCTTACTCAGCGTCCTCTTAGAGTGGTGTGGTCTAAAAAGAGATAGAACCTGAGAGTCTTATACATGCTGAAAACTTGTTGAGGGAGAGGTAGAAGTCCGCATGCTCAATGAAATACCACATGTTTAATAACACTAGTTTACAAAAAAAAAAGGTGAGGACTATTTGACAAGACCACTTTATCCTAATGTATTTTGACGCGCTGAATACGAATCCGAAGTCTATTTACCTCCGTCACGTCAGGTTCAAGGTCATTTCAAGGTCAAACACAGGAAAAGCCGTTCCACAAACTTCAAAAACCTTTTACATATAAAGAATGTGAGCAGAGTGAATGAAGCCTGAAACAAAGACCTTGGATACTAATGGGCCCAAGTGGAGAACCACACATGACAATTTTGTGAAACACTCCACGTGGAGTGATCGCTAGAGAGATTGATCAGCAGCCTGGGTCGGAGCAGTGTTGCCGAATGAACGTGTTATTTAAATAAATAACACAAGAATTCTAGATCAATCTAAGATATCTATACCTTACAGCTATATAAGTATCTACCCTATACTTGTATATCCATCCACACACTACTACTTTCCAACTGAGCAATGCACGCCTACCCCGAAAGGGAAGGGCTTAATGGTATAATAATAATACAAATCTTCTTTCATTGCTATCCAGAGTGGTCTTGAGGTAAAATATTGAGGTTAGCATGGATGTTGCCATGTTCTTATCGTCTTGTAGGCGTTCCCTGGCCGGCGAGATCTTATCACGAAAGGATTAAATTTCGTGTGAGGAGCAGCCACGATGAGGTGGTACCATCATAATACGAAGTTCGATGTGTAGTGCTCCTTTTTTTAGTTTTGGAGATTCTTCTTCCGGTGGAAATAGCCTTAAGGATTCCAATTACTAGAATGATGCAGCATGATGTTTTGTCAATATCATGTTCCGGTTCTATATATTTGTTTCTTCATGTGTAGCGAAGATTTTGACTGCAAAAGTTTCGGTCTTTTATTTTTCCGTCCTCCCTCCTTAGAATGGTTCATGATCCTTGATGAAAATGTTCTCGTTTTGATAGACATCGAAACAAGGGTGCAATCTGTGTGGTGTAGATCCCTCGACACTTCAATAGTTGAACGAGTCCTTACTCTTTTGTTTTTCTTGAGAACTTTGCAACTGATTGTAGGGCTTAGGAAAATAGAAATTTTCGTCAATCTTTCTTAATTACATGTAATTTTGGAGTATCCCAGAATCTATTTGACAGCATTTGTTATTGCTGTTTAATTTTGATATTTCATGTAATTCGAAATTTGTTTACTACTCTCACTTTTATACACGTGTGTATGAGTGTATAAAAAGTTACTAAAATTTGATAATATAAAGGCTAAAGTGATTATTTTGATGAACTGAAAGTGCTTTTATTTCTTTAAATATTGTCAATTATTTGCAGTTGAGGTAATTGATTCAATTGCTTTTGTAATTAAAGTGGAACTTTTTCTAAAATTGGTCGAAATCTAATGTAAGTACAATTAATCGTAGATAAGAGTTGATGTTTACTTAGCGTAATTGAACTTTTGACTTGAAAGTCAAGTATTTTTACGGTTAACTGGTAGAAGGTATCATGTTTTTAATTTTTAACACTGTTAAAATCTGATTTAAATTTAATATACATGGGAGTAAAGCCATTTGCATATACCGTAAATTCATTTTAATATACCATCATGTTGTAAAATTAATATACATGTATATTAAAATTGAAAACATTTTTAAGAGTGAAGAATAAATTTATTTAGATTTTGTGTGAAATGAAATTATCTGAATTATTATTATAATTTTATATGAAATTAAGGAAACATGTTCCTTATATCGATTTCGTAAGCTTGAGGAATTAATTTTAATATCCATTGGTGTTTTAAAGTTAATACCATTCTTCATGAGTGTTGTTTGAATCCCATTGTTCAGTATCAGGAATATTTTTCTCTGAAGGAGTAATCCCCTATTGAACCAGACACATGTCTTTTAATAATGCAAAGAATCGAACTCCCTGAATGTATTATTTTAACAAAATAAATTTTTCGAACATTCAAGTAAATTAATTTCTTTTAACTCAAAAGGTCCAGCTTGATGCATTTGTTTGATTCAATGAGTTCGTCCCCCTGAATCAATGAGTGCGCCTTCGAATCAATCAATATGTCAGAAGAATATTTTTATTGAAAATTCTTGTAAAAGAATGCTTTGAATTTTAGCAGTTTTTAAAATGCATAGATTTTGATTTTTTGGAAAATGTAATAATCTAAATAGATAGATTCAGAGGCACTCATTCTATTTTTCTTTAGTTATTCTTATATCAAAGTGACAACTGTCTAGTACAAAAGAGCTCTAATTTAGGTAAAATATTCATACACATATATAAACATATATACATATATATACATATATGTATAGAGGTATAGAGATAGAGAGAGTTGATACATTTTTACCAATGAAGCATTTCCTTGGCCAAATGTTGATGTCGTTCCGCCTATGAAAAAGAAATATGTGTTAATAGGTTGGTAAGAATGTTGATCGCGTTTCGGGTAAAAGGGGTAACCCTATCCTTAAATTCTCCCCTCGCAACTTGTCAAAGCGGCTACGCCTGGCATCCGGCTCGCGCTCTGCTTGTAATGGAAGCATATATCGAGGTGTGCGATTTAACACAGGTTTTAGGGTCCCTTGCTTAGCTATAGTTCCGGTTGATTCTTGTGATGGGGTTAATATCGCTTCTGCTGATTTATCACCCTTTTGTTTTATTATAACTAGATTGTCGGTTGAAGGATATTTTAAAGCGTTTGAGGGAGATTCTACTCCTTCTGGGAAATCTGCATATTTATTTTCTTCACTAGTTTCTTCATTTCTAGCTCCTTGAGTTTCGAGTTCATGTAGTTCGTTTCGAGCCCGGTTTATAAATGACTTTATTCCTTGATCTAATTCCGTTTCACTAACTAGTTGAAGTTCCTCGACGGTTTTTATATTAAATTTTTGTGTTGATCCCGTTCCTTTATAATCAGCTATATGATCCTGTGCAACCTGAAAGCCTACCAAGGATTTTTCTATAGGTAGCTTTATTGTGCCTATAGTGAAAATTCTTTCTTGAGTTAATTCTGTTATGTCTATAGATTCATCTTCGTTTACTAATAATTCTTCGTTTAACGAATTTAAGTTTATAATATCAATATCGGCTCCTGTATCGATTAAAAAGGAAACTTTTGTTTTATTGAAAGTAGGGGATGAAAATTCTACTGCTGGTGTCACGTCCCCGATCATTTTAAACTTTAAAAATTTAAATTCTGTCGTAACACCGAATGATAATGATGTCACAGTGGGTAAGGACTTACGTGATCGGCCGCAACTACTGCACCGCACATGACCAATGATAAATAAGCGGCGGTCGATAAGGAAGAAGGCGCGAGCTACTTAGCGGGATAATACCATGAGAATACCAACCCACCTAATCATTTGATAATAAGTAGAATAACATGTTATACCCTCCTGGTAGAGGCTAATCAAATTATGTATCATTATAGTATAAAAATTAATTATAACTAAATAATTATACAATGTAACACAAATAGTTGCAAACGCATATTTCATGTGTTTGCATCTACAACTTAGAAATAACAAGCTGGTCATGAAAGAGCAAGAGAAAAGTAACCAAATTATCTATCCATAATTAGTACATAAATTAAACAATAAAAGAGAAGACTAAATTAGCATGAATCATCAAATAGTTGATGGATGAGCAAGTACGTGTCGTTCATAACTTTATGGAGTTGTGCGTGCCGTTCGTAACTTTAGCAAATCATACATGCCGTTCGTAACTTTAGCGAATCATACGTGCCATTCGTAACTTTAGCGAATTGTACGTGACCTTTGAAGAAGTCTTTTCCTATATAAACCCCAGACTCACCACTATATTATCTACTTAAAATCATTTCGGCGACAGCGCCTCTTTCGCCCATTTTACTCACGACAACTGTTAAGAGGGAATGGATACTTCAGTGGGTAGAGAGGCACAGCGGGGTGGGTTACGATTTTCGCCGATAACGCCGTCTACATTTATCCTACCCTACTAATAATCCTATCCCCACTTCGCCGCCACTTGCCGCATCTATGTATATAATATCTTTGAAAAAAGGTTTTTTTTTCTGTTAAAAATACCAGTGTAATGAGAAAAAAGTTAAATGTAACACTCTTTGTGGTGATGCTAAACCAAATTTAACCTAAGAAAGATATTATTTATGAGAAGTTTTTCGCGGAACATTATTCTTACATAGTATGCGCATATTTTGCGCAAAAAAATAAAATAATCGTGGGAGCGCTTTTTTTAAAATTAAACATTTTAATTATAAAAAAAATTGCAATAGAAAAGTCTTTTACTCAGGGGTTATTAAAATTAAATATAGAGTCAAAACAGTTCTACACATTTTTTTGTAAAATTATAATTTTTGAATTTACAAACGGTTATACAGGGTGTCCCATACTCAAGTATCCAGACTTATATGGCTGTATAAACAAACAAACAAAAATGGAAAATTCGTTTTGCAAAAATCAGTTGAAGTTTTAGTTTCTGAGTTATAAATTGTTTAAGCTGGACTAATCAGAAGCGCCGTATAAACAGCCGTGCGTGTGTAAGCGTCAGCCCAACGCTGGGTAGTGACGACCGGTTCTCGTGCAACAATCCCAACCTCGTCGTTAACAGGCCACTAATAACTTTAGTCTTAACGCAATAATGTTTTAAAGTGGGCTTTGGCTCGTGTCTTTGTCTTCTGGGATTTCCCTGCATTTTCATCTGAAGCTTATTTCTTTGCAGTAATAAATTATTTCCAGGTTCAGGAATATTTGAATGTAGACTTTATGATGGTCGTTACACACCAACAAACACACTAATCCTTGAGGTCCTTTAAAATGTATCCATAATCTTCCAGCAAGAAGTATTTCTTGGACAAATAATTGCTGTGAATTTACGAAATCGAAAGTAGAATATATATATTCATGTGACTCCGTTTCATTTACTGTCATGCACCGTCGTCAAACAAAATAGTATATACGCCAATGCGTACTATTCGGTTCTTCACGCGACTAGCTTACAATGCCCGTCGCGTACACGGAAAAAAAATGGAAGGTCAGTTTGGTCATCTAGATGTGCGGACAGACTATATTGCAGGGTCAACTATAGGACATCCCTTGAAGATGGCTAAAGACGGTTAAAACAAGAGGTTCAAATCGATCATCGCAGAGTGTCGACTTGCTCATCTCGAACATTTGACTCAAGCGTCATAGAGTCGAATCGCTCATCATAGAGGGTCGATGTCGTCATATCAGATAGTCGACTTAATCTGCTCGGACAGACGACCTGGCCATCTTAGGGGGTCGATTTGATTATCCTAAATTTTCTATATTTGTTGTCCTTTTCCGACTTATTCCAGTCTCTCTCTTATAAGAAACTGGAAATTATAAAATTAAGTGGAACCTATGAAACCTGAAAATTTATTTGAAATACATGAATTCTGAAAGCATTTTTTATTCATTGTGGAGAGTGACGTGTATGAGACATAATTTGATATGCACAAACAGTGCGCATTGACAATATATTTTTTGGAGCACGAGAGGCTGAGGACACGGCACGGTGGCACACTGAATTGTAAGGTTTCAAACATTGAAGTGAATTCAGAGACAAATATCTCACATCTCGTTACTTTCTGCAACATCAATGAATGCTGACATTTTTAGCATGTTGTCAGTTTGAAACGACACGGTGACAATAAATTGATAGCTGAACGTACAGTTACGCCTTTATCCTAAATCCCTTGAAAGCATCAAATTTGACGATGAAAAATCAAATGAATAAGCTCCATTCACTTTCCATCATGCTCTTATGCACTTCACTCTCCACGAATGTTCGAAATATCGAAAAGCAGTTTAAACTTATTAAAAACATGCTTAAGTTCAATAAACAGCAAATGTGACGCTGAACGGCTCAATGACATTCAATCACTCCGAAAATGCTCTAGAGACTCGAGTCTAGACCACGGCATCGCGTCGAAAACCGGATTGGTTAAGGTTGGCGCGCTTATTTGAAATGATTAAATGTGAAAAGCAGGTTGGCCCTCTGTGATGGGTCATTTGCTCTTCCGTGGATGGTCGGAATAAGTGAAAAAAAGATGATAGTAATGACCATCCCGAAAGGATACCTTGCTTATCCCTGATAGTGAGTCTGACCTTCTTATAACAGTCAGACTGGACATAAAATGCGAGCCTCTCCGACTATGCCAAAAAAATTCTGAATGGCTCTTTAGACCATCTAGAAGAACGGACTGGCTCTCTAAATTTTGACCCTCTAACTTTGGCCATCCATTTTTCTCCGTGTGAAGACCCTCATTATGCGCTTCGGCGCATAATATACTGATACACACACACACATACATATATATATATAGTTAAAAGTTTGTCGTAAGAACAACCGCAGGATTTCGCCGGGAGCAGGTGCTAATGTTAAAAATTGTACACGCTCCCAGCGAAATCGCGGTAAAATTTCAGCTGTAACCACGCTTCACGACCGTGAGATGGGTGGCCAGTCTGCGACGAATTCAAGACGACGATCCACCAAAAGTCTCGTGTACCCTGAGGACACGGAGCAACCCAAGGACGACCGCCTTCTGCATTTTCCCCGCAAGTGTCTCAGCATTTTCTTGATGAATTTTTACTTGAATAGTTAATTTGAAAAAAATGAAAAATGAATTTTCCACCAAATAGAATAATTTCGACCCAAAAAGTTGATTTTTTAGTAAAATACACTACCGTCGGAAATTACTGGTACGATCAGCGAAAGTACTGTGAAAAATCACTGCTGATTTTGAAACTTGATTACTCGTCCAAAAAATAAAGTCTAGAATTTTGTACCCCGAATTCAACTTGCGACATGACCTAGGAAAGTTGTAGCAAAAATCTAAAATTCATTCCACCCAGTCTTTAAGGTCTTATTGAAAAATCTCCCGTTTTTTTAGTTGAATATTAATTTTTTGAACTTAAATTGTAACTATTCCATTTTTTATTGTAAACTGATCTTTCTGAATTCAAAACTGAACTATTTGGTTGAAAATTCATGCATTTTGTTTAAAATTTGTCTTCTTTAGTAAAAAATTAATCTTCTTCCTTGAAATATTGTTTTTTTTTGGGTTAAAATGCCTTTTTTGTCCGACCCCCCTTGAAAACGCGCCATTGCATCCACGTGAAGCAGGCGTAATGTGGCCGCTTCAAGCCCAGTGACGTTCGCACATGCGCACTCCGCCACCGGGCCAAAATTAAGCTTGACGCCCGCTACATGAAACTTTACGCCCACCACATAAAACTTTCCGCCCGCTCTACATACACTGCACGCCGCAAGTGAAAGTATGTAGAAATTGATCTTTATCTTTGAAAAACTTGTATTGCTAGACCCGACAGTCTCCGTTCTGCTAAGTACGCTATTTCTTCCTTTCACCTATAATCTAAAATTGTCAAGTACACCAAACATCCTCTATCTGCTTCACATGCGTCGTGTCCTGTGACCACCCATCTCACGGTTGTGAGACGTGGCCACGAATGGGATTTACCGCGGTCCTACTGGGAGCAGATGTCATTTTTTAGATGACAGTTGCTCCCAGTGGGCCCCTGCGGTGGTTGTTAACCTTCAGTTTTTAATTATATATATATATATATGGCAGGAAATTTAAACTAACAACAGACCACCGTCCACTTGTATGCTCTTTCTCGCAACCCTTGTGATTCAAAACAGAATCAAGAAGAAGAAATCGCGAATAACAATGATGAGAAAGTCCCCACCCGCGTTCCAGCGGAACGGGTGATGGCTCTGCAGAGCCTCCCACCATTCACGATGTCACAATAAGGGGGAGATTTGGACTCAGATGACAGTAATGATAAATATATCGACGAAATGATTGAGCATGTTTTCGTTAATTATGCCGAGCCTAAAACTGAGACTAGTTTTGAGATTAATAGTGAATGTGACTCTGATAGCGATGGCTATGAAACCGCTGAAGAGTCACAAGACAATCCCTTTTCTGGGTTCAGCACGCCGCACGACAATGTTGCCATCTGCTGCCAGGTGTTTGAAAATGAAGGGTCCCTGGTAACAGCACATGCCTCGATATCAATTTCGCCGCAGTGTCTGAGAGGGGAAAAACGTTCATATTCCGGACTATCTAAACATGAAAATAATGTAAACAAAGAAATGCCCGTAAAGACCTGTACCGAGGGAGGGACTACCCTGCATTCACCTGACTTCTTACGATCAACGGGATGTAATCATGGGCCTGCCAACAATGACCACGCACATGAGGCAATAGTGGGAGATCACGCGGATCTTTTAAATCAGGGACCCGGCATGTCCTCGCGCCGACGACAATGTTCACCGCATGTGCTCGGGATGAGGTTCACGAGCGTTAGCAAAAGGTCAAGGAGTGTGGATAAGCACGAACTTGAAGGGCGTGCGATCGCAGGTAGTGCACTCGCTGAGTTCAGCAGACTGTAAATTGAACTCAGAGACAAATAAAAAATTTATAAGTCAAGGATTAATAGATGTCGAAAAATTTAAAGAAATTCAACCTCAAGTCGGATAAGCGGTCGTTGTTAAACACGGGAATCAACATATTTTCAATTTGTGTATTAAAAATAAATGTGATGATAAACGTAAATTAGAAACAATCGAACAAACGATTATTGCACTAAAACAGGCAATGGATGCCATGAAAGTCAAAACAGCACGCGTTTAAAAAATAGGTAACGACCTTGTTCGCATATCTTGGTCATCAATCGAGCAGATTTTTTCGCCATCATTTTGCGAATAAAGGTTTTAATCACGATTTGCACAGGTGGGATACAAGTACCACCGGAAGCGGACAGACCTCATATAATAAAGGAATGTCATGATTCGACTGCAGATGGACATAAAGGCGATACTAAAACCTATGAGAGAATAAGACAAAAATTTAATTGGCCCAAATTAAAAACCAACGTCGCGGATCATGTCATAACTTGCGAAAGCTGGCAAAGAAATAAATTATTTAGAGTCAAAAACACGCCAGCTGATGAAAATAACGGACACACCTCGTGAACCATTTGAGAAAGTCCAGATGGATATAGTGGGACCGTTGCCAGTATCTGAAAAAGGAAATCGTTACATTTTAACAATTCAAGATAATTTCTCCAAAATATTCTGACGCGATCCTCCTCGTTATTGTAGATTCAGTAGCAATAGCAATTGCCCTATCTGAACAATTCATATCACGATTCGGATGTCCAGGAACGATTCGTACTAATCAAGGCTCATACTTTATAAGCAGCATTATGAAAAAGGTCTGTAAAATATTTAAAATTCGTCCATTAAAATCCACAGCGTTCCATCAACAGTCCCTGGGCTCTCTCGAACGGAGCCAGCATAGATTAATCGAGTACTTAAAGCAGTTTGCAAATAAGCACAATTGGGATGTCTGGCTGCGATTCGCAATATTCTCTCACAATACCTCTGTTCATGAAGCCACAGGATTTTCATCGCATAAATTAGTATTTGGAAAATACGCAATTATTCCTTCAGAATTCGAAAACAACAAAGTTACGCCCACGTTTAGCGATTTTCTCGATAACATGCTAGTCAGATTGCGAGAAACCCAAACTACCGCACGCGAACGACTTATCAAAGCGAAAGAAAAGTCGACCAAATATTATGATTTTAAGTGCAACCCAAAAAAATTCGAGGTAGGCGACTTTGTCAATTTGTTGAAAAAGCTACGAGACAAGTTCGACCCGCAATTCGTAGGATCATTCGAGATTAATAAATTAATTGGCGACACAGATGCTGAAATACAAATAAAGAAAGGGAAATCAAAAATAGTTCAATTAAATGAATTACGCCTGGCCTATATAGGGGCCGAGGTAGAAGAAGTTTTTTCATAGGCGACACAATTGAAGTGCGGTCACTGCCTTGAACAATTTGGTTAAAGGGAAAGCGATAAAAGAGTACATACCTTGCCAACATATCCTTTTCTTTGCTGACCTATGCCCCCAAGCATCTGTAAATAAGGAAACGACATACAGCCCCTATTTTCCAACCAAATAATGAGCCAAATTATTTGAACAAATCTGCACGCACAGTAATAATTAGCATGAGTTGTAAATATTTTCTATAAATAATGATAAAATTAAGAAGCTATACAAGATTTTCATAAGCGAAATCATAAGTTACAGAAATTTTACTAAATACTATCAAACTTGTCCGTAGGACCCCACGCAGCCCTCAAATTGGTTTGCTTGTAAGAGAAGTGGCGCTGGTTTTCTTTTCTCGTGCAATTCCGAAAGTAGAGAAACTAGAGATACGCGTGGGGGAAACAACCATCTATTGGTTAGGTCAGAGACGTGTAAGAGGGAGGATTTCGAGCCTTGCGTCCCTCACTCTGTACCTCCGGGACTCATACAAAATTCAAATCTCTTCAAGAGTACTTCTTCATCTCAAATTTAGACTCAAATTGTGAGTTTGGTTCGCTCTTGCAATTATAATAAACTATAATTACCTTGCTTTTAATTCAGAGTTTAATTTTAAACTTCCCGCTCAATCAGCGACATCTCAGCACCCACGGACGTCCAATCAGCACGGAGAGACGAGATGGGACGTCACATGGGACTGCACCTTACTTACGGTCGTACATACAGTTCCGGAAACTCTAGTGGTGGGGATGTAGTAAGGATAACTCCTAGACTATACAGTGTGTACACTTCTACTGAGGGTCCAGAGACAGTGTGGAAGCCTAGTTTTTGCTCGCTGATTGGCTCAGTTTTCTTATATATATATATATAGGGTCCCGCTGGGAGCAACTGTCATCTAAAAAATGACATCGGCTCCCAGTAGGACCGCGGTAAATCCGCGATGATCGAATTCTCGGCTCCTTGCGAATATAACATCACTGCCAAGGAGAAAGAAAAGGAGGAAGGGAATCAAGACCTTAAAAGGGAGCTGCAACGACTGTACCCAAAATTTTCGGTTCAAGTAATTTTCCTTGTGATAGGTGCTCTCGGAGGTGCGAAACTATCACTGGTTCCTAACCTTAAAGCCATACCCGCGTGCCAAAAATATGCCACGGCACTTGCGAGATGGATGCAGAAAGCTCAAAAATATGCCACGGCACTTGCGAGATGGATGCAGAAAGCTGTCATCCTTGGGTCGCTTCGTGTCCTCAAAACACAGGAGGGTTTTGCCGGCCTGTCGTTGTGATTTCGTCGTATCCTGTGACCACCCATCTCACGATTGTGAGACATAGCCATAAATGGGATTTACTGCGGTCCTACTTGGAGCCTATGCCATTTTTTAGATGACAGTCGGTTGAACTGAAGGGCCTATGACAAAGCCACCGAACGCATCCTCGGGTTGCGGATAGAGGGTCCCTGTTCCACGGGTTTCTGTTGAATATGGTTACAATAATTAACAATCAGTCGCGGAAAATTTTCTAGGGATGGTCCCGAAGGAATAACCCCGAAGCGGAGGCGTAGCAACTGTGCCGAAAGCTGAATGGCACCTGGGCGAGGTGTCTCAAACGGTGACTCTGGGACACCGGGCTACCTCTCAAAGTATTCAGCCTTATCCTTGCACGCGGGGCTCTACAAGAATGGACGAACCCTTTTCCAAGCTGCTCGTGGGAACTACAATGACACCATCAAAACACTAAAAAGTTTTAGATGCGATTCAATACGACCGAACGCGCACTTAAGAGATAACTAACTTTGCACACCAGCAAAAAAAAAATATTCTTGGAAATTATTTTAAAAAGGCCTACCCAAATTTGGTTTAAAACCACCATGCGAGATCGGAAATTTGGTAAAAAAAAGGTGTTAGAAGTAATTGCTGAATATTTTTCACAGACGGTTGCTGTGAAAATATAGTGTATTTCAAGGGCACACATTGGGCTTGCCGCATTGTGGCAAATGCCACAATGTGGCATTTGCCTTCAGATTTTCGTAATCGTCTATGTTTTCGCTCGTGCGCTAACCTTCAATGAGTGCTGTGAACCTCCGTCTCATGCTGCAAGTTTCACACTCGTCGGCAATCGCCTATTTTGCGTACTTGTATCACAACTAGCTATTGTGAACGCTTATGGAAGGGATTTGATCACAAACTTCTGAAAGTGTGATATAAAATACGGTATAGCTTTCTTACAATAAAAAAGGAATTCCGGCTTCAAAGATTTAGAAATGTTAGAAATTAGGATTTTACTCGGAAACATTAAAGTTATATGTGTGAATAAAAGTTTATGAGTTTAATTATAGTTTCTTGCTATTTTCTTAATTTTCGATAACTTTAGAAACAAAATGTGTACCTGCAAGTTTCTTATTTTCACGGACAAGTTGATCCTTAAGTTCACGGGTCTTGTCAAGTTCTGTATTTATACGCTGAAGTTCCTGTTGTTTATTGCGAAGATCGCGTTGGCTCTGTTCGTACATAGCTAGAGTTTCGTCAAGACGAGCTTTCATTTCAATATTGATCTTTTCCAAGTGTTCAGCACGTTTCTGAAGTTCTCGAGCAGTTCCGTTGGCCTTGATAATGAAAACACAATATTATTGTCAGATTAGGGAAAGATTTTTCTAAGGAATAAACTTTTAGACTGTGTAAAGTTATAATATGTTCTCGGTTTAGATATTTTCATGATCAATCAGTTTTTTTGTAATGCATGTTTTGGTCTAACTTCCAAATAGAGAAAGCTTGGCGGTCGTAACAATTTTAAATATTTTTGAAATGATTTAGGTAATCGTTTCCCAGTTGTTAAATACATAGTACAGCGTTATGGGAAATTGTTCGGATATATGTGTGTGTGGATGTCACCTTTTTTTTATCACCATAACGTAGAGGCGCTTGTATATAAATTGATTAATGACTTATTTTTAGCACTAATATCTCAAAACTGACACAAGAATTTTTGAAAATATTCTAATTTAAATCTTTTTGGCAGTTAATAATATTATAAAAATGGGTTTTCATAGTACAAATTATTTCATTCACATAATTCATAGTTAATGTAAGAACATAAAAGATGGATTGGCTCGAAACGATTCGATTGACCCATAATCTTATCACATCTTATTGAAAATTCAAGAAGTTATGGTCTATTATAATATTTAAAAAATTGTTTTTTTTTTTTAGTGAAACTTTTTTCATGTACATAATTTAAAGTTGATGTAAGAATAAAAAATACTCCTTGATTGTAATATTTGTATCTTTGTATTTACGCAGTGGGCGTGGTGAAATCCCAGTGAACACAAAATTTGGCGACGTCCTTACGGCATCGTTACGACATCTTTACGATCACTTTACGACATCCCATGTACATGTCGTTAAGGTGTCTTTACGATATCGTAAGGATGTCGTACGATCTGACGATATCTTTACGATATCGTAGACACCTTAACGATATGGATATAGGATGTCCTAAAGTTATCGTAAAGATGTCGCAACGATGTTGTAAAGACGTCGTCAAATTTGGTGCTCACTGGGATATTTCATGATATTTTCATTATTAATTAACCATATTTAAAAAACCAATAACGCTTCCTCCATGGGAAAGCAAATATATTTGCTAATTAAACATAATGCATACGCAAAGTTCTCATCAAATGAAGACTATACACTTATAAATATAAAAAGAATGGAATTACTCGCAATCGATTTCACAAATAGTTTAAATACATATTTAATATTTAAAAAATTTCCAGTGGCATTTACCTTCTCCAGATCAATAATCAAAACCTCCACTTCAGATTGGAGGCGAGACTTCTGCTTTTCCAGGTTGTTGATCTTCACCAAAAGAGTCTCAATCTGCTCTTCTTGTTCTTGAATTCGTGCAGAGTATTTGCGACGTAATTCTTCGACCTAAAAATATTAAAATGCAGGAGATGTTTAATGTAAAGTGAGTAATTAAATTTACTTAAACATTGATAGACTCACTTCTTCCGCACGAGCTTGCGCTTCCGTTTCATACTTCGATCTCCATATGGAAACTTCACCATTGGCTTTCACTAACTGACGTTCTATGTCCAAACGTGCTTCAGACTCTTCTTCCAATTGTACGCGAACGGATTCTAATTCCACTTCAACCTATAACACAGAAAATTACGATGAGAGAGAAAGTTACGATATAAATATAAAATCGAAGAAACTGCTCTCAATGGCAAAGCTTCATATTTTAATTACGTCAAATAAATAAATATATATATCATTTCATCCTCCATCTTGTTTTATTTTTCCTTATTTCGTAGTTTTTCCCACCAAAGTACTTTAGTCTCTGTGTAAATTCATTCACTTATGTCAAAGAAGCAAACTTTTGCTTTTCTCAGATCATCAGGGCTTAATTCAGGTACAGAGAGTTTTATTTTCGCTTGCCAGGACGGTGTCATTCTCACCTTAGCGTACCGTGACCACATTTTAGTTCAAGAAATTCCCAGCGAAAGTTGCAGAGCGTGTCATACATACACTGAGTACCTAGAACACATACTATCGGGGTGCCCGACCAACGCAGGAACGACGTATATCTACAGACATAATGCGGCCCTAAGAGTGCTTCATTAGCATCTTTGTCGGTCTTACGGTGTTGGCCGTGACCCTGCCCTGCCGAACGCTCTAAGGGAGATAGAGTCAATTGTCCAAAACGAGAAGTGCCAAATTTTCGTGAACTACGATTTTCGGACAGCAGTCTCCGTTGCACACTCGAGGCCTGACATTGTTCTCCAAGACTTCGAGAAACGAAAGTTATTATTTTCTGGAAATAATGACACAATTAAAGAATGTTGAAAGCAATATATTTTTGAAGGATGTTTGGTAATTGTTTAAACAATGTTGATTTGTTTAAACAATTTTTCCCCTTGTAAAGCTTGAAATATTATTACTTTCTGGAATTAATGACACAAAGGAATTTAAGCGTAAGGTTTTTTTTCTACAAGATATTTATCAATTTTTAAAATACTTTAAATTTGTTTCAATAATTTTTATTCGCTTAAACTTTTTTTTCTCTAAATCGTGAAAATTTATTCTTTTCAGCAATTAATGACACCATTATCAAATTTTAAGAATAATATTTTTTTGCTCAAGATATTTTGAAATTATTCAAACAGTTAATAATCATTAATATAAACGATTTTTTCAGTCTGTTATGAATAGTTATTTTTTCAGATCGTATTCGTTAAAATGAATAATTTTTCAAATTAGTGTCCGGTTATAAGCATCAACGTACATTCTTACAGTCGTATATATTACGTTTTCATTAGTCAAATTCTCATTGTCAAGTGTTAATTACATGTCGTTAGAAATGGCGGATGATAAAGATTTAAGGAAGAATATATATCTCGTAGATCATGAAGATCCAAAAATTGTTGGCAATAAACTCCCATCCAATAAACAAGTTTTGCGCGTTTTATTTTACCATATGCGAATCGCAAAACTAGATTTTCAAAAAAGTGCTCATATCGTCGCTAAGGAAGTTAATACTTTTTGGGGTAATGCTTTCATTCCCACAAGAGGTGAAAACGTTGTGTCAAAAAAGTAAGAGAATTGTACGATGAATGGAGAGCCTTACAAAAAAAAAACATCGAAATTGAAGAAAACACCTTTTGAAGAAAAGAAGATAACAGATTTCAAAGAAAAATTAGAACAACTTTTTGACATAGCGGCTGATAGAGTGCTGCAGAGTAATGAAGTCTCGAAAAAAGCAAATGATTTTTTGATTAATCAGAGAAAAAGAACTCCAGAAGGTTACATTTCTCCAGTTAGGACTTACAGTACAGCTGTAGATGCAAAAGATAAGGAACGCTTGGAAACTATGGAGCAGAGGAAAAAACGTGCCCGTGAAGAAGAAGCATTAAGTAAGTATATTTTAATATCAAAATATAATATTTCTCAAAACAAATACAAGACTTCATAACAATATTTATTATTCTTTTTTGTAACACTTTTATAAGATTTCAAATTTGTTCTTAATTATAATTTTTCTCATTAATGTAATTTAAATTTGATTCCTCAAAGAAAATGAGTGATTATGATTATCAAAGTGAATCATTAACATTTATTCTATACGTTTTCTTAAAGAGGAAAAAACTGCTGAATATTAAAGATGAAAAAAGAAATTCTTTCCATCTCATCCATTCTTTATTCTATGAATTCGGAGTATTGATAATAATTTGTTGAAAAAGTACAAAAATTAATTAATTTTTCTAATTTAATTTCAGCCTCTCCGATTGAACTGGCATCTTCCAGTAGCAGCAGCATCATTGGTGAAAAATTGACCGCGTCATCAGAGGAAGAGGATCCGGCCAATACCCGTTTTTTTAACAACATCACCAAACCAGGAAGCAGGGGAATTATGAATTTCCATGAGCTTTGAGGAATCAACTGAATCTTGTATAACGGTAATCATGACACCAAGACTTGCGGCAGCTCTGGATGCAGCAAAAGATAGTGACAGGCGAGCAGTTCACATTATTATGGCGGTTGTTGATTCCTTAGGTTTGTCAATGAAAAACATTATCATAAGTAGATCTTCGGTTCGTCGATTTCGCGAGAAGTCCAGAGCTGAGCACGCTTCGAAAATTCATGAAAAAAGTAAAGTCTTTGATGGCAAAGCATCTGTCGTTCATTGGGACGGTAAACTACTTCCAGCACTAGTTGGGAAGGATAAAGTAGACCGATTACCGGTAATCGCTACTGCAGAAGGTCATGAACTATTTATCGGGGCTTCTGAAACTGAATCTAGAACGGGAAAGGATGAAGCCGATGCAGTTTACGAATATCTCGACGAATGGAATCTTCTTGATACAGTACAAGCTATGTGTTGTGATACAACATCCTCTAATACGGGAAAGCACAGCGGTGTTTGCAAATTTTTGGAGATATCTATAGGGCGGGATCTTCTCTATTTTGCTTGTCGACACCATACAGCTGAAACACAACTGCGAGCAGCTTTCGAGGTGAAATTTGGCAAGTCAACTGGTCCTATCGTGCCTTTCTTGAAGAACTTCCAAGAGTCATACCGATATATAGATATAGACAGCTGTAAACCTGGGCGGAAGACCAGTTTGTACGCAGCGCAATTGAAGGTAAAATTCAGAAACTACTTGATTTTTCAATTTCGCAACTTAAGGAACCGCACTGTCGCAAAGACTACCGAGAATTCTTGGAACTCGTAGTCATATTTCTTGGAGGCAATCCACCACATGGAATATCGTTTCGTATTACGAGAGCCATGCATCAAGCTAAGTTTATGGCTAAAGTTATTTACAATATCAAGATATTCCTTTTTCGGGATGTGTATCCCTCATCTCCGGCTGAGTTTACTGCATGCCTCGACATCTGCATCTTTATAGTGCAAATTTATATCAAAGTGTAGTTTAATGCTCCCCTTGCTGCTAGTGCACCAAAGCAATATTTGCAGTTATTGAAAGAACTGCATGCTTTCAAAGATCAAGATGCAGCAATTTCGAACGCCGTTTTGAAGAAGCTCAGTGGACATGTTTGGTACCTCACACCAAAAAATGCACCACTGGCCTTCTTTGATGAGGAAATCCCAGTAGAGAAGAAGAATTTAATGGTGCAAGCTTTGGAACGCACGGTTCCAAAGTCTCAGAAGATGATTAAGCGCCTTGAACCAAAGGATATCAGGGAACTTTTATCTAAAGAGATTGAAGACTTCATCTCGGAACGGTCCAGGCAATTCTTCTGCCATTTTGGAACAGAACGCATCTCTGTGGGAAAAGAACCCTGACCATCAAAGAGGTTTGGAAATTGTACAAAATTCAAAAATTGTGAACGACGTAGCCGAGAGAGGAGTGAAGTTGATTTCAGATTTTAATTAGCTAATCACTAGGGACAAAACACAAAAGCAGTATTTGTTACATGTCGTAAACGACTACAGAAACAATTTTACAGCCTGTAAAAAAAGTACATTGTCACTTGAAATGATGTAACAACTTCTAAGTTCACAGCTCTACACTTAACATTTTAATCCTATACTTAAAAGAAATTAAAATTTTTTTAAATACCTTCTCTGTTCTGTTTCATTCATATACTTTAGGAAATATTTACATGCAAATTATTTTCAGTTCACAGATTCCAGTTATCTACGGGGGTGATTTTAATAAAATAAAAAATACTTTAGGAAATATCTACATGCAAATTATTTTCAGTTCACAGATTCCACTTATCTACGGGGGTGATTTTAAAGGGGAAAACACTACTATACTCAGAGCAGTTGATTTTAATGCTTTAAACATATTATTATTGCTTAAACAATATAGGGTATATTACTATGAGAGAAGTTTTAGGCTCCAGAAGCTACGATCATGGTTCCTTAAAGCAACCAATCCCGACGCAACTGGAACGTGTCAGCAGTAGCTGAGCATCATATTGAAACCGGACATAGCATTTTATTTGACAAAACAACCGTCATCGCAAAAACGTAAAATATTTTTCCAAGAAAACATAGAGAAGCAATCGAAATCTTAAAACAGCCTAATAACATTAATAGGGACAATGGATATAATACCAATCCGATTTGGCCTTCCCGTCCTCTCGGGTTTTTAAAAAAAGGCTTGATTGGCCAATCAAGTTCCAGCAGTCCCTGCCATGGGCTGGCAAGATTCGAAGTTTTGCACACGATTGAAACTCGAAAAAGCTTTAAATTTTTTATTTAAATTCATAACAAATTTTAATGTACAATTTAATGTTTCTAGCTTAAAAATGCTTGAAATTATATAATTTGAAAGTTCATAAATTTTTCGAATCACTCTTCAATTCATAGCATGGCAAATGATAGCGTGGATTTCTACTTTTTAAAATATTTTAACTGTACAATGTACAAAAGTTAAAATTTTGCAGTTTAACTGCTTTTAATTTAAAAAATTTCAATTGAAAAGTTTTAAAAGCTTTCATTTTATACGCTAAAGTCATTAAGCGTTTGAATTAGCACTTTTTAATGCTTTAATTTTAAAAGTTTAAGATCAAAAAGTATTACACTTTGAGTGTTTTAATTTGCGGTTCAGTGTTTTAACTTAAAATGAAAAAGTTTGTATTTTCAAGAGTTTGAATGTTTTAATTTCAATGACCGTGGTGATCTATTCTTTCCAAATTGTTCAATTTTTATTTGCAGTCGAAAAGTTGTTCTTTCTCGACCTAGGACGACAAATATTGAGAACATTGCAATGACATATATGGTTTCCAATCGGTCGGTATATATTTGAAAAAAAATTAAAACGTAAGGTTTTTTATTTTTCTAATAACGATTATTCATTATCGTCATTTAATATTCTACCATTCTTTTAAAGTTTAAACATAGAAGCTTGTTTGTAATAGCGATCATGTACACATCCTAATTTAAAATTATCTCATTGCAATATTCTAGATATCTGTCATCATCGGTCGAAAAAGAACAACTTTTTTGCTGCAAGACCTATAATTTCCTGTAGATTCTTGTAGTTCTAAATTTTTGTGGAAAATTACAACTACACTAAAATATAACAATGTACAAAAAAATACAAAAAAGGTACAAAATTCGTCTCAACAATAGAAAAAAGTTGTACATTCCTGTAATTTTGGTTGTAATTTATTGTATTCATTGGTAGATTCCAGTGAAAATAGTTTTAGCTTTCGGGACTTTTTTGTAAATATTTTTCCACTAGGGTAGCATACATAACACAACATGTTGCATACAACCAAATAATTTCCAACCTTTGATACCTCAGAGTTTACTGTGATTAAACCGCTCTGCGCCTAAACATCCCGGCGCCTAAACGTCCGGCACCTAAACATCCGGCACCCAAACGTCCTGGCGCCTAAACTTTCCGCGCCTACTAAGCGTCCTAGCGCCTAAACGTCACGTACCCTGTATGTATGTATGGTTACCTGAATGTTGTAGCCACGCTAACTTTTGAAGGATTTGTCGAATCGAGTCAGCCTCTAATAAACTTTTTAAGGGTCCCAAAATGAAGGTTAAGTTCGTTAACCAGATATTTCCAACCAACTGAATATCCTAATGAAATTCTTTTATTTCGATAAAAATTCAAAAAGTTATATACTTTTCAACATTTAGAAAATTTCAAAAAAAAAATTTCTGATAGATTGAAAAATTTCAAATAAAATTTTTACTACATATGAAATATATTTCGAAATTATCCTCATAAAACTTTTTGATTCGATCAAAATTCATGAAGTTAAAGCATTTTCAAATTTGGAAACAAAATTTTCCGTTTAAATTAGTTTAATGGTTTTATTTTTCAAAATCAATCGTCTGTATAACCTAGCTGTTGAGCGCGAGCATCGCAATGAGAATGTAATCGTCAAGGCCGTTGGTGCTTCAAGACCCCTCTTCAAAGTCAAGTTGAAAAAATCATGTTTAATTTCACTTTATGATTGTAGTTTATGAGAGGTTTGTATCACAGTTTTTGATTTGCGCGCTTAAACTGGGCGCATTTTGTGGGCAGCTGAAAAATAAAATCAGTGGCAAGTAAGGGGAAAATATTAAAGTCATCATGAAAAATAAAACTTGTACGTTATTTTGTAATATATGAATAAGCAGTACCAGATCGAGGTACAGAAATAAATAAAAATATACATTAATTATAATAGTGTTAAACATAACGTAGAAAAGTTCACATTTTGGACAAAATCGAATGCGAAGCACGACATACGTGATACGAATCTGTTCGTTAAAGCCGAAGGAGATTTAAGAACAGAGAATTCACATTCATCAAATCACAGTTGTTAACGTTTTGAGCTTTAATTTTAAAAGGTCTGTGCACAAATTTGTGGAAAATACAGAGACCGAGCGCGAAGCGCGAGGACCAACAGTCGCGCGCTCCAACTTGGAATTGGATTTATATTGAATAAAAGCGTTTAATTAAAAATGTAATAATTTTAGCTTATTATTTTCACATTGAAAATAGTTTATAAAGTTTCAATCAGACATGTCAATTTTCTTAATTATTAAGGCTTTCGTATCGAAAAAGTTGAATTTTCAACGTTGAAATGAGTAAATTGTTTGATTTTCAACAGATTTAGAATCATATTTTAAAATTATTATTGTACAATTTTTAATACTCGAACTACAGTTTAGATTTAAAAATCATTAATTAATTTATATTTATGGTTGATCAACTTAAAACGTTTTTTATAAACAGTTTTAAATTTCAAACGCTTTGAATTTTTAATTCTTAAAGTCTTTAAAACTGAATTTTCAATTTCTTTCAATTAAAAATTTACATTTAAAAATGAAGACATAAAATTGATAAATTTTAAGGTAAAAGATTGTATAATTCAGCCTTATAAACTGAATGATGTAGTAATTGAAACAGTTAACAACTGAACTTAACGCTTAAAAAAAAATTTGAAATCGAGCTTATTTTTAATTGAATTATATAATTTCATATGATATTTGTGATATTCCAAGTGATTTGATAAATTGTTCTTCCAAAAATTTGTAAAATTCCCTGTGAAAAAATAAATTCGCTCTCATTTCTCGGTCTTTCCTGGTCTCAAAAATTCCCTGTCAATTCCCGGGCTTCAGTCCAGCTGCCACCCTGTAAATGATGAGTTCACACTGGAAAAGTCGTTATACCGAATAAGAAATTAACCCTCAAACGGCACACTTCAACCCAGCTAGTGATGTTGTCGAGCAATATTTCCCGATCTCGACACGATCCCGACTCGATCCTAGCCTCCAGTACCGGGTGTAAATTGAGTCGGTTTTTGTTCGACTCGACTTTGGCTCGGGAAGTCGATATATAGGCTCGGGACCGTGTCGGGGTTTCGATACTCCTTCAACAGATGTGCGCTTCCGAGTTGAACCAAGCGGAAAGGGAAATTTGACAATGGCTTGACGTCACTCGGTCCCCCTGACTCCTCCACTGCCTGGTTAAACCGGTTATGGCTGGGGTGAAAATTCTGAAATTTATTTTCCCCATAGTGAAAGATTTGTACTTTGGCCTTAGTAGTAAATAATTTGAAACATCTAAATCTCTGAATTCCTCAAATTCTCTAAATTCTTTGAATTCACTAAATTCTTTGAATTCTCTGAATCCCTTGAATTCTCTGAATTCCTTGAATTCTTTAAAATTCTTGAATTCTCTAAATTCCTTTAATTGTCTAAATTCCACGAATTCTCTGAATTCCTAGAATTGGCTGCATGCCTTTAATTTTCTGAATGCCTTGAATTCTCTGAATTCCTTGAATTCTTTGAATACTTTGCATTCTCTGAATCCCTTCAATTACCTGAATTCCTTAATTTCTCTGAATTCCTTAAATACTCTGAATTCAAGGAATTCTCTAATGCCTTGAATTCCCGAATACTGAATTTCTTGAATGCTCTGAAATTCTTGAATTCTCCGAATTACTTGAATTCTTTGAATCCCTTGAATTCTCTGAATTCCTCGAATTGGTGGAATTCGTGGAATTCCTTGAATTTTCTGAATGCCTTGAATTCTCTGTCTTCCTTGAATTCTCTGAATTTCTTGATTTCTTTGCATTTCTTGAATTATTTACATTCTCTGCATTATCTGAATTACTTGAATTTGTTGAATTCTCTGAATTCCCTAAATTCCTTCAATTCGTGGAATTCCTTGATTTCTTTGAATTCTGTGTATTTTTTATTCCTTGAATTCTCTGTCTTCCTTCATTTCTTTGAATTCCCGGAATTTCTTGAATTTTCTGAATTCTCTGAATTCCTCGCATTCCTTGAATTCTCTGAATTCTCTGAATTCCTCGAATTCCTTGAATTCTCTGAATACCTTGAATTCTCTGCATTCCTTGAATTTTCTGAATTCCTTAAATTAGTCTATAATTTAATAATTTGCTATGAATATTTTCATAAAAATAATCTTTAAAATATTTTAAAACAAGCTTTAAAAAAGTTAGTAGGCTCCATTCCAACAGGATTGAATACTTTTAACAGCTCAAAATTTATTATACGTAGATATAGAGGACCACCGTCGTATAAACCCTTACGTAGGGACATGAACGTTCCCAGTTGGGCGAGTGACATCTGTGCACGTGCACAGTTAAGCAAATTTCATCTGTGCACGTGCACAGTTGGACAAGGGGCATATGTGCACGTGCACAGTTGGGCAAGGGACATCTGTGCACGTGCACAGTTGAGTAAGGGGCATATGTGCTCGTGCACAGTTGAGAAAGGGACATATGTGCACGTGCACAGTTGGACAAGGAACATCTGTGCGCGAGATCAGTTGGAAAAGTGATAACTGTGCACGTGCACAGTTGGACAAGTGACATGTGTGCACGTGCACATTTAATAAAGTGGCATCTGTGCACGTGCAAAGTTAGGAATGTGACATCTTTGTACCTCTAAGTCCATAGGAGCCCATCTGTGCACGTTAAAATTTCGACGTGCACAGTTGTCCAAGTACCATTTGTGCACGTGCACAGTTGTCCAAGTGACAACTGTGCACGTATAATTTTCGACGTGCGCAGTTGTCACTTGGACAACTATGCACGTGTACAGATGGTACTTGAACAACTGTGCACGCTGAAATTTCAACGTGCACAGTTGTCACTTAGACAACTGTACACGTGCACAGATAGTACTTGGACAACTTTACACGTCGAAATTTCGACGTGCACAGCACAGGTGGGCTCCTGTGGACTCGGACGTGCACAGACCGACGTGCACAGTAGTTGGCCGTCCAGTCATCGACGTGCACAGTTGGGCACGTGCAAAGTTGCTACGAGCAGTTGTCCGTCACCCAAACTGGCGAATCAAAGCCGAACAGCAACGCTGGGAGTTTATTTTGTTGTCTGAGTGCTTTTACTAAACGCTTAGCGTTCAAAGTAGGATGGAAGCGTTGGCACGAAAGGAGAATTTTGTAAAAGGTACTTTACAGTGCTTAAAACAAACTGGTTGATCAGTGCCTAATTGCAACGCTGGCTATCGATTCTTTTGTCTGGCCATTCAACTTAAGCGCTTTAGGATGCAACTTAGGACGCAATCTTTCAAACGAAATTAGCGTTTGTCATGCGTTTGTGAACTAGCTATTTTTATCATCGATTCAGACAACCAGACGCCTCTTGATGACAGAAATCGAATTTCGCGTTTCAAGCTCGATAACATGCCATTATATGAACGCTATGCGCAATGCCTTAACGCTTAGCACATCGCCCGAATGCTTAGAGCCTATCACTTCCAACGCTATTACATCCCATTGTTCATCCGTGCAATTCTTATTTTTACATAAACTTGCACGAGAGCAATGCAAAGGGTGAAAGAAAGTCTGTAATATATTCCACTCCACAGGTAATGATATGTACCCAAATCTGAGTTTTAAATCGTCGCAGCGCAAAAGCTGTTAATAATTTGATTTATTGCCATGAGGATTTTTTGATTAGGAGAGGATAAACTATAATATATCAAAAACTTTGAAAATTCCACCGGGACCTTTTTTACCATGTATTTGGTGCGCGGTCCTTTACAAAGCAACATGGAAAAGAGTAGTCGGAAAGATATTCTTGGTTGGCTCCGTAAAAAAATTGGGCCTATTCCTTGGAAAATAGCCAAACTCTGAATATGTTTATAAAAATTGTTTAAATATTTAATAATTATTGTAAATTTGCAAAGTCTCGTGGAAAGAGTTATTGCAAATACATTCTTCGTAATTCCTTAAACAAACTGAGCCCATTCGTTAAAAAACGGCCAAACTATTAATTTTTTAATGGAAATTGTTTATATAATTAATAATTCTTGTAAATTTACAAAGCAACATGGAAGAGAGTATTCGGAAAGATATTATTAGCTGACTCCGTAAACAAATTGTGCCTCTCACATTGAAAATAGCCAAACTCTGAATATGTTTATGAAAATTGTTTAAATAATTTGTAATTATTGTAAATTTGCAAAGTCTCGTGGAAAGAGTTATTGCGAATACGTTCTTCGTAATTCCTTAAACAAACTGAGCCCATTCGTTAAAAAATGGCAAAACTATTAATTTTTTAATGAAAATTGTTTAAATAATTAATAATTCTGGTCAATTCACAAAGCAACATAGAAAAAAGTCATCGGATGCTTCAACATGCATTTTTTTCAGATTTTTCGTGGTGGTGCGTCATGGCGAAAAATGATGAAAATCATGCATGCCGCACAGAACACAGCACACTCTCGCTCCAGCCGGGCAAATCGAACCTCTCTGTTCGGTTGACACTTTATTAGTTTAATCAAGCGGCCGGCTGGAATAATGGTGCACTTGTATTTCAAGGAATCACTTATTTTTAATTTCTTTTGTACATAACATTATGAAAAACAAATGCGCATTTTTAAAACTTTACCCTGAAGTGAAATTACGATTGCTGTGAAATAACGTGACACACCAAACGAAATAGTTGAAAAATATTCACGGAAAAAAGTTGGAAAAGAATGTTAGTATTCTATGTATACAAGTATTTAAATAACAATCGCCTATAGTTTCCAGAGTTCACCACGAGGAGGTTGCGATACGATTTTGAACTCATGGGGCTGCTTTTTTAGTGTGAATCTCCTCGCCTCTCACAAAACGGGTTGGTTTTTAGTGTGTATCCCCTTGCCTCACACAAAACCGAATACTTTTTATGCAATTATTTATTTTAATCTTCATCACTGATTCATGTTTCAAGAAGAATCACTAAGAGGATTCATATTCCAGTGAGAGGCAAGGGGACTCACTCTAATCAAGCACCCCGAAGGAGACAGAATTCTACCACGTCCACGTCATTGTCTCTGGGTTATTCTGAGCGTAGAATGTCTGAATCGTAAACAGAGACCTCAGAAACATCCAAGCACAGAATGTTGATGAAACTAGACATATTTCGAAATTTTATGTGTGCCATATTGGATTTGCTGTATGAAATTCTGAAAATCCAATTTGAAATTCGTAATCAGCGACCCCGAAAACCCCAGAGTACAGAGTTGTGCGAAAATCGTAGACTTTCAAAAATTGTATGCCCACCATATTGGGTTTGCCATTATGAATTTCAAAAATTCGATGTCAAATTCATAATCAGCGACCAGGAAACCCCCCGAGTACAGAGTTGTGCGAAAATCGTAGAGTTTCCGAAATTTCGTGTCCACCATATTGGGTCCGCCATTTTAAATTTCAAACATTTGATGTCAAATTCATTATCAGCGACCAGGAAACCCCCCGAGTACAGAGTTGTGCGAAAATCGTAGAGTTTCCAAAATTTCATGTCCGCCATATTGGGTCCGCCATTTTGAATTTCAAAAATTCAATGTCAAATTCATAATCAGCGACCCCGAAAACCCCCGAGTACAGAGTTGTGCGGAAATCGTAGAGTTTCAAAAATTTCATGTCCGCCATTTTGAATTTTAAAAATTCAATGTCAAATTCATAATCAGCGACCCCGAAAACCCCCGAGTACAGAGTTGTGCGAAAATCGTATAGTTTCCAAAATTTAATTTCCGCCATATTGGGTCCGCCATTTTGAATTTCAAACATTCAATGTCAAATTCATAATCAGCAGCCCCGAAAAACCCCGAGTACACAGTTGTGCAAAAATCTTAGAGTTTCAAAAAGTTCAACTATTCCGATCACCGTTGATCATAGTTAGGATCGAGTCCCAATATTCTTTTGGCTCGAAAAAAATGTAAGAAGAAAAAAATTTCCGATTTTTTGGTACTCTTCTCCAAATTTGGCACCATATTGGATTTCCTGCTGGACCAAACTCCATTCTGACCACGGATTCTTGAAGAGCATGCCCAAAACTACAAGGAAATATGGTTTTCGTTTGGAAATTTCTCTTTTTCAGTCATGAGAATGAGGCTTGAACATAAGTTAAAAAATTGTAGTTCTTGGTCTTTAATGGGTTAAAAGTGTCCCAGGAGGCGTCTTTGACATCCCTCGGGTCGCTATCAACTGGGGCGTAGCACGCTATGATGAATAATAATCTTCTGATTCCTACCTTCATTCTAGCCCACAACAATTCTTTTGATAAAGTTACTTTCACAAATGAAAAAACCGTTTTTATATTTTCTATATGAATAGTATTATTTTTACACATTCAGGCATTTGTATGGACTGAAAAAAACATTATTTATAATAAACTCGTGAAATTATAGGCATATTCCGATTCGAGTGTTAATAAAAAAAATCGAAATACTTGAATGGCTCGGCACTATGAAAAATTATGCCTCGAATTTTCAAACAATCTTTTTCCAGGATTTGAGTGGATATCCTGGATATGATGTAAAAATATAATTTGTATAATTACTCTTATTGCAATAGAGTCACTAGTTTTCATAATCTACATCTACGCGTGAATGTACCAACTTCGCATTGTATACATCTACTTAATATTTTCAAGAGTATGAAAATCCACATGCATTATTTTACACAACGGTCAGGGTTGTAGGATTGTAAGATCTCTGATTCGACAGCAAACTGATAAGCGTGCCTCAAATGCAGATACGAAAATAATTGCAAAAGGATTATGTACAAAGTTATAAAAACATCACGAATTGATCCGTTGGCAAAGACTGTTATCAATATTTCCCGTCATTTTTATGAACTTTCTAAATTTCACTTAAGGTGATTGAATTTGCAGGAAATTCCTAACAGTGATTAACAAATTAAATATTGAATAAAGGTTTTTGTTCTTCGAGTGCTCTTCCGGGGAGGAACTTTTATATACAATATGGCACGTGTGTATTAAGACAATTCTATTCAACTATTTAACACTTTTTTCACCAAACACTATTTTCAACAAAATAAAAAATGAATTCTCAACAAAGGACATACATTTTCCACAAAACAGTTGAATTTTCCAGCAATTGCACTTTCAGTTGCATTTTCTACCTGAAGATACTAATTTTCACCAAAAAATGTAATATTTGATATTTAAACCAAAAACGATTTTAATTTTCAATAAAAAAGAGTTGCATATAATAAAAAATACGAATTTTCGACAAAAACAGTTGAATTTTCTACCAAGAAGTATGACTTAAACCAAATTTTCGAATGTTCAATAAAATAATTCAATTTTGAATCAAACAATAAAATATTTAAATAAACAATATGATTTCTTAACGAAAATTTTAATACCAATAGATTTTTCAATCAAGAAGAATGAACTTTTGTTGAAAAATAGTTGGATTTTCTTATTCTGTTCTATTAATTTTTAGTTTTATTTTATGACACTATTTACATTACTTTTGATATCTAAAATGAGCCCGAGGCCTGGAATTAACACAATTTTTGTTGTTTCAACCATAGAATATGGTTATTATATGGATAACAAAAAATATTTGCTTGACACAACTAAATTCTTTGGTGGTTTTAACCAAATCTTTTGGCAGATAGATTATTTGGTTGATGCAGCCAAAAAATGTTGTTGGCTGAATCAAATTTTGTTGAATCAATCAACATTTGTTTTATTCAATCCAATTATCATTTATATCCTAGAAAACAGTTATTTTAGTTCAAGAAATTTTGTTTAGGAGTGTGTGCAAGCGATTGTAGCGTTGAAGCGTTCATGTAAACCGCGTATATTGATCTCAAATTTAACTTTTATACGTAATTATTGGAATGATTTATTCTTATCTACGGTGGAATAACCTCGATACTTTCCTTTTAACTTTAACCGCTTTCCTCCCACCAGAAGAGTCCATTTTATTCCACCGAGAAATCAGTAAAAACGAAACTATTCATCGAACACATTATACTTCAGACCACATTACTTCATATGATATGAAGTGATGACGAATTATGCTAGGAAAATTTTGCTTACTAAAATCTTATAAAATATTATTTTCAATCCTAAAGTGGATCAAAACGCAGGCCTTGTACACACTTTTTTTCTATTTATTTTCTACTATTTTGAAAAAAATGACACTAAAGGCACTATTTTTTCAGAAGTGTCCACTAATGCCAGTATTTCTTTAATTTTTCTAGAAAAATAGTTTTGAATTTCTTCGGTAATTGACAAAAATAATTTGTCGGCCATCTGAACGAATCACAACAAACAAGAAAATGGTCTCAGAGGCTGATTAGGGGCCGTGCATAAATTAGGTAGTTTTTTCTTTTTTTAATTTTGAACCGCGTACCCCCCCCTTGGTTAAGGTCCGTAAGCCCCCCCCCCACTTTTTGCGTAGTTTTTTTTTTGATTTTATTTAGGGTTCATCCAAAAATAACTTTAGACTTTAGGGGGGGGGGGGGTAAAATCTTACTGTTTATTATGAATTAAAAAAGTAGTTATAGTGTATACAATTTTTTCAAGCAGGCTTTACTTGTGACGCAAGGGTTACAATATGTATATTTGCGTTTGAGAAATTAGGATCAAAAATGAAGTTAACTTTTTTTTTTATATAATTACAATTTTTTGGCCCAAAAAACATTTCATGAAAATTGTCCACTGAAATAGAGAAAAGTTCATTTCCGACGTTCATTTTTTAAGAACAAGTATTATTTTGTTTTCAATGTTCACAACTAATAAAGAGAGTTTGACTTCTATTGAAATTGTAATATTCCTTCTCTGTCACACTGTGGACAAAAAGACCTCAGGCATGTTGAACCTTATTTAAATCCCTTCAACATTTGGGAATAATTCTTATGCGGTTATTAAAACAGAATAACTAGTTCATTATTTCGCACCGAAAAATGTCATTTTCTCTATGTTTTAACTTCTAAGATCTCTTTTTCTCATTTAAAATAGATTTTGAACTAAATAACCCACAACATTCTTTGAAGAAACTATCCAAGTGTGTGATAAAATCAGCTACTCAAAATAATCAATTGGCTCTTTGCGGCAAGCATTTTTCGCTTAGGGTCAAACAGACCCCAGTATGCCAGCAAGGTTACGCACCGGGAAGTGTGCCATTGGAGGGGTATACAACACTTTTTATTGCGATTAAGAGTGTTAAAAATCGCCAAAAGAGATGTTATATTCTCAAAAAACACTTATCGCTTATTTTTACAACTAAATAATAAATATTATAATTGGCAGGTTTTAAAGTCACTAAAAGGAAAAACCCAAGCTTTTTGGCATAAAAACGATGCATCTTTTACAAAAAGTTATAATTTGTTTCTGGGGTCAACTTGAAATCGGTTCGAATCGAAGTGGCTCCGTTTTTTTTTGAGCCGAGACAGAAAGCCATTGACAAGGTTAACAGACGCATCCACATGCATTCTGTTTTTAAATATAACAACTTCATCCTGTTTTTTTCGATGTAAAACAAATAAATCTGGGCTCCTAAAGGTGGTCCTGAAATAATACTTTGCTTTTACAGCGAAAGTTTCTGTACCGAGGATTACAGCTGAATATAGCTACACACTAAGTATGCGGTTGCGGACAATACCATCATGACACTTCTATGGTATTAGCCATGATAATGTTCTGTTACCATAATTAAATTATGAATAGTTTGATTGAATACGCAAATTTGAGCTTTTTATATTTTTCTTGCAATGATAATAGTTCAAGTTCTATTTAATCAGTAAACTGCTTTTGATGGTGAGTTAACTTATGTAAGAATTGCCTCAATAGCGGATGTAACACCGGAAATAATATACGAGTCGTATTTGTGACAGCGTATAGTAAAAATATTCGATACAGCTAATTAACTAATTTCAAGAAATTTGTTTCTCCAGCTGTGGAATTTTTCATATCTACATTAGGGTGGTCTCCGTCGTAGGAAAATAATTCTAGGTAAATCATTGTAAACCCATAAAAATTTTCTCGACAAATATTTTAATAAGGAAGAAAACGGATCTTTTTTCATTAGTTTACCAAAAAGACTGGCTGGTACATGACTTTTCTATTCAATTTTGTAACTACAAGTTACTTGCAAACTTTTGAGTCAAGTTCAGGTCACAAACTATTCTATATTTTAATTTTACATTTCTTTTTAATTCAATAGTTTGTTTCATGGATTGTGGTTTACATGCTCCACTTTATAATAAAATAGGATTTTGCGTAGGAGACCTACAGGACAGTCCCCGACTTCATCAAAGTTAAATCAAATAACCGTGCTACTTTCCATGTTTGTTTTTACCTGTCTTTTACTTGTAATGCGAGCAGCATATGAATATATTCTAGCAAGAATATCAATAATCTCCAATATTGCAAAGACGTCTCCATCGAATGTTGATAATACAATTTGTTCTTGGCTTGACAGGAGTCCATGGAGCATTTTAATTTTTTTACTTGTAAGAAAAGTGTATCTTCAGAGTTTGAATAACCGGTTCGGGCTATTATTGGAAATTAGCCGAATAAATTCGAGATGGTCAAGTCCATATCCAACGCCATCAGATAAAGGAAGCCTGTTAGGTGGCACCATGAACCTGTCACGGTCAGGCGACTTGTAACTGGCACAGAGAATAGGCTTGGCTCGAGAAACAGGCCTGGAAGGAGATCCAGATCTGGCACGTGATAGCGACCTGGCAGGAGATTTTTTTCTGTCAGACGAAAAAGATGGCCCACTACGAGGAATAACAGGAATAGGGGCATCATTAGGCAAACATTCGAATTGTGGACTTAACTCTGAAAAAATAAACGATGGATTGAATTTTTTGTGGCAGAAGTGTAAGAAAAGGCTAAAGACCTTGAGGAAAAATTGCCCTGGAAAACTCATTGGAGGCTAGACTAGCAATACTAAAGTAATATTATTCAGAAAGCATGCGCGAAAAGCTTTTTATATTACGGTTTTTCATAGAATGTAATGCAGCTCTATGTGCGAGTGCAGCTTTATCCTGAAATAATATAAAAAAAACTTTCCGCAGCCGTTATAAAGTATTGATTCCGCTTTTAACTTCTTCCTGAGTATGTACACATTTTATTTTAACTGCGTAGAATCAGCTCATGTTTGACGAATCAGAAGATTTGAAGCTTGGTGATTACAAACGTACATTTCATCCTTATCAATATTACCTATTGTTAAGTATAGATACTTATCGGCTCCTTTTACAAATAAAAGAAATTTTGTTTATCTTAAATTTCCAAAGCACATCATTTATAACGCAGTTGACATCTATTACTAAACTGGCATACTGCTCATCCTCATTCACGATTGTATCTGAAGTGGTTTCTATTGTAAAAATGGTGTTTTCGAAAACAATGTCTAAACCCTTTTCAATATGCTTCAAACTTTCATCACTGGGAGGAGTATGAATCAAAACAAAAATCTTAGAAGAGGTACAACCAAAATTTCAACTTTGTTTTAGTTAAATATTTTATATGGTTCAGTAAGAAATGTGAGAATTTGCTTTTTAGCTCATAAGTTGCCAAATGGAGATAAATCGGAATTGCGTCTTTGGGACAGTGATGAATATCAAATTTGAAATTGAATAAATTCCATGAGAATTTATCCTTATTCCCTTATGGTGAGGTTAGCAAGAGAAAAATAAATATTAAGATTATGAAAAGTTTGCCTGCATGATTCGGACTGCGCAAAAATTCCTGCTTTCACTTTAACGTGCTTCAATAGAAAAGGAAAAATATTGTGATGTACTCCCTAGTTTCCATTCTTTCCAATGACTGGAAAACCCGATTAATGCGTAATGAAGAATTTAGTTAACAGTGTTTAAAAGAATATTCTAATGTGTTTTTTAGTATATGTATGGGATGAGATATCATTTTGAAATTTTAGCACGCCAATTGGAAGGCTCTAAGGAAGGCAGCTTTGGTCCAAATATTTATAATTGTGAAAATAAAAAATTTAATTACTAATTACAAAGAAGTTAGTCTAGCATACGTATCCGCTGTCCCAGAGCAGAACTATCGCAGTAAGCAGACAACTTCGTACTTCCACGGGTCTGTGGGTAACGCAGATTGCATTATTGTAATTTACGCGTGACGGAATTCTTTCTCGTCAAAATTACACGTATTTTCCCCAACTTATATTTTGAGTTCAGCTAAAATAATTGTGTCAACAAATTATGATTGTTTATTACTATCTTCTCTTAGATAAGTGCTAGAAAGTTACGGTTGTTTCCAAAATGTTTAACTTTGCTTTGGCTTTTTAGTTATAAACAAATAATAAACAAACATAAAAGAGAAATATATTTGAAATATATATATTTGACTTTTTACCTCTATTTTAAAGACAAAAATTGATTAAAATAATAATAAATTGATAAACAATTTATTATTTACTCTAAATATCATTTTTTTGTTCGAAACGAAAAAAAAAGAATTATTTCTTTGTGGATTCAAAAAAATTTCTCGGTGATATGCACGGAATTACAAAAAAATTGTGGACCACCCTATTGTACATTCAACTCCATTTAATGAGTATTAAAATTTTTCATAAAAAACATCTCATTTGTTAAGTGTTTTGAAATTATTGAAAAACTTCTAATGCAATAAATTGCACATTTTCACAAGAGAGATTCACTTTCATTCTAACAGATTGGATTGCTGCTAGACTTCTATCCAAGTATTAATAGGGGCACTCTTCGAATTATATTTTCTATAACACACAAATTCTGGATTTTTCTGACTAATTTTAGAATTAATTTCAAAATAACTTAGATAATGTTTAGGAGGAAACAGAAATTAGGATAGAATGTAGATTAAAGAACAGATACTCTGATTTATGTATAGCTAAGAAAAGTGCACTCAAAATTATATGTATATTATTATATTCACCAATGGAGCTGATGGATGATAACCGTCAATGACAAGGCGAGAGTTAAAACAATCTTTATTTTGATATTAGAATTAAATACTCATTTAGACTATAATTAAGAATTTGGTTAACAATGTAACTAAAGAATATTATTATTCTTTATTATGTAATATCATACATACATCGTATAGCTGTTATCCCCTGGATTGTAGGCATCAAGCATAAAAATAAATATTTTATGAAGTCAGTGAGACTAACATCAATATATATGTTGTCTTGTATGTTTTAGCAAAAGCCCTCGTTTACATGGCAAATGTATATAGGTCTGTTTAGAGGAGCTTCTGAGATTCAAATGATTTCCAATTATTTTTAAATAATTGAAAGCTTTTCGATTTGCAGCATGAAATGTTGAAAATTAAACATTGTAGCTATGAACTTGAATAGAGTCAGAATTATAACAGGAGAAAACCAGAAAACCTTATTATTTTTGTGTAGAAATACAAAAATATTCTAATTTTTTTTCAATAACTGATTTTTTCAATTTCTTGGTATAACCACAGAATTATGATCACTTTACACTCACGGCTCAAGAAAGGCATAGCAGGATGTCAGGACAACGTGCTCATAGATGGATGTGTCTGTAAGGACGCAGCATCCTATCAGCGTTACCTATTGATGGCCTAGATTAATTACCAGAAATCTTTCGATTCAATCCCCCATAGACTTATCATCTGTCTGTTGGAAAGCTTGAAGGTACACCCACAGATCATGAGATGCATAGAGAGATTAATATCGCTTTGAAAAACCAGACTTACTATCTCATCTTAAAAACATCGTGTGATCACTAACAGTGTCACATTTCCGAGAGGTGTGTTTCAGGGCAACACCATGAGCCCTCTCCTCTTTTTGCTCACATTATTGCCGTAATCTATCGTACTTCGCCATTCCGAAGGATGCCTCTGCGGCAAACTTGGAAATCGAAAACAAAGGGTCACTCATGTATTTTACATGGATGATCTTAAGATTTATGCTGAAAATAAAGAGAAACTACAATCAAGCTCTAGACATTGTCAAAGAGTGAACTCAAGAGATTGGATTAGAGTTTGGGTTAGAGAAATACGCCAAGGTTTATTTGAAGAAAGGAAAACTTAATGGCATCGCCGAAGACCCTGAGCTCTTCGGAAAAAGCGCTATATGACACCTTGGCGCTGCAGAGATCTATACATACCTGGGCATGCCACAGAGCCGCTTTCAGGACGTAACATCTATGAAGGATACTCTCCGATGCAGATACAAACGTCTCATACGACGAACATGCTTGCCGTCCCAGTAGTACTCTATTCATTTGAAGTGGTTTCATGGACGAAGGACGAGCTTGGATCCCTCGATTTAGGGCCCCGAAAGGTTATGCACATGAACAAAAGCACAAGACCCTCTTCTTAAAATGGTCAGAAAACACGAAGAAGTGGTCGAAGGCGTGTTTCTGTGCAAATCAGCGGAGAAGGCTGCTGAAGCACTCAGCCTTCACTTCAATATCAGGGGTGAGCAAACTGCATCAAATCTTATTCATCTCGAGTACTTACTTCTGAAGGCCCGCTATGAAAAAGCACAGGAGGAAAACTTCCGCGAATAGCTCCTCGACAAGAGGATGCACGGCATCTTCAACAGAAATGTAGAGGATCAGTCGATGTCGTATGAGCTAACACTTGCTTTCATTTAAATTACCCGGATTGAAGTCAGACACGAAGGGTTTCATTTTGGCATGTTAAGAAGGTATCATTTCCACTCTGGCATACCGTCGCCACATTTTGAGCCAAGACCTTCCCGATGATAGCTGCAGAGCATGTCATGCACACCCAGAACATCTAGGACACATACTATCTAGTTGTCCAACTAACGCGGGAACGACTTACATCCAAAGGCACAATGAGGCATCAAGAGTGCTTGATTACCATTAGGACTCTTATGGCATGAGCCCTAATACCACTCCATCAAACCCTTTATGGAAATGGAATCAGTGGTCGAAAATTAAAAATGCCGGATATACTGGAACTACTTATTCTCGACAATTGTTTCTCTTGCGCACTAGAGGCCTGACATAGTTGTTCTAGGAATCGGGAAACGAGCCATGTTTGTTATCAAATTTTTGGCTCCAGTCGAAAAAAAACATTACAGCCGAGAAGAATGAAAAGAAGAGGCATAAAGACCTTATAAGGGACTTAAGACGGTTATACCCAGAATATTCTGTTGAGCTGGTCGTCCTGACCATCGGGGCTCTTAGAGGTGCCAAGCTTTCACATATTAGTAACCTGAAAAGCATCCTTGCATATCCCTACGTTGCCAAACCGATGTCGCAGGAATTTGAGATATTTCACGGGATTTGAAAAATAAAATTCACCTGCTCCACTATTTGTAGAGGAACGCTCCTTTGCCAATCATCTCGTGTTTCCTGCCAATTTTGAGAACAGGATTTCTACCAGTTGCAACTATTTAGGCTGTACTTATGACAAATTTGGGTATGAAGACATTGAAGATTCAAAAGTCAGCGTCCGCATTGACGGGATGAGATGTGAAAGAATATGCGTATATCTGCGTCGGAAAGATTCCTTTACTGATTTAACGTCCTGCATGCGGCTTAAAGCACGCCCAGATATGTATAGGTCTCTATAGTGTCAATATGCCTAATAGCATTCAAATCTACAAGCTCACGGTCCTTGGGAATGCCAGTCATCTGTCCTTGCTTTAGAATAATCTCAACACACTTGTCCAATCCAAAATCCATACCAATCTGGCCCGTGTAATCCTTGACAATATTTAAGTCAAGTTTGAGTTGGCTTGCTCCATAAGCACACATCTTTAGGTCATCCACATACACTACATGAGTAACCTTATGCTCACCTACTACTACTACTACTACTATTACTACTACTACTATTACTACTAGTACTACCTTGGACTGCTGATGAACTTTGGCCTACTTCTTGATGATCTCCAACTGTAACATATAATATGGGGACTTTTATTAAACAATTTTTTTAACGAACGCCGAAAGTCTGCTAACGGTGCAAATTTAATCACAAAGTCATCTCCATGTCGCGCCATGGAGGCGGACGCGAACTTCTGAGTCTCCAATGTCTTTATAACCGAATTGTTCTGAATACAGCTCACATCTTTGCAAATGGCAGAGACCTCTCCTAAAGATATTCTGGAACAACGAGATGATTATTGAAGGAGCGTTTCTTTGCCAACCCGTGATCCTCCGCCACCTGCTGGTTCCGGTTGCGGTTCCTTTGAAAACCAATTGCAGGGCCCATGACAAAGCCACTGGGCGCGTCCTCGGGTTGTGGATATCGGGCGACCTCTCAGAGCATGCAGCCTTATCCTTATATACGGGGCTCTACAAGAACGGACAAACCCTTTCCCTAGATACACGTGGAAACAAAGACGACACACCACCAAAAAGTTGTACATGTGGTTCGAAGCGATCGAACGTGCAGAGCGTCTGACGATGTCGTAATTATCTCTGTTCATCAAGGCTTTATGGCGCGTATGCATACTCTGTGGTGTCAGAAACACCCGGAGCTTCAGCAAGTTTTGATTGAATGATTGAGAAATCAACATACCTACCTCTGGAAAAATGGATATGCACACGGAGCGCTTCTCCAAACGCTGCTTGATCAAGCTAGAGCCTAAGATGAGGAAGCGAAATTAAAACCAACCGCGGAAAGCAGGCACCTTATAAAATATTATCACGATTTCAGATCACATAGGAACATTAGCATCCAGGTTTCTCCTAAGCCCAAGAACTGAGGATCTAACATCACACACGGAGTGAGTCAAAGCTGCTGATAATCGAGCAACATATTGTTGACAAAATACAGATGTTATTTGACGCAAGGAGGAGGATAGGGAAAAGGCAGAGATGAATCAGGGAAAGTCAACAGTTAGTGTTATTTATCGCGCCTTTTCAGCAATCTTCTTACTTCTGTCAAAAATCAACCCAAGCCCGACGAGGTAGAGACGTTTGGAAAGAGGTTCACAAGATTCCGAAAACACTGGAGTTAAAAAAGAATGTGACTCATACCGTCTGCTTCAAAGACTTTTGCGAAAACTTCATAACACCTGAGGAGAAATATCCAATGGTCCATCAATCACTGCCGAAAAGGTAAAAAAAGCACTCAATGGCACAAAACTTTTCCGCTACAGGCAGAGCGGCATTGAGTACAGGGCCATCGGGGCCACGGCCTTCACCAAGTAGGGGCCTTCACCAATGTAACTAGTCGGTAAATGAAAATAGCTGCGACATGCACACACTTCTGCATCGACTTTTCAGAAGCCAGCGAGGAATTACACTTCTTGAGTTGAATAAAGGGACCTTACATTTTAGCCAGCCCTAAGGCCACCACAACCCTAAACGCGGCTCTAGCTACAGGACCAGATGGTATCAAGAACTTCTGGTGGAAGAAGATTACTTCTACATACCAACATCTGACCGACATATTCACCTCATATATAAAGAGGGAGACGGCTATTCCGCAGTGGCTTGTGTTAGGATGCATTATACTTCTACCGAAAAAGGCGAATTGTCCAACCCAGAGACAGGTAGTTTTGTTTTTGTTCATAATTGTGGACTATGAATAATAATTGTGAAGCGTACTGTAAAAAAGTTGGTATAAATTTACATCCTGCGACGATGGAAATAATTCGATCGGTGTGGCACATAGAAAATAAGCAAAATTCTGTAAAAACACATATTTTTCTTCTCAACCTACGACCGCCGTGAAGAAATACATGAAGGACGTAAATTTCCCGTCGTCGACTGTGAAATTACGTACCAGTCGTAAATCGTTGGGTCGGAAATCTCCGAAATCTCGTTGAATTTTGTTTTCAGCCTTCATAATCAAAAAGATATTTCGAGATGTAGTTCCCCAAAAACACTGCGGTTATTCAAATTTCAATATTCGTTTATCTCTGACTTATTCCTAACGTTCCATAATTAAAAAATTTCCTGACTTTTCTCTGATTTGCAGGTTTTCTCCCACCTGCCGCCACCTTACTACTATACACAACCTTTCACAGAGTTGAAAATATTTTTAAGCTATTTTCTGTATTTAAGGGATAAAACGGAGTTTAAACACTTGACAATCTCAAAATTTGAAAATTCATTTTTTTTCGAATTACAACACAAATTATTTTTATGTAATTTGTCTTTCATTCTATTTTCACATTGTCACCTGAAGTGAAATTACCCTGGATTGCAAATAAGTACTGTAGTATCGTAAACTAATCAGGTTATACATTGTAATTTGAAAATAAACTGCACGTATAATCACTAGCTGATTGTAAATATCAGCAAAGCTTTTTTAACAGTGTGTCAAAAGATATTAAAAATAATTTTAAATTAATATTTGTAATAAAAAAGGTATTTCTTTCTTCAAATTCTAAATCGATTATTATTTATTTATAGGAAATGAAAATCAAATTACAGCAGCTAATCTAGCTGTTGACGCGACGCGTCTGCAATACAAAAGATCCCAAAATTGGGTGCAATGTCGAAAAAATTGCGGGTCAATAACTTCTTTGTACGCGCTGTATAAGATCTATACAGCTGTCCTGAATGACATGATTGTTCGAAGAATTGAGCCTGTGTTGAGAGTGATGTACCAATAGCGTCACTCGAAAAAAGGTGCAGCATGCTACCGAGAGAATCTGCTAATTGACAGGTGCGTCTGCAAAGACGCAACAGCCCATCTGAGCATCTTGTCAATGGTGTAGAGAGATTGATGCCTCTTTGGAAAATTATATTTACTATCTCATCTGAAAATTGTCGTGTGACAACGAACAACGTCACCTTCCAGAAGGACATCTTTCCCGGTGATAACATTAACCCTCTGCTCCTTTGCATCACACTTCTGCCTTGATGGCTCGCATTACGCAATTCCCCGAGATACATCAGTAGAAGAGTGTCTCAGAAGCAAATACGAGCACCTCCTTCTACAGATTTGGTCTTTAAATCTGTCGGCATTGCACAAGGTATTTGCGACTAACATTCTCGCCTTCCCGGTTCTACTCTACTCGTGTGGGGTGGTTCAGTGGACAAGGAACGATCTTACGGCTGTTGATATCGCCACGCGTAAGATTATGCATATGCATAAGCTGCGAAGCAGGTGGTTAAAGCCCTTGGGCTGACTTTTAAGATCATAGATATGACGAGAGTGCATTGCCTCGTCTAGATGCCTCATTTCTAAAAGCCGAAGTAAGGAAAGCACAAGTTAAGAATTTCCGCCAATAGCTACTCAACAAGAATATACACTGCCAAGTAGAACGGATGAGAGCAGAGGTTGGATACAGAAAGCTGCCATCCTTGGGTCGCTTCATGTCCCCAAGACACACGATGGTTTCGCCGACCTGTCGTTGTGATTTTGCCATGCCCTGTGACAACCAACTTTACGGTCGTGAGACGTGGCAATATGTGTGATTTACAATAGTTCTACTGGGAATCAGTGTCATTTTCATAGATGGCATTTAACTATTTTGTTTAAAATTGACTTTTTTTGTTCGAAATTTAATTGTTTTGTTGGAAATTAGTCTTTTTGGTTTGAAAATAGTAGAAAATTCAACTATTTGGTTGAAAATTAACTTTTTTGTTATTAATTAATATTATAGGTATGAAAATTCAATTTTTTCGTTGAAAAGTGTATTTTTTGCTTTGAAAATTAAGCTCTTTTCTTGCAGATTTAAATATTTTGCTTCAAATTCGTTTTTTTTTGGTCGAAAATTCAACTCATTGGTTGAGAATTAAATTTTTTGTTAAAAATTTAACTATTTTGTTACAAATTAGTTTTTTTTGAGATAGAAAATTCAAATATTTTGGTAGAAAATTCAACTATTTAGTAGAAAATGGAGCTTTTTGTTAAAAATTTAACTCTTTTGTTGAAAATTCATCTTTTTTGTTTTAAACTTGTAGAAAATTCCACTACTTGGTTGAAAATGAACCTTTTTGTTGAAAATTAATATTATCCAAAATGTTTCTCAAAAAAATCCATTTTTTAGCCAAACTTCACGAGATATAAAAAAAATCTTCGAAAGCAAAATTGTTCATCTAACAAAATTTGACAAATTTTCTTAAGACAATTTTTTTGATCCGACCCATATTTTTCGTTTTAATCGTGAAAAATATTGTTTAAAAAAATTCCATTTTTCGGCCAAACTGTACAAAATAAAATAAAATATTGATGAAAAGAATTCTCCGTCTAAAGAAGGTCTACACATTTTTGACAAACAATTTTTCAATAAAAACCATAATTTTAGTTTTCATTGTGAAAAATTTTATTAAAAATAATTAATTCTATTTTCCGGCAAAACTATCCGGTAAACAACAACAAAAAACTGACGAAATTCTTCATCCCAAAAGGATCTACAAAATTTGGCTGAGTCTATATTATTAGAATATGTATAGCTTTTGTTTAGTTCCTAAAAAATGTTATTAAAAATTCTATTTTCCATTCAACTATGCAACAACGAAAATATGCAAAGAAGATACTTCTTTATTTATCTGAAACAAAATTCATTCATATATACACTTTCTACAATAACTACCGAGGAAAATTAATGTGAACTAAAGAACAAACATTAAAATGATAAAATAAGTGTGCTTTATTTTGTACTGCCAAATCAGTACAATATTTACAAAAAATTACGTTTTTAAATCTGCTAACCAAACGCGAAGGGAAAATTAAAGTTTTAAAAGGTTTTTATCTTCAATTTGAAAAAGTGTAGATGCACGTGACAAGTGTGCGTGAAGTGCAATAACCGACGCAAACATGTAATATTTGAAAAGATGTGTACCCTAGTTTAGTTTTGAATTCAGTTTTGAGGTAATGTCATAATTTTTTGGTATCAGTAGGTTACACTAAAATTTTGCAGGTCAAGGTTGATTCGCCTAAAATAGATCCATAAATTTGCTTTTAATTACATTTTTTTCAATAAAACTGTGATAATTTTTACTTTAATAAAAATTCTGTTCAAACATGAAAAACAAATTTTATTGAAGAAAACAGAGCGTAATACGTCAAAATATTTTAAATAATTTTTTTTAAAGGTACAGGGCTAGGATCGTGCTAATTTTTTGACTTATTTGGAAAAAATTCGAATTTTTCAAGAAAAATGCGGAGAAACTACTTTTTCCGTTTTTCTTACTACTTCGTCACTTGGTTTCAATGTTAATCACATTGAGACTTTTACTATGTAACTTTAATCGAATTCCATGTCGAGACTTCATTTTTAAGACTTTAGAAACAGTTTGGAGAAAATTAATTACAAAAAAGGGTTTCATAGCCTAGTTAATGTAGTATTGTTTTAAGTTCTCCCCTCCCTAACTACCCCATCCTCATTTCACACCACTTCCCCTCTTCCTCACTGTTCTCCGCTTGTACAATTTTTCGTAGCGAGCGCGAGCCGATCGTGCGAAACTCCCTGCCAGCACCGTCGACAGCACCGCTCCTCAATTTTACGTGGCGAGCGCGAGCCAATCGCGCAAGAGTTCCTCCCAGCGCCTTCCACGAAAAAGTCCTCCCTATTAAACTTTTATGTGGCGAGCGCGGACCAATCCGGCGTTATCCCCCAGTCGCATGCACGTGAGTGGCGCGCTGCCGCCAGGCACTAGTGGATCAAATCAGCGCGTTTCAAGACCGTGACTTCAGAATCAGATAAGCCTGCACCTAAAAAAATCTCCAGTAATGATGCCTCAGCGACGATCTCAAAGGAGGACAGCAGAAATACAAAAAATCCACCTATTATAATTGAAGAAAAGATGACCTGGCTATGCTGATTCACCTCATACATGAGGTCACACAAGGTGAACCTGAAATCTCGAAGAGCAGGTGTTCTTCAAGAGTCACAATCTACACGGACCTGGCAGAAGACTATGAAAAAATCCAAGAACTTTTCATAAAGAAGGACATACCCTATCACACATTCGACAAGAAAAGTGATAAATTAGTGAAACTAGTGATTCATTGCTTGGGTTTATTTGAGTCTAGTGATATAACTAACAGCCTCGAAACTCAAGAACTTAAAACCTCCAGTGTTATCTTGATGAAGCAAAAATACCGAAATGGTAAAAGAACAACGCAATGCCGAAGATGCCAAGGATTCGGGCACGGGACAAAAAATTGCCATGCCACCCCGAAATGTGTGAAGTGTCTTGATCCACAAATTACACAAGAATGCAAAAAACCTAAGGAATTTCCACCCCAGTGTGTTAACTGTAAGGGCCATCACCCGGCTAATTATTCTGGATGTACAACTTACAAGCAACACTGGGAAAAAATTGAAAGACTGAAAGCCCAGAGACAACAACATGCACGAGAAAGAACTGAAATCAAACGACAGTACGATGCTACCCAAAGAGAACAGTTCCCATGGCTGCCGAATGCTAAACCACAAGCTGAACCACGTCAACCCACCTGGACAACTAAGAATCCCTCACGAAGGCTGCAGGAAGAGGATCAAAGAGATGGAGCAGCTCAAATTCAAGGTATAATAGGAATCTTCCAAGAGATAAATAAATACTGTGATGTAGGTAAACTATTTAAATTAGCGCTAAAACTTACAGATAAAGTTATTAAATGTACAAATAACTTAGAACCTTTACAAGCATTATACGAGCTAGCTGCTGAAATTGGCAGCTAGACACCCGTAAAATAATTAATTTAATATAGTCCACTGGAATGCTGGTGGCTTTGAAAACAAATCTCATGAAATACCCACTTTCCTACAGAAATATAGAGTCGATATCTTTATCGTTAATGAAACGTAGTTTACACAAAAAAGTAGAGTCCGAATCCCGGGATTCATATGTTTCAAAAAGAACAGAATAAGTAAAAGAGCCTCTGGGGGAGTAGCTCTTTTTGTTAAAAATAATATACCATGTATTGAAGTCCATATTGATAATCTTGTAATAATAGAAGCGCATGCCATTGCCCTTGAAAATGGTATCCTTGTTGTTGCCCTCTATGCCCCTAGAAACAACATTATCCAGTCTGATTTGCAAAAAATTTTTAGCTTAAGCAATAAAGTCATAGCAGCAGGAGACCTTAACGCCAAACACACCTGTTGGAACTGCTATTATAACAATAAAAACGGAAGTTTTATTGTGCAGCAAAGATCATGTATAAAGAGAAACAAATTACACTTGGGTTTAGTTTAATTTATGAGTCTACGTAATATTATGGCTTTTAGTATAACTATAATTATTGTAGCAATTGAAATAATTATAGTGACTGTTATTATGATTATATTATATTTTGGTATTTATGTGGTTATTTAGGTGGTTAATTGGGTATTCAGGTAGCTATTCAGGTGGTTTACTGGTATTGATGCGTTTAATTTGGTATTTAGGTATTTATTTGGGTAATCACGTTGTCATTCAGGTGGTTAACTGGTATTGATGTATTTAAGTGGGTATTCAGGTACTTATTTGAAGATTTAGGTGGTTATTGGGTATTGATGTTGTTATTTGGGTATTTATGTGTTTATTGAGGTGGTTCATTGGGTATTCAGGTGGTTAATTGGGTATTCCGGTTGTTGTCTAGGTGGTGAATTGGGTATTTAGGTGGTTAATTGGGTATTTTACTAGTTATTTGGGTATTTATGTGGTTATTAAGGTGGTGAGTTGGGTATTTAGGTGCTTATTTATGTGGGTAATCAGGTATTCAGATTGTTATTCAAGTGAATGATTGGGTATTTAGGTGTTTACCTAGGTATTCAAGTGGTTTTTTAGGTATTAAGGTGGTTATTTGGGTGCTTAATTGGTTATTTAGGTTTTGAGCTGAAAAATCAAAGAGATGATAAAAACGAGAGGATTCATATTTGTTAATTTAGATTGAGATTAGCTGCTTTAGGATTTGTAGAAAAACTTCATCATTTTTTTTCAATATAACTATAATTATTGTAGCAATTGAAGTAATTATAGTGACTCGTATCATTATTATATTATATTTGGGTATTTATGTGATTATCGAGGTGGTTAATTGGGTATACAGGTTGTTATCAAAGTGGTTAATTGGTATTGATGTGGTTAATGGGGTATTTAGGTAGTTATTTGGGTATTAAAGTGGTTATTTAGTTATTCAGGTGGTTATTAGGTTATTCAGGTGGTTATTGGGTATTGAGGTTGTTATTAAGGTATTTATGTGGTTATTGAGGTGTTTAATTGGGTATTCAGCTGGGTTATTGGGTATTCATATTGTTACCTATGTGGTTAATTGGGTATTTTGGGGATAAAGTGGGTATTTAAGTGGTTATTTGGGTATTTAGGTGGTTATTCAGGTGGGTAATTGGGTATTTATGTGGTCATTTGGGTATTTACGTGGTCATGCAGGTGTTGAGTCGAGCATTCAGGGGCTTATTTAGGTGGTTAATTGGGTATTTAGGTTGTTATTTAGGTGAATAATTGGGTATTCAGGTGGTTCATTGGGAATTTGGGTGGTTATTTGGGTATTTATGTGGTTATTTGGGTAGTTAATTGGTTATTCAAGGTTTGAGACGACAATTCAAAGATATGAAAACGAGAGGATAATTATTTTTTGATTTAAATTGAGATGAGCTGCTTTAGGATTTGTAGGAAAACTTAATTATTAAGGGAAAAATCTTACTCGTTTGGTTTTTCTAGTGATTTATTATGCAAAGAGCATGTATGAAGAGAAACGGATTACACTTAGGGCTAGTTTCATTTACGAGTCTACGTAATATTATGGCTTTGAGTATAACTATAATTATTGCAGCAATTGAAATAATTATAGTGACTGGTATTATTATTATTATGCTAACTAGTTTAATAAGTAATGATTGTGTATGTTGCCTTCAAAGCTGTGGATTAACTTCCGAATAGATGGTATCTTAAACGAAAGGTAACATATAATTGGGTCATAAGCCACAATATGTCCCTAAAAAATAAATGTGTTACGAAAATATTGAAATCGCTTTTCCTTAATACCGATTGGGTAATTTGAAAAAATCGAAGGTATGTTGCCAAATTCACACACACAATGAAGAATCGAGTTTCAGTTGATTAAGATTTATTAATTTAAAATTTTATTGTTACATTTCCAGTTGAAATAAGTAATTTCTAATCAAGGAAAAGAGAATCCACAACAAAATAGTTAAATTTTCAACCAAGCTGATGAATCTTTGATAAAAAAATGAATTTTTAACAAAAGTGTAATAGTTGATATCTCCATATTTTATTTTTATTTTCAATAAATAACTGTTGAATTAAACCAAAAAAGATGGATTTTTAACAGAAGAGTTGAATTTTTAACGAAGAGAGTTTTTCAATCAATAAAGAAACAAAACTTCATCAAAAAGTGTAAGTTTCTAATTCATGAAGACGAATTTTTGAAAAAAAAAGTTTAATTTCCAACCCAAAAATATCTATTTTCTACCAAAATAATTGAATTTTCGACTGAAAGAAACGAGTTTTCAAGAAAATAAGTACATTTTGAACTGAAAATGATAAATTTTCTAGCAGAAATGAAATAGCTACATTTTCAATAAAAAAAATCATTGTCAACAACAAAAAAACTAATTACGAAAGAAATTTTTCAAATTTCTTATAAAAAAAATGAACTTTCAACTAAAATGATGTATTTTCAATAAAAAAAAAAATTGTAACCAAATAGTTCAATTTTCAATCAGAAAGGTTATATTTGCACCAAAAAAACAACAAAATAGATAAATTTTCAGCTAAAAAAATAATACATTTCTTACCAAAAATTGAACAGTTTAATTTTAAGTTAGATAAATCAGTTTTTAACCCAATAAACTAAATTTATAACAGAATAGGTAAATTTTCAGCTAAACAGATACATTTTCAACTAAAAAGATTAAATCTCCGTCAAAAAAAGGACGAGAAATTGAATAGTTTAATTTTTAGTTAAAATATCAATTTTCAATCATAAAACAACTAATTTTCAACTAAAGAAATTATATTTCAAGAAAAAGACCTAATTTTCTCCTGAAAAAGAATAATTTTGAACAAAATGTATGAATTTTAAACCAAATATTTTAATTTTTAATGGAATTTTCAACCGAAAAGGTTATAATGCTACCAAAAAAAGAAAAATTTTCTGCAAAATATATAAATTTTGAACTAAAAGAGATAAATTTTTACCAAAGAATAGAATAGGTCAATTTTAAGTCAGAGAAATAAGTTTTTGAAACAAATAAAATAAATTATCAACGAAATAGTTTAATTTTCAACCAAGCACATGAATTTCCAACCAAAAAGATTAAATATCTATAAAAAAAATGTCGACGAAAAATGGAATGGTTAAATTTTTAGTTCAGAAAATTAATTTTCAATAAAAAAAAACTAATTTTCTACCGAAAAAGTGTAATTTTCAACAAAATACAGGAATTTTCAAGCAAATATTTTAATTTTTAACGAAACTTTCAATCTGAAAGTTTGAGTATGAAAAAAAAAAATTTCGACAAAATAGATGAATTTTCAAAAAAAAAAATCAATTTTTATCACAAAATAGAATAGTTTAATTTTAAATTATATCAATAAGTTTTCAACCAAAGAAAAATTAATTTTCTGTGAAAAAACTAATTTTCTATAAAAAAATAATCATTATTAACAAAAGATAAATTTTCAAACAAATATTTTCATTTTGAATGCAATTTTCAACCTATCAGTAATATTCTACCACAAAAAACAAACTTTCAACAAAATATAGAAATTTTCAAACAAATAGTTGAATTTTTAACAATATTTGACTTTTTAAACGAATTTTCAACCAAAAAAATTTTTTTTTTACCAAAAAAAAAAAAAAAAATTTCAGCAATATAGATGAAATTTTCAACTAAAAAAAAATCAACAAATAATAGTGTAGTTTAATTTTAAGTTAGAGAAATAAGTTTTCAAGCAAATAAAATAAATTTACAACGAAATAGTTAAATTTCCAACCAAACAAATGAATTTTTTACCACAAAGATTATATATCTGTTGAAAAAATTTTCGACAAAAAAGTTAGTTAAATTTTTAGTAAAAGAAATTAATTTTCTATTTAAAAACATTCAACCAAAGAAAAATTAATTTTCAATTTTAAAATAAACAATTTTCTACCGTAAAAAGTAATTTTTAACAAAATACATGAATTTTCATCCAAATATTTTAATTTTTAATGGAATTCTTAACCTAATAGTTGAAGCTTCAACAAAATACATTAATTTTCAACCAATTAGTTAAATTTTCAACTGGAAAAGAAGAATTATCAATGAACAATGGAATAGTTTAATTTTCATTTCAAAAAAAATAAATTTTCAATCAAAGAATTAAATTTTCAACTAAAATGACGAATCTTCAACGAAAGAAATTAATTTTAACGGAAATTGTTGAAAATTCATCCAAAGGGTTTGATTTTCAGTTAAAAATTTTATTTCATTTAAAAAGGATTACTTTTTAATAAAAAAGATTTATTTTCAACCAAAAATTGAATACTTCGATTTTTAGTTTAAAAATTAATTTTCAATAAACAAAGAAAAATTTCAACCAAAATGATGACTCATTAACCAAAAAAATGGATTTTTAATGAAATATTTTCATTTTTAATGTAATTTTCAATCAAAAAAGGTAATTTTCTACCAAGAAAAACAAAAACAAATTTTCACCAAAATAGATGAATTTTCAACTAAAAAAAAATTCAACAAATAATAGAGTAGTTTAATTTTCAGTTAGAGAAATAAATTTTGAAGCAAATAAAATCAATTTTCAACGAAATAACTAAATTTTCAACCAAACAAATGAATTTTCTACCAAAAAGATAGTATGTCTGTCAAAAACTTTTTCGACAAAAAATTTAGTTAAAAAAATTAATTTTCAATTAAAAAATAATTTTAACCAAAGAAAATTTTTTAGTAAAAAAAATGAATTTTTAATTGAAAAACAAAATTGCAGCAAAGAAAACTTAATTTTCAATTGAAAAAAAAAACACTTTTCAACCGAAAAAAAATAATTTTCAACCAAATACCGAAATTTTCAAACAAACATGATATAGTTAAATTTTCAGTTCAAAAATTAACTTTCAATTGAAAAAAAAAATAGTTGAATTTTCAACTGAAGAAGTTGAAAAGAAGTTAAAATTTTAATTAAAAAAAATTTCAATCAAAGTGATGACTCATTGATAAAAAAATTAATTTTCAACCAAGTTTCTGATCTATTGAGCTAATTTGCTATTTAAATTATTATTTAAGTTATGTCAATGTTCTCAAACGAAAAAAAAATCGAAATAATTGAATATAAATTATTCTCATCCGTTCCCTGAACAATTAGGATTTTTTTTTATAAATCAATAAACTTTGTACTATAAACTACGATGTTTTACTTAAATAAAAAAGTTTGATTCAAAGTTTGATTCAAGTTTTTTCAACGTTTTTTAATAATGTTTAAGTCAATATTGTAATTTTTCAAAATTGTTTAAAATTTTTAATTTTTAATTCAACTTTGGTTTTTTCAAATATGTTATTAAGTTTTATTTAAAGAACAAAGGGGTTGGTTACTCCTTTCTGTCTCGACTGAACATGGAATCCTCCGAGTCTCCAGACGATTCTATCTGGTCCAAGGTCGCCTGAAATTACCCGATTCGCCGGGAAGCAACATGCTATCTGATCTCGTTACGAGTCATACTGTTCCAGCGAAAGTCCCTGGATATTGGTACCCGCCCCGGGCATTTTGGGACCCCACCTTCCTCAGACTTTTGGCGTGGCACGAGTATAAAAGAATACGATTTTAGCAAGAGAGACATAGTCAGGTACCACCCAGTCCAGATCAACCAATTCAAACATGTTCGCCAAGGTGGGTCCGAAAATAATACTCCATCCTCCATTAAGTCTAAATATTCTCAAACCATTTTTTTTCTCAATTTTTTATTCACATCATTTTATTTTGGTTCTTGGAACTCATTTTTTTGGTTTTGGAACTCATTTTTTTGGTTTTTGGAACTCGCTTTTTTGTTTACTTAGTTCTCTACAATAGCAGACTTCACACTCTTTTCTCTATTCGACTCTTTTCCCTTTTTCTCTTTTCCCCATTTTTTTATTCATACTATTTTCTTTTGGTTCTTGGCACTCACTTCTTTTTGGTAGACTTATTTCTCTACAATAGCAAACTTCACACTCTTGCCCCTATTCGACTCTTTTCCCTTTTCCCAATTTTTTTATTTACATCATTTTATTTTGGTTCTTGGTACTCATTTTCTTGGTTCTTGAAACTCACTTTTTTGGTTTACTTATTTCTCTACAATAGTAGGCTTCACACTCTTTCCCCTAGTCGACTCTTTTCCCTTTTTCTCTCCTCCCAATTTTGTTATTTACATCATTTCATTTTGGTTCTTGGAACTCATTTTTGGTTTACTCATTTCTCTACAATTCGACTATTTTCCCTTTTTCTCTTTTCCCAATTTTTTTATTTACACTATTTTATTTTGGTTCTTGAAACTCACTTTTTTTGGTTGACTTATTTCTCCACAATAGCAGACATCACACTCTTTATTCTAGTCGACTCTTTTCCCTTTTCCCTTTTCCCAATTTTTTTATTCACATCATTTTATTTTAGTTCTTGGAAATCATTTTTTTGGTTCTTGGAACTCACTTTTTTGATTTACTTATTTCTCTACAATAGCAGACTTCACACTCCTTTCCCTATTCGAATCTTTTCCCTTTTTCTCTTTTCCCAATTTTTTTATTGAGATCAGTTAATTTTGGTTCTTGGAACTGATTTTAGGTATTCTTATTTCTCTACAATTTGACAATTTTCTCTTTTCCCACAATTTTTTATTTACATCATTTTATTTTGATTCTTGGAACTCACTTTTTTTATTTACTTATTTCTCTACAATAGCAGACATCACACTCTTTATTCTAGTCGACTCTTTTCTCTTTTCCGAATTTTTTTATTGAGATCAGTTTATTTTGGTTCTTGGAACTTATTTCTTGTATACTTATTTCTCTACAATTTGACACTTTTCTCTTTTTCTCTTTTCCCAACATTTTTTATTCACATCATTTTATTTTGGTTCTTGGAACTCATTTTTGGTTTACTCATTTCTCTACAATTCGACTCTTTTCCCTTTTTCTCTTTTCCCAATTTTTTTATTTACACTATTTTATTTTGGTTCTTGGAACTCACTTTTTTTGGTTGACTTATTTCTCTACAATAGCAGACATCACACTCTTTATTCAATCGACTCTTTTCCCTTTTCCCTTTTCCCAATTTTTTTATTTACATCATTTTATTTTAGTTCTTGGAAATCATTTTCTTGGTTCTTGGAACTCACTTTTTTGATTTACTTATTTCTCTACAATAGCAGACTTCACACTCCTTTCCCTATTCGAATTTTTAGATGACAGTTGCTCCCAGTGGGACCCTGCGGTGGTTGTTAACCTTTAGTTTTTAATTATATATATATATGCTAGTAGGCTTTTCATAGATCTAATTAATAAAAATAATGGTTAGGATTTTGTTGTGACGGTTGTTTTTTTCAGGATTTAAAAATTCGAGAGCGTACTTGGGTGACTCGTACAGGTAGTGAGAAGAAAGTTTACAGGTTTTTTTTGGGGCTTTGAAACTTCTTTCTACTTTTTCTGGCAGATCATAGAAAGGAGTTACTACCAGAGGGGGAAGGGTTGTTTTTGGGCTGTTGTCAGATGTTGATCAGTACAAAGGTTTCTTTTCGTACTTTTTCATTGTAATTTGGTCTGTAATTAATCTTTCCATAATATCAGGTTGTCGAAATAATTTTTAGACAAACCCTCCATGAAATCAGAATCATAATCCTTGTCGAAATTTCCGTTCAACATCAAAATTATAATTAATTTTATATAATAAATATTTCAAGACAGATATATACATCGTTATACTTCCTTTTAGGAAGCTGGCATAACTCAGAATCATAATTGTTTCGGAAATTAATCAAGACATTATTCAAAATAAAGCATATATCTTGGACCTTGGAGTACCTAAGAATCAGATGAATTGAACACTTATTCAAAAGAAAATAAATTTTACGAAATCTGGTATCATAGCAAACTATTCTTCAAACCTCAAGCACACACAGATGAGACTCCTTTCAAATACAATCTGTATTCTTCTCCACGCATCTCCATCGTAAAAAAATAAAAACAATTTTAGGTCGTACCTACTGTGCAAATTGATAGACGACAAAAATGAAAAATTTCCATATCATGTCGCTTAGATTCCACTTTACGAGATTGGATATTTAATAATTATGTTCAAGAAATATATTTCAAATTCATTCTAAAGTAGTGCATGCAAAATTAAAACAAAATATGAAAAGTTAGAAACTTGCGTCTTGCGTTTAAGACAAAAGTCAAATAAAAATCGCTTATTTTGTTTTCTAAGCAAGTCTTCACTATCCGTAATGTTTTTATAAAAATTATTTTATTTAGGAAGTAGCAAATTTATCCTTAATTATTTGTTTTCAAATTGAAATTGAATTCAGTAAATTGATATAAATTTAAATTATCTGAGTAATGTTGATTGAAAGCGTGATAAATAAAAATGTGATAAATATATTATTGAATAAAGCGACTTCTTGTAGGATAAAATTCATTGAAAATTATACCAGTATTTTCGTCGAGCTGAGACACGAGGCGCGAATGAAGCAAAATTATGTGGCCTTATTCAATTGCAATCGGGCAGGCTGCGCAAGCTCAAGTCACATAATTGTTTCAATCGTTAATGTTTTATAATATTATTGTAAGGAAGGCCTTTTCCTTTTTACTTCATTAATATCCTAAGATACTGGAAAAAAATTGAAACGTTAATGTTTTATATAGATTGTTACTGACAATCACTTTGACAATAATTTAAAGTATTTTCATCCAAGGACTTTTTCCGACAAAAATTACAATATTTGGACATTGTTAGTGTAATTTGTTTACAATAATTGAAACATACAATATTCAAATTATTTTTATCCTGGGAGTACTCTTGCGTTTATTTAGGATTATTTTCGTTATATGCGAACCGTTGTTAAAGAGTAAATAATGATTTTGTGAAAAATCTAAATTTTCTCATACTTTGAGTAAACATATGACGAATAAACAAATGAGAATGCAAAAATCTCTGACCAAGGTAGGTGCTCGATGAAATTTAGCACACTTGCATTCTCAAATGAAATAATTGCAAAATCGGGGCCAAATTAAAGGCTGTATACTTTTTTTAAAGAAAAAAATGCGTTTCCTCCCATTGTGCGGTGTATCTGGCTATACATTCGTGTGCTGCATATATTACGTATTACTGCAAGTATTAAATGATTTTCATAAATCTTTCAACTGGCCTGCATCTCATAACAATGAAAGTGTCATTCTTTATGGGTAATTCGACGCACTCCGGGGTGTCTGCCTCGTGAGTTTGTCAAGGGTCGATGGACATGCCGCGAAAATTCACATACAGCTAACACTGAGCACCACTGTGCTATGTTTCTATTGTTCTTTTCTTTTTGTTCATAGGAATAAATTTAAACATTTTTTCAAAAAACCGGCTATGGGCAGCAAAACAGACTAATATTTAGATGAGGTATGCAAAATATCAGACGAAAATAATCAACCGTGCGACTGAAAAATGGGATTCCGTTCACTAACTTTGATGAATCCTTTTAAGGACAAAAATTGCACATTTTTGGAATTTCTTCAACTTTTCGAATTTTGGTATCATTAAAAAAATATTTGAAATGCTCTAACTTTTTGAATTTTGGTCTGATCAACAAATTTAATTTGGATAATCTAAATATATATTTGATGTATAGTAAAACTAAATTATAAAATTAAAAATTCTATAAAAGGCTCATTCGAATGGACAAATTCTTCAAAAGCAGTGCGGCTACAACATTCAGGTAACCACACATACAGACATACTCTGATAGTGCTTCAATGTAAAGATTCGTTAAAAACTAGAGATCGGAAATTTGGACGATTACATTAACCTCCCAGGAATGATAATGTAAACATTCATTTGCTGTTTTACATGGAGAAATTCGGAAACTGTTTCGCTAAAAGTACTAGGGTGGAAATTTAGGGATTGTTCAATATTACTTACTATAGGGCCAGACAAATAACTTGAAGTATTCTGAAGGTTAATTTTGAGACTATTTTTAATTCAAAAATTTATTTGCCTTTTTGCGTGGATTAACTTCTGAACTGTTTCGTTTGAAAGTACCGGGGTTGATCTTTTTTATTTCTTATTAGTGTTATGGTGTTATTAACATAACTTATAGTTATCTTACAGAGTCTGTAGTAACTATTTTAAATTTTAACATTCTTTTGCTGTTTTACATGCAGTAACATAATAATTGTTTCTCTAAAAGTACAAGGGGTTGGTTTTGGATGTTGCCTGAAATCCTGATGAGTTAAGAAACAAAATATCGTATTTTATAAAGGTGAATTTGGTTATTTTTTCCACTTTATATTTTACTAGCTGTTTTACGTTCAGAAATTGCGCAACGGTTACGTTAAAAGTACTAGGGGTGGAACTTGGGGGCTGCTGAATATCAATGTGGAGTTTGGAACATAACTTAGCGCGTTCTTCAGGCGAAATTTGTGCCTATTTTTTATTTTTAGAATATTTTGGTTGTTTTATTAATTTTCAAAGATTGAAATAAGTTTATTTAGTTGAAGATTATTGTGTATTGTAAAAAATTCACCTGATTTTGTAGAAAAAGTAACATTTGTGTTTGGAAGTTTACATGCCTATAATTTTTCATCTATCAGCTTTTTCTCCTGACATTTTTTAAAAACTTCCCTATCGTTTTCTCTGTAGTCGCGATTAAACGACAGCAAAAAAATCACAAGCCTCTCGAAAAACATAATTATAAATGATTTTATCACATGTGTTACGTCATGGAAAACGCAAAATACTTCCTTCTTAATTGAGTTCCTCGTTTTAGTTGAGATTGAAGATCTCGCACAGGGAAGAGGAAAGAGTAGCCAATAAATAAATCTTCATCAATTTAGTGTAATTTTTTTTCTTTCTTGATTCCAAATTCGGCTTTTTCGTTTTAAATTTGATATCTTTTGGTTAAAAAAAATTTTTTTTTTTCCTGAAAATTCAACTATTATGAATAGAAAATTAATCAATTTTGGTTGAGGATTGAGCTATTTTTTTAATTCGTCTTTTTTGGTTAAATTCAACTATAATATTATATTATATTATTATATATATATATTATATATTTTTCGTTGAGAATTCATGTATTTTGTTAAAAATTCAACTATTATGGTAGAAAGTTTAACCATTTGGTTAAAAAGAATCTTTTTTGTTAAAAATTCATATTTTCGGTTTGAAAATGCAACTGTTTTGTAGAAATTTCCTCTTTTTGGTTTAAAAATTCAACAATTCAGTGGATTCTATTTTCTCTCTTTGTTAAAAATTCGGATTTTCGGTTTCAAAATTTATATCTTTTGGCAAAAAAGTCTCATTTTGTTGTTGGTGAAAATTCAACTATTTTGATAGAAAATTAATCGGATTTGGTTGAGGATTCAGTTATTTTGTTGAAAATTCGTCTTTTTTGGTTGTATTCAATTGTTTGATTTCAAATTAAAATCTTTTTGCGGTTGAAATAATTTCAACTATTTTATTTTTCGTTGAGAATTCATCTATTTTGGTTGAAAAGTAACCTTTTTGTTGAAAATTCATATTCTCGGTTTGAAAATGCAACAGTTTTATAGAAAATTCGTCTTTTTCGCTTGGAAATTCAACAATTCAGTGGAATTTTTTTCTTTCTTGGTTCAAAATTCTTCTTTATCGTTTCCAAATTTATATCTTTTGGCAAAAAATCTCATTTTTGTTGTTTTTCAAAATTCAACTATTTTGATAGAAAATTAATCTGATTTGGGTGAGGATTTTTGTATTGAAATATTATAAATAATTATATTTTTCGTTGAAACTTTATCTTTTTAGTTGAAAATTCATGCTTTTTTTTTTAATTCCACTATTTCGGTAGAAAGTTCAACTATTTGGTTGAAAAGTAACTTTTTTGCTGAAAATTCATCATTTCCGTTTGAAAATGCAACTGTTTTTTTTTTAGAAAATTTGTCTTTTTTGTTCGAAAATTCAACAATTCAGTGGATTTTCTTTTCTTTTTTAGACCAGAGTTCGACTTTTTCGTTTAAAAATTGATCTGTTTTGGTAAAAAAAATTTGTTGTTGAAAATTCATCTGTTTTGGTAGAAAAATAATTTGATTTGGTTGAGGATTTTTTGATAGAATTCAACTTTGTTTGATTTCAAATTAAAATCTTTTGGTTAAAAGAATATCAACTATTATATTTTTTCTTGAGGATTCATCTATTTTGGATGAAAATGCATGTATTTTATTGAAAATTCAATTTTTTTGTTGAAAAGTGTTGTTTTTGGTTTGAAAATTCACCTCTTTTGGTAAACAAATTTATGTAGAGGGTTCAGCTATTTGGTTGAAAATTTACATTTTCTGATTAAAAATGTAACTACTCGGTTGAAAATATTATAAATATTCAGTTGAAAATTTAACTATTTTGTTTCAAATTCGTTTTTTTTTTTTTTTTGGTAGAAAATTCAAATATTTTGGTAGAAAAATTGAACTATTTGGTTAAAAATTATTTTTTTTTTTGGAAATTTAACTCTTTTCTTGAAAATTCGTCTTTTTGGCATGAAAGGTAGTAGAAAATCCAACGATTTGTTTGAAAGTTCACGTATGTTGTTACAAATTTAACTATTTTGATAGAAAATCCAACTATTTGGTTGAAAAGTAACTTTTTTGTTGAAAGTTCATATTTTTGGCTTGGAAATTCAACTCTTTTGACATGCCTATTACACAATTTGAATTTTATTCTAAATATATATTATTTTTTATTTACTTCAATGCCTATTTCTTTTTAAATTAAGTTTTTATGAATCGTCTTAGTTATTTTAATTTTGAAATGATAAAATTAAGAAAGTGAAAAAAGTAACTTTTTAGGTAACTTGAAGTTACTCTATCTCGAAACTGTAACTAGTTATTCGAAGAAAAGTAAATTAGCCAACACTATTTTTTATAATATTGATCAAATGTAGCTACATTGGCAAGTTAAAACTTTAATTTTGGTTTCTAGGAACCCTTGGAAATGCTGGAAAAGCGCCGGACAAGGGGCTGGCGATAAAGTTAAGGCCACTGGTTAAAGCATTACGAGATTCCGATAAGCTTATTCAAGAAGCAGCTGGTGAATTAGATACGATAGAATGGGATGCAGCTCAACTGTGTCGAGGAGGTGACGATACACCGACGCCAACAAATTGCACGACGCCTTCACTTCTTGTGCCGGTACAGCCGGATCCACTCGATCAGCTGATTGCATGCGCAAGGTCTTTGACAGAGGATGTTCGTCAAGTTGCTAGTTTTATTCAGGTATTTTTCATTTTAAAATTGCCTGTATTTTTTTACTTTACATCGAACTTCCAGGGTGGCCACTCATCCGGGAGAAAGCCGAGAGAAACTTTCACCGGGAGATAACCGGGATAAAGCCGGGAGAAAAATATTACACCGGGAGATTTCCCGTATTTCATAATTCCCGCGTTTTGTAAATTTTGAGTAAAAATGATTTTTTTTAGAGAAATCACATTTTTAGTATAAAAATCTATCCAGTCTTTTTGAATTTTAAAAAGTAATTTAAATCTTTTAGTATATTATGACAGAATCATCTTGTTTAGAAGAAATCTTGCTACTGAAAAGTTTGTTATTTATCAAGATATAATTTATTTTTTACTCATTATAGAATAAAAAGAATTCTATGCATCTTTTGTAGACTCTATAAATTATTTTATAGATTAAAATGAACAGACTTTAATGTTGTGAATTCTATAAGTGTTTAAATTCGTCCCCGCTAATATAGAATGTTCAAGTATAGATTTTTTTGTGATATTCAACATACAAATTATAAAAATTATTAGTGGAAAATTTCGATGTTAATTCAGTTCCAGAATTAGAATGAGTCATGGCCATATAACGGATTTTTTTAACGGTTTCACCACTCGGTTTTTGAGTGTACACCAGATTACAAATCATTACTGAAGATTTCAAAAGGTTTCAAATTATTTCAGATTTAAAAATATTTAAAAGGATTTTGAACATTTTACAAAGATTTCACGGATTTCAAAGATTTAGAAAAGGCGTGTACACCAGATTTCAAAGATTTTAAAACATTTCGAAGATATGAAACGAGTTCAAAAGGTTCCAAAATATTTGAGAAGATTTGAAAAGATTTCGCTAAGATTCCAAATAATTTAATGGTTTCGACGAATAAAAAAGATCTCACTAACAAAGATTTAAGTAAAATTTCAAAAATATTTCAAAACATTTGACAAAGATTCAAAGATTTCACAAAAAGGGTTTCGAACATTTCAAAAGATTTTAAAACTTTCAAAAGATTAAAAATTTTTTTAAAAGGGTATAGTAATCCAGATTTCTCAGATTTTAAAATATTTTACACAGACTAAAAAGATTTTAATAATTTTAAATGAATACAAAACATTTCACAAATATTTTAGTTTCAAAGTCAAATATTCAAAATGTCAGGACAATTTCGCAATTAAATATTTCAAAATTTCATATTAAATATTAAAGCAATCTTTTTTGCTAGATTTAAAAAAAAATTATTTTTAAAAAGATTTAAAAAATAATTCAATTTCAAGAAAATTAAGAAAAAATGAATAATTTTGAAAATTTCCAAAAAAAGTTTTTCTTGAACTTTTGAAGGGTTCCAAGAGAATGAAAAAAATCTTTTTACAATTCGTAGGAAGATTTAAATAATGTTTTATTTGGCGAATTAATTTGAAGAAAACATTTAAAAAGATTTCGAAAACCGACGAACAATAATCTGGAAGATTTTTTGGTAAAATTTTTTTATTTCGCAGGATATAAAATGAGTTTCTAAAATTTCAAAAAATAATGTAGAACATTTTTAAGCAAACTTTTTCAATTTTACAAGATCACAAAATTTTGGGAAAAACTAGTGTTAGATATACAATTTTAAGACGTTTTGCAAAGATTTCATACAATTTAAAACAAAATCGATTTTTAAAGATTTCGAAGACCAAAATTTCTAAAGATTCATCGGAAATTTAAAATGTTTATTTTTTTTTATTTTTCTATTTTGCAGGATTTTCAATGATTTCCTAAAATTTCGAAAATAAAATTATACGATTTTTTGCACGATTACCAAATTTAAAAAAATGAGTTTATTCAAGAAATATAAAGATGTTTTGAAAAGGTTCAAAAATAATTAAAAAAATATTTCAAAGAATTTAAAAGGATTTCAAAAAATTTCAAACGAAATCTAGATGGTAAAAATTTCGAGAAAAGTAGGGTTTTAAGAATTTTGAAAGGTTTCAAGAGAATAAAGAAGTTATTTTAAGATTCCTGGCAAAATCTAAATGATTTTTTATTTTGATAAATTGATTTCAAGATAAAATTCAAAAGATTTTAAATCATTTTAAAATATTTCCAAAATTGACGAAAAAGAATCTGGAAGATCTTAAAGCAATTTTTTTTTAATTTAATGAGAAATTCGAACCAGTTTGAAAGATATTAAAAAATTTTATTTTCAATTTCAAGAATAATTTAAAACTAGAAACGCTTTCAAGAAATGTAAAAACGAAATGTGGATTTTTGAAGATTTCTAAAAAAAGCTTTTCAAGAGCTTTGAAAGGTTTCAAGGGAATAAAAAAGTGTTGTTCAGATTCCTTGGATTTGAATGATATTTAATTTTGAAAAATTAATTTTAAGACAAAATTGAAAAAAATTGAAAATGCTTCCAAAGGTTTCGAAAAATGTCGAAAAAGAATTCGCAAGATTTTAAAGCAATTTTTTCATTTTTATCAGCATTTAAAATCACATTTTAACTTGAAACAATTTCAAGAAATTGAAGAAAAATAATGTAGATGTTTGGAGTTTCGAAAAAAAGGAACTTTTTAAGATCAGTTTTTTTGTTGTTAAAAATTCATTAACTGACAAGTTAACTTGTCCGTTTTCGGTTAAAAATTCCCCTTTTTTAGTATAAAAATGAACAAATTCAATGAAAGTTCACATATTTTTTTGAAAATTCCTCTCTTGGTTGAAAAGTAATCTTAATGCTTAACAATTAATCTTGTTGGTTCAAAAATCATTTTTCGGTTGAGTATTTAACTAATTTAAAGAAAAAATTCCTTTTGTTTGAAAATACATCTTCTTCGTTAAAGACTAATTATTTTCGGTTAAAAATTTAACTATGTCGTTCAAACCTCCTTTTCCTTGGCTCAAAATTATTTTTTTAATTCAAAAGTGAACTATTACATTTTCGGTTGCAAATTCATTTCTTTTGATTAAAATTTAACTATTTTATTGAAATTTGGTTCTTGTTGTTGAAAATTTATTTTTGAACCTAAAAATTAAGTAAGTCATTAGAATTCGTCTTCTTTGTTTGAATTCAACTGTTTTTATTTAATATTAAAATCTCTTTTGTTTGGAATTTCAGCTATTTGATGTTTCGTTGAAAATTCATCTCTATGGCTGAAAATTCAACTATTCTATTGAAAAGTTCGCTTTTTTCAGTTGAAAATTAATTTTTTTTACAGAAAATTTAACTATTCCCTTTTCTGATGAAAATGTTTTCTTCTTTAATTGAAAAGTGATACAGCACAATCATGGTATAAACCAGGTTATAAGCAGGCGAAAAAGCACCAGAAAGGATCTACAATTGATCATTTACCCAAGCAAAAATTATTCACAATAGAACAAGAAAAGGCTTTTAGATTTGAAGATCTTCAAAACGTGCCAGAAGAAGTTCCAGAAATAAATTGCCAGTATAATGATTCTGGTCGAATAATTATAATTCTAAGAATTAAAAGTTATATGAAAATTCAAATAATTTATAAACCTTCAATCTCAAATTTATAATTCTCAAATAATAAGGCTTTCCATGAGGAATAGTAAAATATTTTAATTTTAATGATTGCAATTTTGAAAGTTCCAATTTGAAACGTTTTACTATAAAAGTTGTTGTACAGCGTCCACGCTAATAATTAATAAAGAGTATTTATTTTTATAATAATAAATAATATATCAAGTTATTATCTGTGTTTAAAAATTGCCATTGCTCTCATTAATTAAAGGAGGTTGGCTATTAACTATAATGGAACAGACGTGCATGATGACATTTATGTGAGGAAACATATTATAACCTTTCTTTTTCATTATTTTATTTTATTGATATTATTGGCTCAGACCTAGGCCAATCAGAAATCCTTATTTTTATTTTGTATTCTATTGGCCCTGCATGAGCCAATACTGAATTAGAAGTTATAGAATTAGTTAAAGTTAAATTGATCTTATATTTTGCCTGAAGGGCGCCAGATCGTTTACAAAAAGAAACCCTAAACGACCAAAAGGTCCAGAATTCAGGTTCTCTTTAAATTCCTATTATTTCACGCTTGAATTTAATTCAACTCTACTCTGATAATGACATATTACACTCTATGGTAATCTCTGTTTTCCCCCACTAGCTCAACACAGAGAGGGGTGGAGTTAGGAAGAACCTGAGCAAGAATAAAACATTACAATTGGGCCATGGAAATAAATAATACTGGAATTACGGGTAACAAACAGAAAGTTAATTTTATTTAAATGGCCCTTGACGCCTCACATTTGATAAAGAATTCCCGTAAAGAAAAATGCGACTCCAATATCGTTCCATACTTATATCTAATGATACATGAAAGATATCAACCATTTACATGTCAGTGGTCGATCGTACTTGAGAACCTTATTCATAATGCGTCAGTTACTCCCCCCACCGACTTAACGAACAACGCCTAATATCGATTGTTGGCTCATCTTGTACTTAACAATTAAACTAAATCACCTAGCTAATAGTAATCTTTATCCATGACAAATGATTATCTATTAACAGCTTTAACGCGATTTTATCTACATGATAGGTTAGAAACATTCCACCATGGCGTCCCATTTGTTACACGAAAGGTCATGCGAGGTCGACGCCATTTTGGACTATTTTACTTGTCGTTCGGAAACCCGATCACGTCTCGACACTAATTATGCTTACATGTATCTAGCTTATTTCCTAGTGTGCTAAATGCCTTTAAAAGTTACTTATTAAATTGAAGGTCCAATATTACTACGGCGTCGTACGTGCCAGACGGGCTAACATTAACGTAAGAGACGCCGACCCCCAACCCAACGGACTAAACTGAAGTTTCAGGTTACGTTGTTCTTATATAGATTCTCTACGATGCCTATGATTGGCCAGAGCGCCCCATGGTGAGGACTGCTCGAACTTGATTGACCAATCAATATTATTAAATCCTTGGCAAACTTTCCTTCTCATTACATACCTTTGATAGAGCACTGTCTCAATAATACTTACTTCTCTTTCAATATCCAATTCTATAAACAAACTTCAGGAGCAGCACTGTGATCTCGAATCTCACCTGTAATAGCCAACATCTTTATGGAAAATCTAGAAACTATAATCTTTAACAAATCCAAGATCAAAGCGGAATTTTGGTGCCGTTACGTTGACGACACTTTTGTTGTCCGGAGACATGGACTAGATGAACAACACAAGTTCTTCGATTTAATCAATCATTTACACCCTAATATCCAGTTCACCATGGAAATTGAACAAAACGGAAAATTGCCTTTCTTGGAGGTACTAGTTTACAAAATATCTGATAACACATAAGGACACGAAGTTTACAGAAAACCCACCCATACAAACAGATACTTACATGCCTCCTTCCACCACTACCCATCTCAAAAGCAATCGGTCATCAATTTCCTTGTATATAGAGCTGTCTCCATAACAGACAAAGATAACTTACAAAAGGAATTAAAAAATGTTAAACAAATCCTAATACAAAACGATTACACAAACAAGCAAATCGAGAAAGCAATAAGAAAATACACACAAAAAAACAAGTCAACACAACCCACTAAAGAAAGAGAGAGACAGACGACCACCATCCTACCCTACATTCAAGGTATCACACAACAAATAAGAATAATTCTCAACAAACACAACACCCAAACCATGTTTAAACCACCTGCGAAAATAGGACAACCTCTAAACAACCCTAAAGATAAAAAGGTACCTCTCAGTGATCCGGGAGTATATAAAATCCCTTGTTCTTGCGGCAAATTCTATATTGGAGAAATCGGGAGGGCGGTGAGCCAAAATGTAAAGAAACATGAGAGTAAAGTCAGGCTAAAACATTTCACGCAATCGGCTTTAGCTGAGCATCATATTGAAACAGGACATAGCATTTTATGTGACAAAACAACCGTCATCGCGAAAACGTACAATATTTTTCCAAGAAAACATAAAGAAGCAATCGAAATCTTGAAACACCCTAATAAAATCAATAGAGACAATAAATATAATACCAATCCGATTTGGCTTTCCGCCCTCCCGGGTTAAAAAAAAAGACTTGCTTGGCCAATCAAGTTCGAGCATTCCCCACCATGGGGCGCTCTGGCCAATCATAGACATCGTAGAGAATCTATATAAGAACAACATAACCTGAAACTTCAGTTTCAGGTCAGCCCTGAAGAAGTGAACTGCAATGTTCACGAAACGTCGGCAAGTTTCGTAGTTTTGCACACGATTGAAACCCGAAAAAGCTTTAAATTTTTAATTTAAATTCATCATAATGAATCGTGAAAATATTAAATCTATTGTTTCTATTCATACAAATGACTTTCCTGAGATTCTAAGATCTTCTGCATGAGATGGAGGCGATCTCCCAGGGATGAATTAGAACAACCATACATATGCATGCAGGCGATACACATGTGTACATCCGCTGTAAGCGGGAAGACATTCAAGGGAGCCGCCATTTTGAACTCGGTCATAGTAGATCACATTGCTGAGTAGGCAGGAGAACCGTACGCTTGTCATTATCGCGACTAAATCTGTCATTTTACCGATAGGTAGTTTAGATTGCAACTGTCTTCCTAATTTCGTCGTGAATGCTACCCAGCTTTCCATTGTCTCGCAGTGGAAAACTTTTTTTTGACACTTATCGTTAACTGCATAATTTGTAGTTCTATTATAGTTAGTTTATAAGTTAAATTGTAGAAGGTTTGGTTGTTAAGCAGCTAGCTGAACCTCGGCCTTTTATGTCCACTCATCTACCTCCACCTGTAATCCCACATATTTCGTGGAACATAATAAAGTTCTATAATAATAATAATAATAATAATAATAATAATAAAAAAATATAATAAAAAATAATTATTGTTCTCTTTTTAACTTTCATATTCATAACAGCGACAAAAGTTATTATGCAGCTTGAATTTGATCCTTCCATAGAAAAATGTGGGGGATAATAAACGTTGCAGGTAATGGGTCAAACACTCTTTTAGCAATGCTATCGATCCAACTGAATGTAGAAATCTGGCACGTCTGCCCTGTTCGCGGAAATTCGTACTGCCAATGCGACTGAAATTTGGGTACGTTTTCTAACAAAAAGAAAAAATGGAGTGAATAGAAAATGCGCAGAAATATTTCGATCTCATTACAAATACCCGCGATCCAGATTTCAATCTAGTTAAATCGACATAAGACGCGATACAAGATTTTGGCAAGATACTGAAGAGTAATATCCAAGGGGATGAAAATTAGTGAAGCACGCGTAATTCACTATTGTTCAACTGGACAAGTAGATGTTCCCCATAATTTCATAGGGGAAATTTCACGTATTACGTTCATCCAAAACTTAAACTTGCTGAAATTAACTCACCCTCGAGTTACAATTACTCCTGCGAAAATTAAAGTCATTAAGAATCTAATGTTGTACCTCAGCGAAGAAGGAAAAACATTTTACAACGATTATTTTTCTAAAATAAATGCAGTCATTACTAACAAGAATGTTAGTGAAAGATGACTCTTCAGATGATAATTAAAATTAAATAGTTATGTTAGATATGAACCGTTATGTTTTTGGGCCAGTTTAATCTCAAGGCACCGTCGACAAAAATCAGACCCTCGTACGTCATAAACGGCTAGTTGAATTGAAGTTAATGTTTCCAGAAAACTTCTACGGATTCTGCTAAACAATTCCTCCAGTGAAAAAGTAATAACTTTTCTTCATAACAAAGACGATAAACTTTAATTACTCTACCAGCAAAATATAGATTTAGACGCTAATCCTCCAAATTTTACGTAAAAACTCGTGATAGTTTCTCATTTAGACAGAGTTGATGTTCGAAAAGACAAACATTTTACACTGCTAAAATATTGTTTTTTCCAATTATTTTCAAAATCGAAGAAAGTTACAACTTTTTCCATCATAAAAAATGATGGGCAATCCCATTTCCTATATGAGTATGTATTTGAAAAATTAAAATTCAATAATGCTTTTAAAAGCTGCAGGGGCCCTCCAAATCCTCGCAAAATATTTTATATCCCGTTCAACTAAGCGGCCGTTTAATTATTATTATTCAGTAATAAAAACTACGGGAAACTATGTTCAATTTCTCTAAACGGCATATAGAATATGCTTCGTGGAAAAGGGATCTTAACAGAAAAATCAATTAGATCCCTTTTCCTCTGTAAAGAATGTTTTCTTCAATTTCATTGCAAATCAAGCTAAACATTCATTAAACGTGATATATAAGAGTTTATTAGCCTTAATTGAAAAAAAATATATGTGATTATTAATTCAAAGTTAGGCTAATTCACTTTTTTACGATACTCTGAATCGAGATTTTAGTGGTTAGGACCCTTTTTGACCATGAGCATTAATGATGGTTATTTTATTGTTTTAATCGTTACAAATAGTATTGAGGACATGGAAAAAATTAAATACAAAGAATATATACACGAAGTATCACATGAACAATGTGACTTAATGCATAAAACGGGAGTATTAACAGTAGGAGACAGAAAGCAAATTTTCGGGTTAAGTTCAAACAACTCTTTTTCTTACACTCTAATGATAGCAGGTACCACTACTAATTGGGGAAAATGTTTGGGTACTACATTCTCAGACGCTGTCGGCACTTGGGATTACGTTGTTGTCGAAGCAACTTATAAAATTTCACCACGGGATTATTATGCCATTACCGACTGAAACATGCAATTTCAAAAAATTCGAATTGTTATACTCCGGTTTATCAAACAAAACTTACGACAACACTACAAGAAACGAAATTTTATATTCCCTGATAACAGATGATATAACATTTGTATTAGCAGACATGTCATTGCTGCCTGTATGCAATATCTTGCTAATGAGAACTGAGCACCCAGAACTATTAATTTATGAAAACAATCAATGCCTATCTATTTTTGAAAATAAAAAAATTGCAGTAAAAATCATGGATATTTTTATATATGTCGATTCCAAATTTGTTTACGTTGAAAGACCTCTCCGTACAGAGGTAAAACAACTTTATCGGGATGTTTTTACTGAAAAACGCAAACTCGAACAACAAGTATTTTGGAATTCACTAATTTTAGCCACTCAGGCACCCGACGAATTCGCCTATCATTTAATGAAAGGCCCAGGTTATATGGCAGTAGTAGCAGGAGAAGTAGTCCATATAGTTCAATGTGTACAAGCCGAAGTCGTTTTCCGTGAAACCAAGGAATGCTATATGCAACTTCCAGTATTTGAAGAAAATCGAACATTTTTCCCATATTATTTCAAATACAGGTACGCAAAAAAGTTGTAACACATTTGTTCCATCAATGTATTTCTTTGGTGACAAATTGTTTAAAATGTTACCCAATCCTATTGAAGGGCCCACACCTAATGTCATGATGCCTAAAACACAGCCCACATGGGAACACACAAACCCCTTATCTCTGGCCACAAGTGGCATATATTCACAAGCCGATCTAGACAAATTAAGAGATCATATTATGTTTCATGCAGAGAAACCTATGGTCCCAAATACATTAGCTAGGGGAGTGATGGGATATTCCACAAATAATCAGGTAATCTCAGTATTGAACCTTCTAGATGAAGATAAAATTGATAGGATCGCCCAATCTGCATGGGGAAAATTCTGGACTATTTTTACATACTTTGGCACAGCTAGTGCAGGATTAATAGGAATTATAATAATAATCTTCAGAGGAATTAAACTATTTTCTGATACCTCAACTCACGGCTATACCCTACACAAAATATTCGGTTGGTCACTATATCTTTTAGGAGCCTTTTGGGACTCTGTGACTAATTTATTGTTACATCTAGGAAAACGACCACAAGCTGATGGACCCAATAACACAGGCTCACAGGCGCCTATAGCATCGGCACTTCACGCACACACAGAACCGCAGAACACTCCATTCATCACCACTCGATATCTTGACTCAAATACAGGCAAAGAAGAAGCCATCCCGCTTACGACAAAAGCTACTCTATATCCTCATTCACAACTCAAGGAAGCTCGTGGTACAATTAACTACTATATTCAACCTTAAACCTTCTTCAGCATGCCGCATGAACCCTATACAACTCTTTTAAATAAATTTCTTCAACAAAAATGAGAACCTCCTTTAGAACACAAGTTATCAATTGCTTTAGATTCCAACAATGAATATCATATTCGAGTCCAATTACAGTATCAAAAGTATCTAGCTATTAGTACTGGAAAAGATGAAGATTTAGTCAAACAAAATGCAGCACGAAGTCTATTAATGGGGGTGAAAGATAGCACAGGAAATAAATTGGAACAATTTCGACCTTCTTTCAGTAGCAAAATATGTGAAAAATTATAAAGACTATGTGCACGACGCAATCTTCCACATCCTCAATTTACTACACTACATATTAGAACATCAACTGAAAACTCTACTTGGATAACAATTTGTACTGTCCAGGATATTAAACAAACAGGAATGGCTAACACGCTTAAAGAAGCGAAAAACTTCGCTGCTATAAAAGTAATTCATTTAATATCAAATAGAGGTCGCCTTAATTCAACTTACGAAGAAATTCTAGCAAACTCACTTCAAAACTTTCATATTTCTGTGCATGACTCTTCTATGAATCTTCCGAATATTCCCACAAACAACACTATGAATTCTCTAGAAAACATCCCCACTCTTACTCCTGAAACACCTACTACATATACTTCTATAGACACTGTGGACCGTTCCACAGATACTCGTTACACAAAAAGAAGAAAACTATGCAGAATTCCAAAATCATATTTACCAAATAAACATTTTGGTGTATCGCATGATAAAGCAGGTCCATCTGAAAAAAGTTATAGAAAATGTTGTAAATGTGGATTCAGACCCCCAAATCAATATCATAAACGCTAATTAAAATTCTGTACTTCAGGAAGACAACTTCAATGGAGCACTATTACGAAGTACCTACCCACATCGCAAGGAATCCAAAGGAATTAACCAGATGTAGCTCCATGGGCATTCTAAATCACGTAGAAATTCTACAAAATTTCACTATCAAATATGGATTACCATTGCCACAAATAATAACCTACACAGAGCAAAATTTGCGATCGCATTCGTTCTTTCTCGCGTAAGCCTCTACCTTAGAACACCTTGTAATTCAAAGCGGAAAAACAAAAGAATTAGCCAAAAATAAGGCAGCACAAGGAGTTTATAAATTGTTGATACAATATTACGATCTTTGTGATAAAGATGACTCACAAACATATTAGGAAAAAATTAGGAAAAAAGATCAGGAGGTTCAAACTGATCCCAGACCAAAATTGTTTCCATTGGAAGGTTCTCGTAAATACTGTAATACACATGTACATTCTACAAAAGAATTTCTTAGAAATATCACTGATAAAGTTAATAAGACAACTCAAATCCCACCCTTTACTCCATTGAGAAATCCTCAAATTCTTAATCGACTTCTTCGACCTTTCTCCAAACGATTTCCCAGACCTAAAAGCAATCAATTATAAAAATTTCCTTCTATACTAACCTTTGTTTTCTTTTTACATGCTTTCGAGAAGCACAATAAACTAAAAACTTCAACTTTCACCTTGTATTTTCTTGATATTATTCCTAGTAACCGCATCTGATGCCACAACCTCGTACATCGATTCTCTTTTCTCGCACTCATTTGACGTTTATTTTGAGCCTATTACACTGGTTTACAAAAAAAAAAAGAAAGACGAGGACTATTTGATAAGACCACTTTATCTTTATGTATTTTGACGCGCTGAATACGAATTTGAGGTCTATTTACCTCCATAACGTCAGGTTCAAGGTAATTTCAAGGTCAAATACAGGAAAAGCAGTGCAATAAACTTCAAAAACCTTCTACATATGTTTTCAATGTCGTTGAATCGAAATCCAAGGTCCATTCACCTCCACAGCTTCAGTTTCAAGGTCATTTCAAGGTCAAATACAGGAAAAGCCTTGCAATAAACTTGAAAAACCTTTTACATATGTTTTTGGGGTCGCTGAATCGAAATCCGAGGTCCATTTACCTCCATCGGTATCAAGACCTTGAAAGGGAGCTGCAACGACTGTACCCAAAATATTCGGTACAAGTAATTGTCCTTGTGATAGGTACTCTCGGAGGCGCGAAACTATCACTGGTTCGTAACTTTAAAGCTATAACCGCGTACCAACAATATGCCACGGCACTTGCGAGATGGATGCAGAAAGCTGTCATCCTTAGGTCGCTTCGTGTCTTCAAAACACATGAGGGTTTCGCCGGCCTGTCGTTGTGATTTTGTCGTGTCATGTGACCACCCATCTCACGGTTGTGAGACGTGGCCATGAATGAGATTTACCGTGGTCCTACTGGGAGCCGATGTCATTGCTCCCAGTGGGACCCTGCACTAAATTTATTTGTTCAATTACACAATTGCACGCATGGTCACTCACGAACATACTCACATGGTCAAACGCTTGAAAAAATCGCACCCACTGGGGATTCGCACCCTACCTAAACAACCCAACCCTAAGCCTATAAGCCTGCTGTACCGCACGCTCTAGCCAATTTGGAGCTAATGAATCGCTTAGATCTTGTGTACAAAATCTTAGCCAAGCTTTTTCGCTGGAAAGCCAGGGCTAATTTGGGGATAAATTTTTTATTTTTCCGTTCTACATGTTTTATGAGTAGGTGGATTTAAGAACGTTCGATTTAAATATTTAATGTCATTGCTGAATCAAAAATGTCAAAAATATTTTTTAATATACGTCTTTGGGGAGCGTATAATCGATTTCCCAGTGTTTGTCGAATGTATTGTCATTTGAAGAATTCTGCGGTTTACTTATATAGAGGCAACTTCAAATAAATTCTGCGAGGTTATTGGAAGCTGTCCACGGTCCCCAGACCCCTACAGTTAAAAAATCGTTATACCTCTTGCTAAATAGTAACAAGCTGCTGACACAATCTCACAAACACTGGAGAAAGGATGTGAAGGAATCCACCATTGTATCAAAAAAGTTGGAGTCCAGACTGGGGGTGAGTTCCGAAAAAGTTAAGTGTATAGAACAGGATCGTGAATATGCAGACCGGAAATCTAGGGAAAAGAACATTCTCATATTTGGTCAGCGGAGAAGCTTAGGAAAGTGGGAATTGATGTAACTATCAGAAGAAATACACTGTTAGTGGGTAATAAGGAAGTGATGTCCGAAGAGGTGAATGATATGATTCAGGTCACAGGAAAGCGTAACCTGGAAGATGACTCAGCTGGCGAAGAAGGAGCAGTACGAGCAGATAATCAGATAACACTGAAATCGGCAATGAAGGAAAGGCGCAAAAAACATGCGACACAGAAAGAGAAAGTTCCTAATGGAAACCTATTTCATTTTATGAGGGTACCAACTTTCTCGGAGCCGCCTAGCACTGATCCAGGATGCCGGCAAGATAGCAAAGAACAGCAACGAAGAGAATTATTACGAGGGTGATCTGGCATTGCACTGACAGCTATCAGTCAAAGGCTTTTGACTACGGCTGCTGACAATCAGGAAGGACCGAAAATATTTTTTGGAATATATACGGCATCTCTAATCTCAAGGACCTAGATAATATCTTCAGACCAATGGACGTTCTATGTGCGTACGAAACTTGGGTGGAAGATCCAGATTTTTACTTGTCGGTTCTAAAAACAGATATGCAGCTTTTCCACATCAAGGCACAAAGGGACGCAGTCAGATATAGACCAAAAGGAGGTATCCTAGTCGCTCTAAATGAAAGGTGGTATTCCGCAAATTTAGTGCTGTGTAAAACTGAATTTATATTCATTGAAGTGCAAAGCTGTAGCATGAAGTTTGTGTTGTGAACAGCATATCTTTTCCCACTTGCCAGTGTTGATTCTTTCCCAGAGAAATTTTATCAGGAATTGGAAGTAATGAGTTAGTCTTATGCTAATTCTTCCATTTATGTGGGAGGTGACTTCAATTCTCGAATTACTTCCTTGAACCAGATGGATGAAAGTATGTTTATGAATGAATTTACATTTTTTCGGGATAGATCGTCACTGAATTCGTTGTCGAACTCAAGTGGTAAAAAACTCGTAAATTTTATGGAAACAAATGGGTTACATTTATAGATCATGACAGAAGTTTAATTAATTTTATGTGCATATAATTTCAACTGCATCGCGCATCCCATCTTGGACAAAGCCTAAAAAAATGTAAAGACTCTAAGGCAGCGGGTTTTGATAAAATGATTTATAGTTTTGATACAAGACTTTCTGAAAATTGGATAGTTTATCTAGAGCATCTATTTAAAAAATTTTGAAAACAGAAGCAGTTCCAAGAGATTGAGGGGTTCTGACCATTACTATGCTGCATAAAAAGGGAGACACGGGCAATCTCGTTACCTACAGGCTGATAACCATAGTAAATTTCATTGCTAAAATTTTCACTTAAATCTTGGCGGACAGGCTTGTATTATGGATTGAAACGTATAATAAATTACCTGTGTTTCAATCTGGATTTAGAAAAGGTAGGAGGTATATTGACAACCTCTTCACGTTGATTTTGTTAATACATATTCACTTAAGACATGCTAGGAGTGAGCTCTACGCATTGTTTATCGATTTCAAGAGCGCTTTTCCGTCGATTTTTCACAAGCTATTGTGGAATATATTGCACGAAAAAAGGTTAAGTAGTAGTTAAGTAGTGCCCAGCCCGCATACATTTTCTCTGATGATAAGTGATCTTCAGGAATTTTTGTTGAGTCGAGGCTATAGAGGCATATCCGTTAACAGTTCATTAACAATTTTACTTTTGGCCTACGCAGATGAGTGCTGCTCCTTTCTGACACGCCAGTGGAAGTCACGAAAAAATTGAAAGCACTATACTTATATTGTAAGTTGAATAAGCTAGAGGTCAACGTAAATAAGACTATGGTCGTCATATTTCACAAAGGAGGAAACTCCTCTGCCAAAAAATTTAAATTCTTCAAATTTAGAAATGAGAAAATTAAAGTCTTGAATCAATATTTATATCTTGTTACAATTTACAAAAGTTCTGGTTCACCCTTATAAAAACTGATGAAATTGTATTTAAGAGTTGAAGGAGGATAATGATTTTGTTTTCAAGATACTCACAATCGGTGCTTATATCGAATTGAAATATATATAATTATTCAACGAGAATAATTATGTTTAAAATTTATTTAACAAGTAAGTTGGTGAGTTTATTGCGCTGACGATCGGTCTAAGTGGAGTGTTGTTTTTGTCGATTTTTGGGAGTTCGCAAAGTCTTGGAGAGGTGGGATTAGTAGGTATTAATTTAGATATTGTTTGGCTGCCAAGTGTAGAGTCTTTTAGAAGTATTTTTTTTGCTGACTATTGTTTTTATAGGGTCTTTTTTAAGTTTGTCATATGTATTGTCAGTTAGAAGATCCATGATTTTGTTGTTATAGTCTTCGTGATTCATTATTACTGTTGTGTTGCCTTTGTCTCTGGGTAATAATATGATGACTTTATTCTGGTTGAGTTCTTTAATTGCTGTTTTGTCTTGTTTCGTTAAGTTTGAAGAGGGAATTTGGGCTTGGCGTAAGATGTTTTCCGTCCTACGCCGTATGTCATTCGCTTTTTCGGGTGGAAGGGTATATATTGTGGATTCCAAATTACTGATGATTTCTTCTTTCGGGATAACTATACATAGTAATATATTTTGAATAGGATTTACTAAATAGGCGTATTTTACAAAAGGTACTGTATTGAAATGAAACAAAGTAAGATCTAAATCACATTTAATTGTATTAGTCTATTAAACACTCATTTATAGATATAGTAATGAAATGTAATGTAATGTAAGTTCCGACATATTTCCAGATGGGGGCACATAAGATTCCGTCGGGAAAATAATTCCATTTTTTGTTTCCGATATCCGCTTTGAAGCCGGATAGAGCCAGATAGGCAATCATCTTCAGACTTGAACGAAAACAGTCTTCTAATGTAAATTGCGACAAAGTTCCAGATAGGCCGCATAAGATTCCGTCCGCCAAATAGTTCCATTTTCTGTTTCCGATATCCGATTTAAAGTCAGATAGATCCAGATAGAAAACCGTTTTCAAACTTAAACGAAAACAGTCTTCTAATGTAAGTTGCGACAAAGTTCCAGATAGGGTCGCATAAGATTCCGTAGGCCAAATAATTCAATTTTTTGTTTCCAAAGTTCGCTTCAAAGTCGGATAGATCCAGATAGAAACCCGTTTTAGACTTAAAAGAAAACAGTCTTCTAATGTAAGTTCTGACAAAGTTCCGCTTAGGGCCAGATAAAATGCTATTTTCAATATGTCAACCAGATTAAAATCCAGATAGAGTCGCTAGTTTTCCTTTTAAGATTTTACGAACCGAAAGATATCCAGATAGAGACGGAATAAAATCTGACGTGGGCTATTCGCACCTTTATCCAGCTTTGTATCTGAGTATCGGATCCTATCCGTCATTTTAAGCAGGGAATGCATATTATGAACAGTAATAATATAAAATTATTGAAATGATACATTTTTCGGGGTACCTGATAATTAAATTTAATACAAAATAAGGAACAAATATTGAAGTAATCATGCTAAATAAAATTCGAACTTTATTTTGCAATATCTGAATAAGCAATCTAAAAGGTCTGCGCACAAATGTGGGGGGAGTACAAAGGCCGAGCGCACAGTCCGATGTAAATATGTTATCAAGCACGAAGCACGAGATCCAACAGACACGCGCCCTGATTTTGGTCAAAAAACGAACATTACCTTGAAGTGTTTGTATTTTAGGGAGAAATATTTTGGTAGACAATTAATCTTTGTTTGATTTGAATTGCCCGCCTGCGACACCTATATATGTAAAAGTAGAAGGTGTTAATTTCGTTTCCTTTTTTTTCGGTTTCCTGTAAACTCTCAGCGCCAGCATAGGCTCATTTTGTGTAACTCTCTCTTAAAATATATCTTGTGAAATACGCACGTCTTTTTTATTCACTCGCAAACATATATTGTGAAATCCAGCTACAAGAACGAACATGGTCCTTCGGCATGGATAGTTGTTTCGTGAAGTCCAGTGAATTCAAGTTTGGTACAATGTGTGAAAAATTCAGTGCAAATGTGAACAAAAATCGCGTTCGTGAACTTTGAGAAAAGGACGTGTCCCTTCGCTACAAGTGCGTGGTTTCAAAACTTTATTTCAATTCGCTTCAAATCAAAGTGACATCAAGGCTATTAATCTTCTGAAGTCCAGTGAATTCAAGTTTGGTACAATGTGTGAACAATTCAGTGCAAAAGGGAACAAAAATCGCGTTTGTGAACTTTGAGAAAACGACGTGTTCCTTTGGCTACAACAAGTGCGTGGTTTCGAAACTTCGTTTCAATTTGCTACAAATCACAAATGCCATCAAGGCTACGTGTCGAACATTTGTTGCAACTAGACCAAATTCACAAATTCCTCTTTTGGCTATTCGTGGGGCATCAAGCACTTTTACAATATGGAAACTACCATGTCTGCAATTTCGCGTGGTGAAAATAGTTCTGTGCACTCCTTTCTCAGATTCTCTTGAAGCACTGGAAGAATATCAACCCAAGGGACAGCCACCAAGGTCACAATTGAGCCTTGGAAAAAGCTGCAGGAAGTCATCCGTTTGCATTTCGTCATCGTCGGCAAGGATTGGGTCAAAGAGTACTTCACCTCGCCCATCGCATCACTTTCAACGCAGAGTCCAGTCATCGCAGCCATATGCGATTTTTTGAGGAAGGCCTTTCGTATCAATAGGTCACGTGAGCATTCCTTTGTTTATCCATTCCTCTTTCTCTTTACACACAATATTCCCTCTGATGGTTGATTTAAAATGATAGCAATGCCTTCAAAAACTAAAAAGGAAAGGCTAATTACGCAACGCTAGGCAATAAAAGACAAACTAATTTTTTTTTTTAATATTGTAAATAAAGTCGCGGACACGAATCTTAATAAAGAAATTACGTTACCCGCTTTAGGAAAAACAGAGCTGAATTGTCGGATAGATCATATAACCCAGGCATTCACAGAATTTGAGGAATGCCAGGCTGAGTTGGATAAGCTGACCGACGAAAAAGAAAACAATATGGTTTATCGTGAATAATTCGAATCTGCGTATTTTGAAATATTAGCTAATGCTCGGTTTTGTCGTATTGGGGAACTCAAATTGATCGATATCAGTACGCGCAGAGAAACAATATACCCAACCATAACCTCAACGCGCCCTCTGTCCAGGGTGTCAAACTGCCGACTATAGAGTTGCCAAAGTTCAACGGCGAGCTTGACGATTAGTTGGGCTTTCGAGACACATTCACAAAAAGTCCCTTATTCACAAAAATCTTCAAATCAGTAACATTCAAAAGTTTCATTATCTAAGGGCAGCATTGGGAGGCACTGCTGAACAAGTAATTAACTGTCTTGAATTTTCGGCCACCAGTTCCTCCGTCGCTTGGACGACTTTGCTAAAGCGTTTTGATTACAAAAATCTCTTGATACACAATCTTATCCAGTCTATTTTTTAATCTGAGCCTGTTCAAAGAGAAAGCGCTTCTCAAATTCGTAAAATATTAGACAATCTGAATAAGCATGTGAGGGCCTTGCAGGCACTCAATCAAGAAATCACTCATTAGGATTTTTTATTAATTTACGTTATTTAAAAAAAAATTTAAACAAAATCACTGCTAGAGCTTGGGAAAAGGAAAAAACTGAAGATGCAGTTCCCACATTAGAAGATTTGAAAAAATTTCTGAAATGTAGAGCTTACATGTTAGAGACTTTAGAAATAAATGATTATCAGCTTGATATAAACTTAAGCTCTAAGCCTAGCAATTCTAACCGTCAATCTGAAGTAAAATCTTTTCTTAAAAAAAAGATGAATTGCTTATTTTGTGACATGGAATACCACACTCAAAATTGTCCGAAGTTCCTTGAAGCCTCATCAAAGGGCTGAAAAAGTAAAAGGGTTTCATCTTTCTTTGAATTGTTTGAGACCCGGTAATTTTTTGAAAGAGTGCAAATGTGTAAGGTGTAAAAACTGTCAAGGCAAGCCCAACAGTCTTTTGCATTTTGAAAAGGGTGAGTCTAGTAACAAGCCCATCAACCCCCCTCGAAAAGCAAGAACTGTTGCTCTTAGTCCGAGATCCCACTGTGTTTTTTGGCAGGTGAGAAGTCAGCATAATAAAAGTTACTGGAGATGATAGCTTAGACGTAGACGATGAAGGAACGCCCATCCTGCCAGCGCCCAGTCGGTCATAGGTGCGATAAAAATGGATTCTTATTGTCCAATCCGCAGAAATACACAAATTTGATTTATTTCATTCGTATTTATGAAGCAAAAATAATTCCCCCAGATTGTTACTTTTCGAAAAACTGCACAGAGGTTGAGATGAGCGTTAACAGTTGAAAGACGTTTGGCAATCGTGTGCTCTTGCCTAGACGATTCGCTCACTAGAAACTGTTGAATCTGAATATAAGTAGGGGAAAGGGGGGTATGGTGTCAGTGCGGGGCACGGTGACTCTTGTAACTAATGCTCATGTTTCTTCATTTTCATATTATCTTTTTACGGAAAAAAAGCTTTCTTTAGTACTCAAGAAAGCTATTTTATATGCAAAAGCTAATATGAAAATCAAAAAACACGAGCACCATGTGCAAGAATCACCGTACTCCGCCCTGACACCACACCCCACTTTCCCCTACTATTCGGAAGTTTAGCAAAACTATTATTTGATCGATCATTATTACTCCCTTCTCTTGAGTAGATACAATTATCTTTGATCATTCTTGTATAAGAGACTGTATCTTCGGGTAATTGGAGTTGATCAATCCATCGGAATCCCTTCAGCAGACTTAATCATTCCGAGTAATTTACTATGAGCTGTTTCAAAAGGATAAGCTGCATGAATCCATGACAGACCCCAATCTTCAAGTGATTTTACCCAAAGTAGTAGTTGGTGAACATTGTAGGTTAAACGCATACTTTAGGCGAGTGGTGCACCCCTAAAAAGACGTATAAAAAAACGAGTTGACCGACCAGACAGTTTCGCCAGGATGGAACCTTTTCTAATCGATGTATTATATTGTTGCGAACAAAAAACCTTCGTGACATTTTTTCGTAACAATGGTCAGTAATTTGTTATTAACAAAAAACTTGTTTCGTTTTTGATCTACGAGCGATTTAAGGTGGAAACATAACCAAAATGTACCATTTTCATAAATGTTTTTCTCGATTCCTACCAGAGCTTTTTGAATTTTCTTTATACGAGGTTACTCGTCGAAAGTTACATTTTCATGCCAAATTTATTTTTATCATGGCGACTTTCTTTCCCCTTTCAAGATTTGCGATCAAAAACTGGTGCAATTCACCGATTCTCCACGAGCGGGCGAGTAGCCAGAAAACAAAATATCGATTCGCGAACTATTGATATAGTAACTATATACTTTTTAATTAATGATAGTATTGCATAGTTATCTAAGATTACAAATTATACCTTACATTTGAATGAAAAATAAAGAAATTTAATGTTGTTACAAGAAATGCATATAATAATAGCTATTTATTCCTTTATTTATTTATTCTTACAAAAAATATACTTTTGTATTTGAATATAAACTATTATAATTGTTATATACAAAAATACGATATTCAAACAAAATTTAAACTAACCGCGCTCTTGCAAACCTCCGCGTGCGATGTTCACGCAACGATTCGTGAATCTCACGCGTCGTTACTTCTTTCTCTAATGTTTTTAAGGTAATAACAGCAAACAGTTTATCAACATAGTGTAGATAATAGTGAATATTTGCTATATTATTAGCTCTTTCATTATATAATAATCGATTATTAGCACACAAAACTGTATAAAACTGTTCAATATAGTTAGTACTATGATAGCATCGTTTCATCATGGAGAAAGAAAAGTCTTTTAAAAAACGAAGTATAGAAAATTCGAAACAAAATAAACGTTCGAGAAAGATACTTCGTGCAACGTTAAATGAGTTTGATTGGCAGTCTCTTTTTTTTCTTATCACAAGGTTTTAAATGTTGCGATCTGTGCTCTTGCTCTATAAAATGTAAAAATGTAGAAATACAAACTGACGATATGGAAGCAGAGACTGAATGTGAGACTGAAGATTAGTTGTTCATCTAATAGTTGAAAATAAATATAAATAAAGGTTTATAGTTAAGCATAAATGTATATTTTGTATTCATAAATAGTTATTAGTATATGCATTTCTTGTAACAACATTAAATTTCTTTATTTTTCATTTAAATGTAAGGTATAATTCGTAATCTTAGATAACTATGCGATACTATAATTAATTAAAAGTATAAAGTTACTATATCAATAATTCGCGAATCGATATTTTATTTTCCGGCTACTCGCCCGCTCGTGGAGAATCGGTGAATTTCACGAGTTTTTGATCGCAAACCTTGAAGGGGGAAAGAAATTCGCCATAATAAAAAAAATTTTTGCATGAAAATATAACTTTCGACGAGTAACCTTGAATAAAGAAAATTCAAAAAGATCCAATAGAAACCGAGACAAATATTTATAAAAATGGCGCATTTTGTTTATTTTTCGACCTTAAATCGCTCGTAGATCCAAAACGAAGCAAGTTTTTTGTTAATAACAAAGTACTCACCATTGGTACGAAAAAATGTCACAAAGGTTTTTTGTTCGCAACAACATAATACATCGATTAGAAAAGTTTTCATCCTGGCGAAACTATCTGGTCGGTCAAGTCGTTTTTTTATACGTTGTTTTAGGGGTGCACCGCTCGCCTATTTGATATGGCATCGGAATGATGTCCAGAAGTTTGTCAATTTCTTTCATGTCAGCAACAGATATGGTGCTTGACATTGCTGAAACCTTGTTGTCAAACCAATAGTATGCAAATTGTGGCGCGATTCCCAATCGTCTGAAGTACATGTCGTCGGGTACGAACCCAAGTACGATGTCGAATTTTTTTAAATTTATTGTTCTTGATACGCGCTTAATACCAAACGTACAGTCACGATCTGAAGAATTACCAGGATTCGTAGGATTTGAGTAACTGACCGTATTCATAAGATTAGTTATCTGCTGATGTGTTCCGGAAGTACTATACGATTGGCAGGATTTAAAAATTCTGTAAGAACTACAATTAATTTCATTCACAGGACTTGATTGTTGCAGCTGTATCCTGGAAATAAGATTTAAAACGTCTTCAGACATTGAGTTCGTAGAATCCGAAGGATATACCAGTAAACTCATGCATCGCAGCATTTGTTCTTCAGTTCGCTGATTACGGGGAGGAATTACAATAGGATACTTCACGCCCAAACCACAAGGCACAAACAATAACGTTTGCTGTTCTAGCCTCCGTGGGCAATTCATTGAGCATTGCATAAAGCGGATACACAGAATCCGTCGAATCTTTGAATTTGACTGCTCTGTCGCAAATTAGGCATTCTTTTTGCCGATCTACACATACGAAAATACCTACATACCCCTCGCAGTATGGACAAATTCTGTGATAAGTTACACAATCCGAAGAAAAGAAAAGCTTATCTATTAAAAAGCGTGAATTTGGCAGCACTGGCCTTCCAAACATTCACATTCACAAACATTCACTGGCCTTCCAACAATTCACTAATTCAAATAAATCTGTCACCACAATGTGTGTAAGCCCGTGTACAAGGGCGTACTTAATTAACATTTAAAAAAGTTTACTACGATTGGCAACTGTCGGTGCATTAACAACCTCCAAATTATCGTCTGATTGTAACACTCTCATTAATTCGTTGTTGGGAAGGACAATCTCCATAGCATCGTCGTGATAGTTTTCTAACAGTCGATTATCTTCTCCCAGTCATACGGGAAATTCTTATTCTTGATTGATTTCTTCATCATCACCATTTATATATATATATATATATATATATATATGTATACATATGACCACACATCTCACGGTTGTGAGACGTGGCCATGATTGGGATTTACCACGGTCCTACTGGGAACCGGTGTCATTTTTAGATGGCAGTTGCTCACAGTGGTACGCTGCGTGTTTAATTGAGTTTTACCGTAACTTCTAATGATTATGTTGTCATTTTAATTATTATTATAGTGATAATATTTGGAATTCGACAAGTTTCGACAAGTCGGAGACGGGACGAGGAGAGTTTTACCCTTGTTGTAGAACGAACTCATAATTAACTAACAATTAAATTTCAAAAATTAAGAATCTTTGCGCCAAAATTACCCTGGATCGTTACAAAAAGCCCTTTCGTGCACCATCTACAGGCACAAAAAGTGGAGTTCGAATGTCTCTGCTGCGCCCTCCCACTAGTGCGGGGATCGCCATTAACGTGCACTTGTATAGAAAAATATTTTTAACCTGGCTATCCTTCAACAGTAATATCTTCAGATACATTTTCTGTACGGTTTCTTCAACAAGATTTTCTTGTCTACATAATAAGCACATATCCGGGCGAAGTTTTTAAAATTATTAATAATATCAATAATCATCAATATAAAAATGTCATGCGTCATCTAAACGTATCTATTTTTGCGAAACATACCATTTGTGTACTTTGAAATTTTCCTACGAGCAATTTTACCACGTATTTCAATAAACTTTGTTTTTCAATTTATAAATATTCACGATTGTGCTTATTTAATTACACCTCAGACATTAAAAAGTAAGTCAACGTAAATTTGTTAGCGCTTTATAGTATTTCGAAATGCGGCCGCAAATTCTGTTTCTTATACGCGCCCGCCAATGCGGCCGCAATTCCGACCGCAAATTTTCAGTAGGGAATCTTCTTCCTCTCAATGATATGATTGGCCTTTGGTACCATGCTCATTAAAATAATATTTCAATGTTTCGTAATGTTCTGTAATATTTTTTAATGTTTTAGAATGTTGTTATTTGTTTAAATGAAATTCAGATTGTCATCGTTTGTACAAAATACAAGCCAGTAGTCACTAAAAAAACGTGCCGCGTACTGTACCTCTCGAGTTGTGTGGAATCTAGAACACACGTATATTTTTAGCCCGACTCTGGGCATCACTTAGACCAATCGCCAAGACAGATAGACTGCCATTTTGTAAATATATCCACTTCTGTTTGTATGATTTTCTGTCTTTTTACTATCTAGTCCAGCATATCGTAATGCTTTGTCATGTGAGGTTTCCATATGGTAATACGAAATTTTTTTTTCAGCTATGGCGCACCAAGCCGATCAGTTCAGGGATAAAATATGTTATTCTAGAGGATTTAGAGATTTTTTGTGAAAAGAGGGTTGTCGCGCGACAAAAACATCACCTTAAACAAAATTCGCAAAAAATTAAAACATTTGTCTTACCTGTTATTTTGGCCATACAATTCTCTGGAATTTTCAGGTATACTGCCTTATGGGTCTTTATAACCTATATTTTTTTCATAAGAATCGGTCAAGCGGTTTTCGAGAAAAACCACGTTTTTTTTATATTTCTCTCATCCTTAGGATAAACATTTGACACAAATTTTAGCCTGATACGGGCAGGGGCCGATTTGCCATGCTTACCCGGCTATTCCCTTTGTCAGGATAACCTACCCTCTTCACAAAATATTGTTTGTTTGTTTCCCTTGCATTCAGTGTGAAATATTTTTTAAATTTAAGTTGCTCCCTCTCCAATATTTTTATTTCTTACACCAGTCAATTCTTGTTCATGAAGAATACCTTCTATTCCTTCCCCTGCTAAATCTTTTAACTAATATATGTGAGCTGTTTGATTTCCTCCTGGAAAGGTTCGCCTTACAAAAAATAATTTCTCGCTCCAGTCAGACGCATAACCTTTCTCAAAGACACTTCCACACGAAATATTTTCACGAGATCGTCAACACTGTATTCAGACTTTTGTTCGGACTTCTTTTCTTTACAAAATTGACGTTGAATATTTGCTCTAGCTTCGGCTGCATTCGATAAATTAACTTCAGACGGTGTCATTCTAATACTGGAATGTCGAGTATTATTATAAGCATTCACAAGTCGAGTGTTTTTATGTGTCAAAGGCCGCCACGTACGTTCCTTGAGTGCTCGATCGAAACGCTCTACTATGGCTGCTTTAACGTCAGGATCCCACGTTATACGGAAACAAACGACCTGTCACGGCGATCGGATACGGTCGTGTAAACTGGCCGCTCCACAATTTTTTGTTTTTATATAAGTTTAAAAGTGTTTAATTACTTAAAAAATTGTATTTCCTAAAAGTGCTGGTGACTTGATTTATAAAGCATTGTGACTTTGTTTCAACTCACTTAGTTGTTTCTTGTTTTCGCACTTTTGTTGATACGTAACTGTAACGGTTGTCTTTTCTGCAGAACTATAGGTGCGTATTCGGAGTGTAAAATAGTTGTATACAGAGGGTGATCAGAAGTTCTCGCTTGTGTTACGTGTGGCAATCTAGTCCATTTGGCCTGTGGCAATTTTGAAATCTCAAAAAAATCTTCTGAAGAACTTAAAAAGGGTCAAATGGACTATTTCTACAAGTTATGTTCTCCATTGTCCAGTAGTACCACCTTTGCGGCAGTGTTTGGCAATTGAAGTCCGAATCCTGGGACCAGTACTCTGCAGGATGTTAATGGTACAGGTATTGTACCCCCCAGTCCCTCCTCCGTCGCTGCCACGGAAAATTCTGGTACTCTACCCTCTGTCCTCGCCGAACTCTTGCGCAAAGTGGTCTTCGACGGCCGAAGTGAAGCGCTTGCGCAGTCACGTGAGATTTTGGCTGCTCTGCATACAACGCTGGAAATTCATGGTCTCCCTCGATCATTGTGACCAAATTTGGCAGACAAGATCTACGGGTTGAATTTATTGCAAGACGTAAGGTTAAGAGAGACTTCTCTACTTTGAATGTGGGATGGACTGGCGACGAAAAGCATTTTATTCAACTTCGTGTGGCATTAACATCACTGAATAGAAAGATTTATGCCATTGCTCTCGGTCTTCGTTGAGAGAAAAAAATCAAATACTTGCAGATTGCTGGCGAAAAAATTGTCTGCCGTAAGGAGGATAGTTCGCCAGGAATACACCTGTCGAACATCCAATCTGTTGAAGGACTACAATAGCAACTACTCTCTAAGTCCATTGTATGTTTGATAATTTTTTGTAGTCGATCATTAACACTACTCTATCATTTATGTTATTTTTACATAGGTAAATATTTTTCATATCTTATATATTGCTGCATGCTGGCCATTCTGGATCCTGTGCCTTCTGAAGTTAAATATCAACAATTTTGTATTTTTTACTGTGCTGATGCAGCCTTGCACTGCCTCTATACATTGACCTCCTTCATACTTTCTTTATACATCACGATCTTTATTATGCTTCTTGCTTTTCTAACTTTCAATTCATTATGTGCCTCATTCCCTTTGTTCAAATGTAATCAAGTGAACTGGATTTTGTTGGTTATTACTCTCTGTTACTTTAGCTTCACGGAAAGGCATTTTCAACTTATTTACGAATTTCAGACACTTCTATATTTAACTATACTTTTAAAGCCAAAGGAGCTGTAACAAAAGAGAAGTCACAATCACCAAATTACAGTTGTCGATGATTTGACCTTTAATTTTAAAAGGTCTGTGAACAAATGTGGGGGAAGTACACAGACCGACCGCGTAGCGCGAGGCAAACACATAATCGAGCGCGAAGTGCGAGATAAATATATTAATCGAGCGCGAAGCGCGAGAACCAACAGTGCGCGCCATAGGCGCGCTCAAACTTGCGAGCCATTTTAACCATATTCTGAGATCTTGCAATATCATTTAGATCCGTTTTGTAAATGTTCGACGTCCACGAACACAGGAGTTTAATTGATTTCACCCTCTGCAGTCGATACATACGCAAAAATAATTAAATTAGTTTTAAAATACTTCTTATCTTCTATTTTAAAAATCTTAAAGAAAAATAATCTTCCAGATCGGATCTATTTCAAAGCCAGCAGGTTGTACACTTCAAGTCGTAAATTCTGTTGGCAACGAAATATATTGTTTTTTTAGAGGAAATTAGGCGATACTATTTTGTCGATTTCAAATTCAAAAAAGTGTCTACAAAGGTATGAGTATTTGAATTTTCAAGTTTGTTCGGCTCTCATACATGGTGAACCTTGGAAAGGGGAAGGTGTGAGTTGAAGTTAAGCGTTAAGGGAGATGAGGTTAAAACTTGCCGCATTCCAAGGTCACATTATAACGAGACACATTACGAGGTGGACCGTGGAAAGGGTCGTGGGGTGAGTTGAAGTTGGATGCGATCAATGCCATCTTTTTTTTACTTGTTTGACTCTACTCACTCGCAAATTTACAAAACAAAATGATTCTGACATTAATCTAACTTGTTTTGTCAGAGCAAAAGGAAAAAGTAAAGTGGAAGTCTTCTTAGAGATTTAAAAAATTAGAAACCTTAATGTTAATTACTAGTAAACGTCAAATATTTTCAAATATTTTTATATATCATATCGCTATTTTCAATTAAAAACATGTAAATTGTTACAAAAGGTATGTTTTAAATCATGTTTCATATTTGCCATAAAACTCTGCCGTCTGTTATTAATCGTATTATCATTTTTGTTTATTTTTTTGCTCGCAGTTTTTAAATGCGCACAATATAAAACATCCAGAGGGGCTTCAATAACAATACGTATTTCTTTGAAGTGACACTCGCTAGAATGTTTCGGGCGGAAAATTTGTTTTATCCCCCAAAATTTAATCTGCGCTCGCTTACAGAGACAATGCAGGGATGCATGAAAAAGCATGTTACGAAGTCAATGCACGTATCATGGTCTTATTAAACGCTTACGGCGAAAGAATACAAAAGCTTAGTTCGCATTGAGAAATTAAAATGATCAGTTAAAAATATTTGTATTTAAAATTATTATATTTTTTAAGTACGAAACGCCATATTAAATCCAAAGTAATTGATTTTTACTTATCCTAGGTACTACCCTATTAATACAGGAAAAATTAATTGTAAGATTTTCTCAGTGCGTTTTGCTCTCAAACGGAAATCTAATTCGCAATTCGTGCATGTAGTTCGGTGAATTGGTGCCAGGACATCGTATTGAAATGTAACTACGCACTGTTATTGACTGCGCAATACGTAAATCTGCTAAATGGAAATTAATGCATGTTTTTACTGGCTTTTCGCAGCCATCCCTGGTGCACACTCGTTTTGCGCGGTTATGCAAGTTAATTTAGATATCGTCCTGGGATCGCTAGCTTGTTAACATCCCGAGAATAGTCAACGCATTTCTATCGTCGATTCCGAGACCCAGCTAATTAGAGAGTTTTCCTTCTGTATTCTCTTCTTCATGACTACTCACGTACTTTTGCTTGCCCTAAAACGACTTCTTGATTAGTTTCATTAAACGGAAATCACATTTGCATAGCTAATTGAAGGGAGTCATTTTAATGGAAGGGAGCATGTCAACGTTTTATGCCACTTCAGATAAGAAATATCTCTGGGATTTACCGTGTTGTTAATGAGAAGTATTTATGGTTAGAAATTGATATACTATAGCTTTCTGGCGAGAACGAAGTCTTTACGCAAGAATTTTCAATAAATTGGCAAAAATTCCATAAATTCTGTATATAATTTCCCAAGTGTAAAAATTAATAACCAACCATTGCTGAAAAATAATAAGAATGTGTTATAATTCTCTTCGATTTCATCTCGTGTTTTAAGAAGTACATTATATTCTATAAATAGCATACAATTTTTATATTAATCACAAATCACCCTAATTATAGTGTTCTACTGACTAATGATAAGTACTAAGAGTTACAAGTAATCATAATAAAACATGTAGAATATAATCATAATGTCCTGATTCATGCGATCACGCAAAGTTAGTATCGTTGTCTTCATATTCTTCCAGTCTCCATTTAAGTATGGCTGGTAGTCACGTATCGAGCTCGTGCAAGTTGTGCAATATGTAATATGCTCGAAAGACTTGCACTTACACCTTTAATAAAGCTTTCTCCGTATTTTTGAGCTAAAAGGTTAAATCTCATTGCGTACAATTTCAGCGTGTTTATTCTAAATGGAGGAAAGGTAATCCTAATTAGTATACATTTAATTAAATTTTGAACATTTTAATACTATATTCATTCTCGGGATTGATATATGAACAATATATATATATATATGTAATGATATCAAATCTGACTTTATTTTATGGAAAATAAATACATAGCGTTACTGAATTTTCTTAAAATCCACATCAAACTTGTATTACAAAAATGTTTGTTCGTATTTTGCCGAGGATCAAATCCCCTACGTTTTAAAGGGTTCAGCAAGGGTCTGGTTCAGAGCGAACCCTTATGAATTTTAAAGGTTTCGGTTCTGACCCGATAGAACAGGGCTCTTAAGCGCTTTAAATAGTTAATGTTCTGGCCAGACCCATAGGACTGTCGTCCGATTTAAACGATTTTTTTTATACTAACATAATACAATTTTTCATACATTTGTGACAGCCGATTTTCCAGAAAAAAAATGGTTTTGTATTCTTTTATTTATTAGACAAAATTGAAAAAATTCGTGATTTTCGAAGAGTACCGCCAAATGGGGTAATTTTGGACATGTGGGGTAATTTCGGACATGTGGGGTAAATTCGGACATTCCTAAGTTGATAGCTTAAATTAGTTAAGGTGGTTTTAACCAGAATCTGGGACCAGTTTAAGTCTTAACTGGTTCTAGATTTTGGTTAAAACCGCTTCCAGTAATTTAACCTATTAATTTAGGAATGATCGAATTTACCCCACATGTCCGAAAATACGCAGTTTGACGGTTTTGTTTTTTATAAAATATTTAGATTAATTCTAAATGCCATAAATCAGTAAAATAACTATCCAGGAAAGTTCTCTAGTATAATAGGACTGCAGAAGTTGACAAATATATTGAATTTGTTATAAACAAATAAGTCGATAGAAATCATTCCTCGAAAATTAGCAGCGTTGGTCCGTTAATTCCTACTGACTTTGGATAATTTATAGATGAATAGAGTTTGCGAGTTTCATAATTCAAAGTATATAAATAATTTTTCACCATACCTTCATCGAAAGATCGATTTTCAATGCCTGTAGAGCGAAGCGAAAGTGGCCGAATGCAGCCGAGTTTTCTTTCATTTTTTAGATGACAGTTACTCCCAGTGGGACCCTGCAGTGGTTGTTAACCTTTAGTTTTTAATTATATATATATACACGTAACCAGTGATAAGCCGCAGCTGCACCATATGTTATGTTCTATGTTCTTCAGACAAAAAGGACTAAATTTGTATTTGATTTAAAATGAAGAAGGAAAATCCTTTGCTTCAGCGTATATTTCCGTATCTTTCTAATAAATCATACAGACAGAGAGATTTTTTCCAACTATCTGAAAAGGGGGAAAAAAAAATTTCGAAGTCGTTCTTGGATCATATATATGACAAATTTTAAAATAATTTTAAAATAATTTTGAAAACCAACACATGAGATGGAAAATAAATTAAATAAGCCAAGTTTTCATGAGAATGTGCCCACTTATCGGTCTGATTTTTTCACTGTTAATGTGCTTTCTTACGAATAAAACAAAAACCACACATCCTATCAAAAAGTGACCAATAACAAATTTGTAGATCTTTTTAGAGTGCACAATTTTCGTTGAATCATCATTTGTCGTATCTTGCATAGTTTGACCGTAAAATTAAATTTTTGATTTTTTATTATTTCTTGTGCAATAAAACTGTGAATTTTCGATTTTTCAAGAAAATTAAAAAAGTCGTTATGATAATCTTGTAGAGCGTGCAAAAAGAAACATGTTTGCATTTTCGAGGACTATGAACAGCCACACAGAAAATTCACAAATTTTGAAAAAAAATGGTTTCAAAAATGTTCAAAATCCGCTCACTTTTTGAATTTTTATCCAAAATGGCTGGCGAACTAACTCGACCTTTAATTTAGGAGACTTAAATAGTATACCAAAGGCCAATGCAATCGGTCAATTCTTTCGAAAGTTATCGTGCTCACAGACAGACATACAGACATACACTAAACTTATGATTCGTTCCAATCTGTAGGGTTTCTTATACATTTTTAAGATTTTTTTAAATTGAGGCCTATTAATTTTTTACTCAGTTTTCTAAAAGAAATCTTTTCATTTAAATTTTTGCTATAAATAATGTTTTAAATATTAACAATTTTTAGAATTGTATACATTTTTGGATTGTTGTTTTTCTTTTTTGGAAAACAAAATGATCTAAATTGAGTGGTTCGGAATGAACCAAAAAAAAGGTTAATGTTTAATAACAAATTTGTATATCTTCTTGGGGAAATAATTTGTTTCTATTCATTTTTCTTTCGTACCATGTGTCATTTTTCCACAAATATTTTATTTTTATTTTCAATGTTACTTTTTACGATTGAGCCCAAAACGACGCATCCTATCGAAAAGTGAATAATGAAAAATTTGTAGATGTATTTTGGGTGCACAATTTTTGTCTATATATATTTTTTTGTATTTTGCATAATTTTGCAGGGCTTTCATAAAGCTATTTTTTTCTTCTCTTGACGTTTTTCATATCGTTCGTTGTTTGGCTTAAAATGTTAATTTTGGTTTTTTTATTTTGCAAATGCTATAACTCCAATAATTTTCTTTCTATTGAAAAAAAGTTGTGAGGATAAATTGTTCGTCCTTTTGAGTACTGCGAATGTCGTACATAGAATATTTGAACCTTAAAAAAAATGGTCTCAAAAATATTGAAAATGGTGTAACTTTTTGAATTTTTACCCATAATCGCTGGCTAACGAACTTGGCCTTTAGTTTAGGACACTAAAAGTATACCAAAGGCCAATCCAATAAATGTATTTGCATTGTCTTTTTTTATAATTATAAAAAGTGCCAATCCTATAAGAAAAAAAATTTTGTCATCAAACATTCTATTGCAACTTGTCTCGTTTTTCCATATATTTAATTTGTTTATTTTTGATATTATTTCTTATGATTTGAACCAAAAATATACATCCTAGCGTAAAGTGGTTCTAAGAAAATTTTTATAACAAACATTTATAAAAAATTTGTAGATCATTTTTGATTGAACAACTTTTGTCTATTAATTTTTTTTTCGTCTCTAGTGCGGGTTTTCCACAAATTTAACTTTTTTATTTTTAATGCGATTTTTTATGATTGAAACAAAAACGACGCTTCTTCAAATAAGTTATTTATGACAAATTTTTAGAGCTCTGTTTTGTGAGAGCAACTTTTGTCTATAGCTTAAAAAAAAATTATTCGGCGTAATCCGATTATTTTGTGCTTGAATATCTTAAGGGTTTTGGGTTCACTGATTTAAACCGAACTGTTGCATTTTTATTAAAAAAAAAAAATTATTTCTCACCGAAAAAGACGAATTTTCAAGAAGAATTAAATATGACTCAAATAATTCCTTAAATTTAAAAAAATCAATCGAACTGAGAAAAATTGGCAGAAAATCTTTCAGTCTTTTTTGATAATTTTGGAAATCTTTTGAAACGGTTTGAAATATTTCTAAATATTCTTGAACTTTGATGGTTTTGGGAATAAAAAGTCAAGTTCTCAATCTTGAATCTTCCAAATTGAAAAAATTTTGAAAGCGATGTATCAAAATTGCAAAAATAAATCAAATTTACGGGCGGATAATTAAAAATGATCAAATTCAAATGATTTTGAAGATCAAAAGTAAAATATTCAATCAATCTTTTGAAGTGAAGAAATTTTGAAAGTAAATTATCGAAATGACATAATTTCAAATTGTAAATCTTAGAACTTGCATAATTTTTCATTGCAATTTTCCAAATTGAAAAATACTTCAATTTCAAGGATTCACAGTTAAAATTTCGATCATTTTCATCAGTAACAATTGAAACATCTGAAACTCCAAAGATGTGTGAGTAAAAATTATTAAATCTAATGATTTTGGAAATAGAAAGTCAAGTTTTCACTTCTAGATCTTTCAAACTGAAGAAATTTCGATAGAAAATAACCAAAATTATCAAATGTTTGATTCTAAATAAGTATTAACTTTTGTTTCATGATTTTAAAGATTAAAAATGAATTTTTCATACCAAAATCTTCATCCAAATTCATTTGTGTGTAATTCATCAAAATTACGGAAATTTTAAATTTGAACCCCAAAACTCGCATCATTTTTAATTGCTAATTTAAAAAATTAAAACCTCTTTTATTTTGAAGGCTTACAATATTAAGTTTTGAAATTTTGTCGAATTACAATTTGAGACTTTTTCATTTTGACGATTTGTAATCTAAGATTTTTAAATTTGAAAGATGTAAAAATAAAATTTTCTAAACTATGATGATTTTACTGATTTTCAAGATTAAATTCAAGAGTTGTCAATTATAATTCTTCTATATCTATGAAATTTCAAATGTTAATCATCAAACTTGAAAATTTTTTGATTGAAAACCTTGAAATTTTCCAAATTTTCAAAATTTGAAATTTTTAATATTTAACATTCTAGATTCTATAATCATAAAGCGCTGCAGTTATAAATTCTTCAATTTTTGAAATATAGACTTACGATTAATTCAATTTTTAAGCTTTTTTTTTCAAATGTATGTAATTTTCAATTTTTTTTAGAATTGTTTAATTGTTAAGACTTGAAATTTACATTTATTCAATTCTATAGATTTGCAATTGCGAATTCTTCAATTGTAAACAATATAAATGAAAACGTTAATTCAATTTTTCGAAATTTTCATAATATTTAACGTATGCAGAGCCGAGAATTCGATCACGAATATAGTTCGTTTCTCGAAGTCTTGGAGAACAATATCAGGCCTCGAGTGTGCAACGAAGACTGCTGTCCGAAAATCGTAGTTCCAGAATATATATATATATATAGGGTGTCACATACTCGAGTGTCGGGACTTATATGGCTGTATAAAAATTAAAAAAATAACTCGAAAAAATCTCACGGTTGTGAGACGTGACCATGAGTGAGATTTGCCGCGGTCCTACTGGGAGCCGGTGTCATTTTTAGATGGCAGATGCTCCGTTGCTGAGTTTTGCAGGACGTGCGATCATAGCAGAGCCCGCAAGCCCACAAACCCCGACTCACCCCGACTGCTCCCGACTCCGCCGAGATGCATCGGTGGTTTTTCCTTCGCAAGGTCGAGGTGCCTTCCGATGACATCAGAAAATGGCGGTAGGTATTCGATTGGCCCGATCGGCATTTGTCATCATTCTTATTTCTCCTAGAAAATCACTAGATTTGAGGGCGATGTAGAAATAAATGATAGAGGACGCTTGTGAATTCGGTGAATATCGTTATACAAGCAGACGTTGGCTGGCGATTATGAGAATTCTTATGTACAGAAGGTCCAGGGACAGTGTGGCAACCTAGCCGGATGGCGCCATTTTAAGCAGTGGTTAACTATAGTGTAGTATATGTGTATATATATATATATATTATATCTATAGTATATGTATGAGAAAACTGAGCCAATCAGCGAGCAGACACTAGGTTACCACATTGTCTCGGGAACCTCTGTATTCTTCAGCGTTTAAATTTGTTCCTACTTTTGAAATGTGATACAGAAAAAGGAAAAAAGGTTGTATTAGTTTAAAAAGAAGAAACTGGTAACTTAATATGTAATTATTTAATACTAATAAATATAAGACAATGTTTTAATTGAAAATGATACATAGAATTAATTTCTTAATTGTAAAAGTTTCAAAGTTACAAATGTTTGTAACGTCGTTTTAATTTTTATTCAAATTTAATAATGCCAATTACTATTCAGTCATAAAAAATTTATACAGGGTGTCCAGTGAAGACGCGTGATAAAATTCACGTACATTTCCCGCAGACTTCTTCAAAATTCCCGTCCATATATCAGATTCAAAAATTGCTTTATGGTATGCTCATTTAAAGATGAGACTTCTTATAAACATAAAATATACACCTCATAAAAGTCCCAAATGCAAGTACAAAAATGAAACTTTTACAATACAAGTTTTATTCTCTGTTTTTCGTTAACATGTTACAATGATTAAATAATATAATTCTTTGGATCGACTTAGGTACCAAGTGTACAACAATTGCTTATAATTAGCCTGCTGTTGGTGATAAACTTTCAGTTTATGACAAAAACAACTAAATCAACTTCTTATTATACAATTGCTTTAACTTTAAAAATTGAAACAAAGTTCACTTGATTAAAAAAAAAAGCTATCTCTTTAGGTCTTTCTTCTTAGTTTCTATTTCTGATGCAAGAATTTCTGTTTCTTCATCAAGTTTACGTTTCTTAGCCTGTAAAGTTTGAACTTCGCGTTGTATAGCTTTCTTTTTTCAGCTGCTTTTTTCTCAGCTTCCTTAAGCTTTCTGTCCTTTTCGAGGGCCTCTTTGTACATACTGTGTTAAATTTTGACTTTATTTTTTAAATCGTTACGACCACCAAAAATTTTGTGAAATAATCTATCAAACATTTATACTGAAATTTTGTTTAAAGCAAAAGGAAAAAAGTTACAAATGTTTGAAAGTAAGGCTTTGCTTAAAAAACCCAAAAACTGTACCCCCTCCACTTTGATAAATAATTATCAAAATTTATTAATTTTTGGTGTGAGGAGTGCTATCTAATAGCACTACAATTGGGCCAATTTTTAGCCCGATTGGGCAACTTTCATTTTCGAGGTGAGTACACTTGAGAAATTATATACGTAGTTTAATGGCGCGCAATATTTGTAAATTAACAAATAGACAAAAAATTCTGTCTACATAATTAAATCATTACGGTACATACAAAATTTCCGTTTCAAAATAAAAAATTCCGTACATTTCCCGCATAAATAAAATTCCCGCTTTTCCCACACGCTGGACACCCTGTAATTACATAAAAAGTAGGAAATCACTTCTTCACCAAGAGGAAAAAAGTGACCGTTCTTTTTGTTTTTCGCAATGGGTACCCTACATATGCTTATTTTTTTCTAAATGTTGCAATAGTTAATTTTCAGGATTACTGGTTATTGGTCATTGTCGAATGTAACAATTATTTCCGTTTTTTCTTTTCATGAAGAAAAATGTAGGAATTCAAAACATGAATTCTACACAATGACAACTCATAGCGACTTCGTTCTTTGACTCTATTTTGTATATACTTTTTATTAATTTTCCGAACAAGAAAAATCTATTTAAAAAGTTGAATTAATTTGAACAAAACTAATTAACTTTTCTTTTTCTTTTGTATTGTTGGAAAAATTATTTGGAAAAAAAACTGTAGACGCTAGCCTTTGTAATTGAATGCAGTAACAGCCCACTTGCACATTCGAAAATCCTTCTTTGGTTTTCCACATAATTTCATCAAGAAAGAAAAAGCAAATGACTTGTAAAAACGCAAGTAGGCTGCCATTGCACCGAATGGTTCAATTATTTAAAAATAATTTTTTGAACTCTGAAATTTTGCTTCGTGAAAAGGCACCTTTAGACATTTGAATAAAGCAAAAACAAATCATGGCGGTTGTTTGAAACTTTTCTTCTTCAACTTTTTAGACTGTGATAACATACTTCTCCTTTTGGGAATGCAATTTAATCAAAAACCGTATAATATACAGAGTTTAGTAAAAGGGTTATTTCTCAACCTAATGGGTGACGTGCACATTTATAACTTAAAATACATACCACCTTCATCGTCGCTGGAGGAATCAGTTTGCCCATTGGGACTGGGGCCTCTCGATCTTCGACCATTTCTAAGATTTTCTGCATTCCTTTCAGCCAATACCATTTTCAGTTTGCCTGACACTTTAAGTGCAGAAAAAATATTAACAGTAATTTCCACCAATTTTGAACAACTTTCAAACTCCAGATTCGACCCCAAGCCGCAGTTTATAACACTCCCCAAATGATGTAGAAATTCTCAACTGCGCTCCGCACCACCGTAGCAAAAGTAAAAAATGGCGCTATGACTGTGATTGGTCCACTTTAGCGTAAAGGTGCAGTCTTATGCGGGCAGAAAACGTCGGCGTAAAGCAGAAACTTATGAGAATGACAGAGACCGACAACGCTATTTGTCTCTTTCACTCTCATTAGTTTCTGCTTCACGCCCACGTTTTCTGCCCAAATGGGACTGCACCTTACCCAGTGGGATAATCTGAGGGTTCTTTCACACGATTTCAGATGCGGACTTGCCAGAGTCACGAGTTGTGAAAATAGAGATTTTTGCGGCCGCGGAAAAATCTCCCGTCCGCCTCTTTCACTCTCATGAGTTTTTGCTTTACGTCGACGTTTTCTGCCCACATGGGAATGCACATTGAGCAGGGTTGCGCATGTAATATACCTTAGGTAATTTACCTAGTTTTTACATGTAAATTACCTACGTAATTTACGTCCCTAGTTTTTTACATGTTTAATAACGGATTTTTAAATTGTTTATATGATTCAAACTCAACTGATTTCTTGCAAAAAAGTTTGCTGATGCTTATTGAGTATATGTTTTTTTTTCTAAACCGTGAGAAATCACGAATATTAACCGGGAGAACCGGAAGAAAACCGGGAGACAAAAATTGAAAAAATAGTGGCCACCCTGAGATAGCAATACAAGCTGTTGCAAAAAATAAATTATATCACTTTATTCCTAAGATACATTTTAAAGAAAATTTTCCTGACTTTTTTCATAATTCACCGAAATATTCAAGTAGCTTTATGTTCGTGAAATGAAAATTTTTTGGTAAAAAACAAAAACAATTTTTCTCATATTTTGCTTTGGAAAACAATATACTGAGTGTTCTAAAAGTGTGGGAACAGCAAAATATCTTGGAAGGGAACCATATTCGGAGAATATGACCAACACAAAAGTTGTAGCATTTTTGACGGCCGATCAAACGGTGACCTTGACCATGACATTGACGGTCATTTCAAGGTCCAATTGATTTTTTTAAATGGGAACCTCTATGTTTAACCCCGGGAACTGAAAGAGCGGAAAATTTTACGTCCAAATATGACCTTGACCAATCGAAAATTTGACCTGGGAAGGTCATGGCAAGGTCAAACAACGTACAGCAGGATGACTCGGCTGGCATGCATTTTTGAAGAAAATGCTTAACGCATTTTTTATTAAAATTAAATAGATTTTATTAAGATTAAATAGATTAATAGATAATCTCTATTAAAAATAAATTAAAAAGCATTTTTGACGTCCGTTCGAATGGTGACTTTGACCTTGACCTTCGCGTTCGACCTTTCCTTCAAAAATGCATGCCAGTCGAGTCATCCTGCTGTACGTTGCTTGGCATTGCCATGACATTCCCAGGTCAATTTGTCAAGGTCATATCTGGAGGTAAAATTTTCAGCTCTCTCAGTTTCCGGGGCCAAAAATAAAGGTTCCCATTTAAAAAATTCAATTTGACCTTGAAATGACCGTGAAGGCCAAGGTCACTATTAGATCGGGCGTAAAAAATTCTACAACTTTTGTGTGTGTCATATTCTCCGAAAATGGTTCCCTTCCATGATATTTTGCTGTTTCCATACTTTTAGAACACCCGATATTTCAGCCTCAAACAATTCCGTGACATCACTAGGGTCTCTTTTTTAGTTTAGTTTTTTATTAATCTTATTATATACTTTATAGTTAATAAAAATTAAAATAATGATACGTTTTAATGGAATGCTTATAATTGAAGTAAGACAATATAAATAAAATATCCAAATTCGTGATTACAGATATTGCTGGGTACCCCTGTGGTAAATAAAGCAAATAATTCGAAATGCAAATGCAGATTCTGCCCGAAGGAGATCCAAAAAAAAATAGGTCACGTTCATAAGGAAATATAAGATTGCATTTTATCATTGTGTATTGCATTGTACAATATAACTTATGTTCGTAAAGTTTTTTTGTCATAAAATCTTACTCATTTGTCTGTTAATGAAATTGTAGTAATTTTTTAATTTTATCATGCAACAAGTTCATGTGTAAATATAGTATGTGAAATAAAACGATTTTCTAAATCTAGATTAGGCATTTGGCTGTTCTTTGATCTCATTAAATTTAAAACGAACCTTGAAATATATTATTTTGAGTTCTTTTTAAAGATTACATTAAAAAAACAGTTTATGTCAGGAAGAAAACAATGATATCAATAAATTTAATTTAAATTTAATTTGAATGTAATTTAAATTTAATATTAATCAAAACTAAGTTGCCGATCACAAGTATAACATCCCCTGTTTATCGATGATTGCTCAAGCTCTTTTAATGTTAATTATATGAGAAATAACATTTTTTATCTTTTACAGTTGAAATCTATCGGAATTATCTATAAAATGAGCCACGATAAAGTTATTCCATCATTTTTTGAAGAAGATATTGCAAAAGTAGTGCACATTTCAAACTTCTTGAAATTTAAATGAAATCTATTACATTAAACATTTTTTAATGTCCTTTGCATTATTAATAGTAATATTCCACAAAAACACACCAACTTATCACCATTATTATTCTGAAAATGTTTGCTTGCATGGTGCAACATATTTAAAGTTGAAACAAAAATTCTTGAACAATTAAAATTTTTTTTTTGCTGATTTATATAAAATATATATTTATTTGACCTAATATTATTATTTTTCTAATTTTCTAGCAACTTTGTAAAATGTTCATTAAGGTAATCGTGATGATCCCAATGATCGTGAAACTTGGTTAGTTGAATATATTCTTAAAAAATATGTCAAAAGTATTATTTAGTGATAAAACCCATTTATTTTTAGCATTTTATAGGAGCAAATGAAAATTAAATGCATTCAAATTAAACAAAAAGCAAGAAAATTGGCATCACGAATTACTGGGACGTTTACCTTATATGAGATTTTAATTAAACTTTAGGAAAACATTGAAATTTGCACTATTTTTGGAATATCTTCCTAAATAATTGACAAAATGCCTTCAGCCTGTCTTCTTTTATATAGTATTTTGATAGCTTCCAAGCTATTTGAGAAAAAAAAATTGTAACTGTCATATAATTAACATTAAGCGAACTTAACAATCATCGAAAAACTTTGATGATATCATATACGATACGCCATCCCATTTTCCTTCTATAATTTTTGACTAAACAATAAAAAGAAAAAAGTCGATTTTGCGTTAGAAGCAAAAAAATGCCCTGGTTTTCCCCGGTCAAATAAAATTCCCGATTTTCCGGTCGGCTAGCCTTCAAACAAAAAAATACCAAATGGAACACTTTCAATCTGATTTTATTTAAAATGAAAACTTTCAGAATTGAACAATTTTACATTTAAGATCTGTATAATGAGGAACTTGTTTTAAAAAATTGTGTTTTTGCCTAAGCGTCCTTAAAATTTAATTAGAAATTTGTTGGAAAACTTTTTAAAAGGATTTCTCACAATACAGACACGAATTTACGAGCAATCTAGGTAAAATAGAAAACATTTTTACTCAATTCATAGGACGAACATTTTTTTATTGTGAAGTAAAAAAGCAATATTTCAGTTTTAGATATTTTATTGTAATTCAAAGTCAATACAAATAATTTTAATATCAGCCGCCCCTCATATATTAGTTTTGAAATGTATTTACTCTGAACCTAAGTTTAATTTTCTACCGCATTGTTTAAATTTCGAGAAGAAAGTAAGAATTTTCTTCAAAAAAGATGAATTTTCAACCCCAAAATGTGAATTCTCAACCAAAAAGTTAATTTCCAACCGAAACAGGTTTACTTTTAATCAGGCATTTTTAACCAGAAAATATGAAATTTCTATAAAAAAAAAAGGATAAATTTCAATTTAAAAAAACTAATTTTCAACCAAAAAGATAAATTTTCAACGAAGAGGATTAACTTTTTACTAAAAAATATTAAAGATTATTTAAATTAAGATCGAAAAGAAATCTATTTTATCATGAATAATTTTATACAAAATGAGCATGAAAAATATTCACAATTAAAAAAAACAGAATTCCAAACTATCTCACTTTTCGGCTCATTAGAGACAAAAATAACCAAATGAAAGAAGAGGGAGAAAATACGCATCCTATGAAAAAATATCCGTAATAAAAACTTTTTATTTTCGAGGGGGAAAAGCGACTTTGAACAAATTTAACCCCCCCCCCCCCTCCAGGAGGCAGGGGGGGGTAACTTTGTAATTTCGAATGGGAACCCCAATTTTTTATCACAGATTCAGATTGTCCTGTATGAAATACATAAGTTTTATTCGAAAATTTTGTTTCGATTCGCGAAAAAAACCCACCCCCTGCCTACAGGGGGGGGGGTAAATTTGTTTAAAGTCGCTTTTCCTCTCGAAAATAAAAAGCTTTCATTACGGATTTTTTTCATAGGATGCGTATTTTTTGAGATATTTCCATGCTTTAAGTTAAAAGAACACCCAGTATTCACATTCAAGGTTTGATTTAAAGAAACTAATTATTTTTCTTGAAAAACATGAAGATTTCACAATATTAAACAAAAAGCTGCAAAAATGTAGATAAAAACAAACTGAATTTGTTTCTAATCAAACAATTTTTAATTAAAGTCTTCAATAGTTACAATATTTTTGGAATTTCGCAGGCTACGTCGGAAACCCTTATAGAGTAACGACACCACCCTAATAGCACGGAACTTTCCCGGAACGTGTAAAATATCCGCCGCTTGGTAACGTTCCACTGGGTTCCGAGAGGAACCTTCTGTTATTGTTATATTTAACAACAATTATCTCGTAAACCTTAAGAGAGAGATAAAAATGGATGTCATTCTTGAATTTTGAGTACCGCATGTACTTCACTACAATATTGTATCCATATTATAAATTGACATTAATTTTGACCTGTCTCTTACGGTTTACGCGATATTGATTAATAATAATAACAATAACGGTAATTTAGGTTTGGAACGTTCCCAAGAGGCAGATATTTTGCACGTTCCGGGAAGGTACCGTGCTATTAGGGCACGGCACGTTATTCTAAATAATTTCAAAGAATTCATAGTGTATTCCAAAGAATTCTATGTTAATTCCAAAAAGTGTGAAAATTCATCACCGACAAAATGTGCATATGTGAATCAACATCAAGTAAGTAAAATAAACAAGATTCGATTAATCTACAAAATTTATCAACTTTATTTATTATTTTCTAGAACGAAATCAAATTGTTTGAAAATCTTTTTATAATAATTTCGTATAAGGTATTAAAAAGAATGTTATTCTATGTCCAATTTTCTTCGGGGAAGGCTCAAATTGAGGGCGATTCGCAACTCGAACCCAGGTACTTGGGAAGTATACCTCCACCATTGCGTCCGGTGCGTTAACCCTTACTTGCTTTTACCAATCATATCTCGCCTGGGATTAGGAGGCGGGTAGGCCTGAGGTATAGCAACCGGATGTTGTAAATAATTCTACTATAATAATTTTATTACCTGGTTACCCTTAAATACGCGTAAAAAAAATTTAAACAAAAGAATTATTAAGAAAAATTTAGAGTATCTCATACTGAGATACCTGAGATGCATATTCCCACCACAGCGCCCAGCGCGGTACCCATAAAACAAATTGAAATTAAAATTTTTGTAGGAAAACTTTAAATTGCATACGGAAAGAGATATTTCACAAAAAAATCAAAATTAAAATAATGCTTTAAACTACACACTGACTTCTGAAGGCCTTACACGAACATTTATTTTTAGTATAAACAGAAAAATACTAAAAAATCTAATCAATAAAACGCGAACAAAGTATTTTTTGTTTTTGAAACAGATTAATGTAACCAATGTTCAAGGATTTTCATTTCTTAGATTTAGTTATGTGACGTTATTAGTTTCAGATTGTAGGACATTATTTAATTTTAAGCGCCGTAAATTATAGAACCATTATTTTTCTCAGTCTCTTGTACAGTCGTCGATCAATTACAAATTCAAATATGAATCACGCGTTTTTTCTTACTTGTTATAATCGTGAGTTTTATATCGTGAATTCAGAATTCTTGTTATATATATATATATATATATATATTTAGCTCATCTGAGAATAACATTAATTTTTGTGACGCCACCTTAATCGATCTTTGAGAGGATCGAAGCGGTATGTGTATGATTTGTAAGAGTTTTTTTTGTGTGAAAAAAATTATAAGTTTCTGTTTCGTCATGTTGTCAATCTTAATTACAGCGTGGCGTCGTTTCTTTAATCGTTCTCCGTGGATTGTAAGATACTATCTCTTGAGATAAATGGCTGATGACTTGATACTATCTCTAATCTGGGGAGTTGAAACATCCAGTTAATGATAAAAGATACACAAATAGCATTCTCAATCGGAAATGCACTTTCTTCATTTTAATCTGATGCCACAATATCGCCAGGTTTTAACTACAAGCTACACAATATTTCTTCTCATCTCATACGCCCGATCTAAGTATTTTTTTAAAATTTGTTCAACATTATTAATATTTCACTGCCAATTTTCATCTCATACATATGCCTAATGTCCATTATCGCTCTTATCATCTCATTTTAATTAATTTCACCTATACATTTTGCCTTCACGATTTTTGACAACCTTTTTAATATTTTAAACTGAACGATTTTACTTATATATTTTATTGATGTTCAAATTATACTGTTTTCTTATATTTAATTTGGCATATTTATTGACAAAATTTCGGCATTTACCTACTAAAACTTTCCTGATCAAAGTAAATTATTATTCGTAAGCCATTTCATTCTTGTAAATTTGAAGGAATATTCAAAGATTTATTATTCCTATATTATTCAATTAACCGAAACATTTTTTTAATGTGACAAAGAGAAAAAGTTTTCTTACAAGATGTCATGCAAAAGCGAAACTTTGAGTACAAATTTTTGGTTAGTAAGAAATTAATTAATTTAAAATAGGCCCGTGCCCCTGGGCTCTTGAAATTGACATGGGATTTTTAATGGGAAACAAAGAAAAACAGTGGGATCATTTTTGTTGCAGCTCATTTCTTACGGTCTCGGAATTAGATATTTTTTCTCAAAATGAGAATGCTTCAAGTGTGAAACTGTACAATGATTATAGCTGCATTCTCATCCTCCGGTGTCTCATTTTTGTTGCAACTCAAAACAACACCGAATCGGTTTACTTTTGTGCATTGACGTTTTTCTGTGAAAGCTTTGTTTTTAAAAACATGTTAAAAAGAAGTACTTTTATTGAATACAATTAACGAATGTTGAAAGTAATATAATTTTTAAGGATATTTTGTAATTATTTAATTAATTTTTTCCCTTTTAAAGCGTGAAAAGTTATTATTTTTTCGAATTAATGACACAATTATCGGACCTTAAGAATAATACTTTTGTTTAAGAATTTTCGCAATTATTTGAACAAGTAATGCTTACTCATTTGCGCCTTTTCTCAAGGAAGGTGGAGAAAAGTATAGTTTTTTCGAATTTTGTACACTATGTCGTTTATTACTCAGTATTTCCTTATCTCAGAAAGTGTACCCTATATTGTTAAAAGAATTAAATTGAAATGCTCTAAGAAAAGTATAGTCCTTTTTTTCCTAAAAATTACTTCTCTATTCTGTTTCATATATATATATATATATATTGGTTCGTAACCTTAAAGTCATTCCCGCGTGCCGAAAATATGCCACGGCACTTGCGAGATGGATGCAGAAAGCTGTCCATTTGATTGAATCCGCGAAAGTCATTTTTCACATAAAACCAATACCTTCTCATTGAGATGAGAATGTAAAAAGATACAACGCACTCTTGGACTACCGAGGGGGCAGATGTATAATGCATAGTTGTATGTCAAAATAGAAAGCCCACGACAAAATTTTCTTAAAAATCAGAGATTTTGCATACACTTGACAATTGTTATTTGAACACCATTATTATTATTTTTGTCTTGTTGAGCGAGGTGCTGACCGGTCATGTCGCAGCGCTAAGCAGTCTGACTGGGGATTTCCAAAATGTCATTTGAAATACTATTTATATAAAAAATTTCAGTTGTAATAAAATTGTGAAATTTAGTTAATTTTTTGACACGTTAGCAGTGTTTCGGACTGATCCTGTCCCGGGACCTGAACTGCTCACTGGGGTTTGCTAATGTACTAGAAGTAATAAAAGTGCTTGAGGGATTATCTCGGAGAACATTTACCAATTCCCAGGCGCGAATACTTTAAAACCCACCCGTATAATTGAATAATGCATTCAAGTGAGAAACAAATGTAATGGCAATCGAACTTCAATTACAGGTAAGTTCGTTTATTCCTTCAATGGTTTTTGACGTCGTTTTTTACATATTTTTATTGTATTTTGGTCAAACAGTCTTAGCAAAAAATTAGTATTATTTTGTTGTTACAATGTATTAAAATTAAATTGAGTACTCTACCAGGGTTGTAAGATTTTTCCTTTAAACACTTAATTGGATTGTGTTTCTTCTTCATACATTTTGATTTGTTATTTTCAATTGCCTTTTTCTAGATTAAAACGCAAACTTCATATCTTATCAAAAACTGGTCAAAACAAAATTAGAAGATCTAATTCGGGCGAGCAATTTCGTAATGAATCATTTTATTGTATGTATTTTGTGTCGTTTCTCATACATTTAAGTCTCTAATTTTTACATTCTCATCAGAGAAGGTATTAGATTTGGGTGAAATTTGACCCCCACCCCACAGATTTGTCAAATCGTATGTTTTGAGACCCTCTAAACCCGAAAAACCGGGTTTTTTTTTTACAAATCTGTCTGTATGCGTGTCCGTCTGTGAGCACGAAAACTTTTGAAAAAATAAATCTATTAGATTCGCCTTTGGTACAATCTTTGAGTGTCACAAACTGCTATTCAAGTTCGTTAGCCAGCTATTTTGGATGAAAATTTAAAAAGTTAGAGCACTTTGAAAATTTTTGAAAGCATTTTTTTCAAGATTTAAAAACTCTATGTGCGGTTATTCTTAGTAAAAGGAAAGTCAAACAATTTATCTTTGTAACATTTTTCGAGAAAGAAAATGATCAAAGTTATAGCATTTTCCAAATTTTCAGAATGAAAGGAAAACGAAAATTTTATGATCAATAACGCACTATATGAAAAAAAGTCAAGGAAGAAAAATCAAATTTAAATAGGACGCGTATTTTTTGTTTTATGAATGAAAAAAATGTTAAAAATATTTAAAAAATGACAATTTGGCACAAACGACACAAACGACAAAAGGTGCAATAAGATGTTAATTAACAAAATTGTTTGTTTTTTTTCTATCAAATGGACACTATTTTACATTACAAAAATAAGACAATAAATGTACATTTGTTTCAATATCAATGCATATTATGAATTGTAATAATATAAATTTATTGAAATGCTACATTTTTTAGGATAGCTAAGAACAAAAATTAATGCGAAATAAAGTACAAATATTGAAGTAATCATGAAAAATAAAATTTGTACTTTCTTGCAATATCTGAATAAGCAGTCCCAGATCGAGGTACAGAAATAAAGATAATATACCTTTGATATAATAGAGTTCAACTCAATATAGAAAAGTTCACACTGTAAACAAAATCGAGTGCGAAGCACGAGATACGTGATGAGAATGTAACGTTAAAGCCGAAGGAGCTTCAACAAAAGAGAATTCGAAATGATGAAATGACAATTGTCGATACTTTGACCTTTAATTCTAAAAATTCCGTGCACAAGTGTGGAGAAAGTACGAAAATCGAGCGCGCAGCGCGAGAAAAATATACTATCGAGCGCGAAGCGCGAGTTCCAACAGACGCGCGCCCTAGGTGTGCTCAAACTTGCAAGCCGCGGGTTCCGCGCCACGAGAATGTGCCTGCTCAGCGGCCAAATTTGTAATATTATTTTTCACGATTGAAACGAATACTACGCATCTTATAAAAAAATGGTCACGAACAAATTTGTAGACCCTTTTTAGATAAATAATTTTGTTTTCAGAAACCTTAATTGTATCTTGTGTCGTTTCATTAAGGAGTGAATGAAGTATTTGATTATATATTTAATTCAATCTTGTGTCGTTTTAAAACAAATTCGAAGTTTTTATTCTCGAATATTTTTCACGATCAAAGCGTTATTACGCGTTCTATCAACAAATGAATTATAGCTCTTTTTTGGTTGTATTATTTTTGTCTCTTCATTATTTTGTATCTTGCATTGTTGAGCCGAAAAATGGAGTTCTTTATTTTTTGAAATGCATTTTTGATGGATAAAACCAGAAACGTTGGTAAAAAAGATTGGTTAACGAACTCAAACTTTCTTTTGGGTCCCTACCAACGTGCGCCAAAGCGCGATCCAATCCTATTAGTACAACGGCGACCACGACAGTCAGACACTATCATAAAACACGTTTTTTTTCAGATTCAGGGAGTCTCAAAACGTGGAGACTTAACAAAATCCGCGAAAGTAAGTTTTCACACAAAATGAATACCTGGCGATACTAACCTGGCAATCGGTGAGGTTTTACGAAAAAATAATTTTGCAAAAAAACTTGTAATCGTTCAACATTTAGAACTCGCACATTGCATTTGAAATTGCCCATGATAATTGCGGCTTTTGACACAGTTTTGAATTTCTTCAAAATTATTAACTGCGGATTACCATTTTATTTCGTTTTCCTATGTAGATAAACTGGAAATTTTCAAGTGTAATACGCGGGTTTTGATGGTCCAAGTTATTTTTGTCCTGCATGGTATTTAAATTCAAATATTTTTTTACCACACGAATGCATAAATTGAATGGGGCTAAACTTTATTTTCAGAATATCTTCCTATCAAATAATTTCCGACTATATGTGTCTTAGGAAATTAATCTCTATTTGCATGGCTTTGTGCGTGCCGCAGTATTGCAGCCACATCGATTCGACGTCACAAGTTGAAGAGCTCTATTCAACACACAAAAGTTCTGATACAGTGTTTTTCTTCAAATTTGTTACCAGATGGAAAATATCTTTATAATTTCGAGATAAATCAATAATAAATACACATCATTTTAAGATAACCTATAAATAAATGATAAATTACTTTTGAATAAATTGAATTTCCTTGCAATTAAACCTTTTCAGATATAAAGCTAAAAAATCTAAAAAAATGACATCGGCTCCCAGTAGGACCGCGGTAAATCCCATTCATGGCCACGTCTCACAACCGTGAAATTGGTGGTCACAGGACACGAGGAAATCACAACGACAGGCCGGCGAAACTCTCGCGTGTTTTGAGGACACGAAGAGACCCAAGGATGACAGCTTTCTGCATCCATCTCGCAAGTGCCGTGGCATATTTTTGGCACGCGGGTATAAGAGACTGGAAATTATAAAATTAAGTGGAACCTATAAAACCTGAAAATTTATATGAAATACATGAATTCTGAAGGCATCCCGAGACTTCTTTTGAAATATTTCGAAATCTCTTAAAATCCTTTGAAATCCTTTAGAATCCTTGGTAATCCGCGGATATTGTTCCTTATTCCTGAAAATCCTTATAAATCCTTCAAAATCTTATGGAATCCCTTCAAATATTCGAAATCCCAGTAAAATTACCTGACATCCTTAAAAATTTGTAAGAAATACTTCGACATCTCTCCAGTTAAAATTCCGCGGCTTCTCTTGAAATATTGTGAAATCTTTTAAAATCCCTCGATATCCCTTAAAATCCTTTTTAATCCGCGGTAAACGTTCCCAGTTTTTGAAAATTCTTAAAAATCCTTCAATATCTCTTGATATCCCGTAAAATCACTTGAAACCTGACTAAACCTTTTGAAGGTAATTTCTTCAAATTCTTGAAATCTTTTGAAATTCCTTGAAATGTCATGAAATTCCATAAAAGCTTTGGAAATCACGTTAAATTCCGTATTAATTTTGTAATTTTTTGAAATACTTTCTAGTCCGAAAAATCTTATGAACCCTTGCAAAAATCATCCTTGCGTAATCAATGAATATTCCCATATTGGATTTCAAAAATATAGAGCCCCTTTGAATTATTATTTAAGAAATTGCATGACACTATTTTGCTACTATTTTTCAAAATGTATGCATGTATGCTGCTATTGACACTATTTTGTTTCTCTCAAATGATTCCGAGGCCTGCAAGGTATAAAAGCCGTCGAAGCGTCAAGGACATTGAAAACGAAGATGACTAATATGTGCAGAGATCATTTCTCCTAGTCTTATGTAACTCATTCGATAATAGTCGATCACCTCGGTGTCCCGGACAGAAAGTGAATGCACTACAACAATGCTGCATCCCGCGACTCTGAAAATATCCTAGCACCACCAGGGTGAGCGATCAATCACTCTCGAAGGAGAGCAGTTGCGGCGGTTTGCGGCTCTAAATAACCCACTGTGCGTCAAAAGCAATGGCGCATAATATGACGAGAGTATAGTAGCTCCTTTCAGGTTTCATTGCATTGCATTGGGATCCCATCGTGAATCGCAATGTGAAATTACTCTTCCTCTACCTATTGCCTGAATTTAGACCTAAGTTCCTTTGATACTGTGTGGCATCAAGGGCTAGTATACAAATACCCGGAAATAAATTTGGTTGAGTGAACAAAATTTTGGTTGAATCAACCCTATAATTTGGTTATTATATGGACAACAAAAATTTGGTGAACTTAACAAATTTGCTGGTTAGTAAAATTTGGTTGACTATACTGTATCTGTTGGTTGATCCATATAAATCTTTTGATTCATCCAAGAGAATATTTTAGTTAATTCAAGTAAGTGTTTTTGCTGGTCTAAGACAAGATTTTGGTTCATTGAACAAAAACTTCCAGTTTATCTAACCATAAAGGATCCAGCACAATTTACATTGTAAATAGATCGCCATGGAATTGTGTTGTCTTTTATGAATTATTAAGTAGGTTATTTAAGTACTGAATATTACAAGACGAGACCATTCCACGATAAGCCATCTGCAATATAAGTTGTACAGGATCCTTGGTGTATTTGATTCAAAAAATCGTTTTGTTTTATCAAATACTTAATCACGTAATCTTAGGTCATCAATTAGGTTCAAGTAATCTTGCATATTTTTCACAGAATCTATTAATTCCAATCGATTCTGTTTCCGGATCACTTATTTTAATAAGGATCACCAAGATTGACTGTCATCTTGAATTGTAGTACGCGATCGTACCAAGTGCGCATGGGTCCGTCGTTTTAAGGTGCTTTCATTAAAATATTTGGGTTGAATGAACCAAATCTTTTTCTTGATTCTAGTAATTATTGGTAGATCCAACGAAAAAATGTTGTTCAATCAATACAATATTTTCTAAAATCAACAAAACATTCTCTTCCTTTAATTAAAATGGTTTCTGAAACCGGCCAAATGCGTTTAACAAAACGATTTTTTTTAATAAATTTTTTTTTCTGAGTGATTTAATTGAATGTAAGTTTCAATTCTACTTACTGCAGGGTTGCAACAGGTAAAGAAATTCCAGAAATTTCAAAGACTTTGGTAGGATTTCAAAAAATTTCAAACGATTTTATAAAGTTATCCAGTATATGAATCAAAGAAAAATATTCATTTTAGGGAACACAGTCCTCTCCCTATTCCTCTGCGTTTCCCCTTTTTATGAAAAATTCTCTCCGCCCACTCTCGAAAAACTTCTCCCGTTTCTCTTTTTCTCTTCAAATATACTACGTCTGAGAGTACAATATTTGAATTATACGTGGAATTGCGGACCGAAAATTAATCCCGAGTTTGAATCGTGAAATTTGGATTTTCTTGCATTTACTGAAGAAACTTAACTATAATATTACATAGTTACTTAGTAAACATAAACGTGTAATTTATAGCTAAGCCTTAGTAAATTCCAAGCAAAATAAAAAATTTCACGATTTTCAAAATGGTTTGAAAATTTATTTGTTAAAAATTGAGAAAAATTAAAAATTACATTTTAAACTATTGAAAATTTAAGAAAATTGAATTTTCAGCTGTTGAAACTTTGAGAAAATTGATAATTGAATTTTCAACAGATGAAAATTCAATTGTTAAAAATTGAAGAAAATTTTATTTTCAACTGCTGAAAATTTAAGGAAATTGAAAATTGAATTTTCAACTATTGAAACTTGAAGAAAATTGATACATGAAAATTCAGTTCTTAAAAATTGAAGAAAATTGAAAATTATTGAAAATGGAGCATTCTATTTTCAACAGCTGAATTTTCTTTAATGTTCAATTGTTGAATTTAACATGAGAATTTAATAAATAATTTTCAATATATAAAACAACAATGTTGAAAAAAGTCGATTTTTTCGAAACCGGGTCGCTGCTGGCAAGTAATGTTTTGGCAACTTCATCGTCCTTTAATGGGCTGTCAGTTTGGAATTCATGAGATTTAAAAAAAATCCCATCTCTGATCATCTCCTTGTCTATATCCAATTTAAGAAAATAAATTCGGTAATGGCAGAAGTCTTATGAAAAAAATTGATTCTTCTTTTCTACATGTAAAAAATAATGTTTAATCTTTCCCCTATTTTCCCACTTTTTCGTGAAAATCGTAATGGTAACATTTTCAAAAAATTTTAATTCATTTAATTAAACCTTCCTCAATTTAAAAATGTCTAATACAATGGTCTAAGCAATTGCCCGGATGAGTGTGTGGATGTGTGTGGGTCACACTTCTTTGTGAACATGATAAATTGAAATCGGTTGCAGATAAATTGATGAAATTTGAAGGGCTTATTTTCACCACTAATATCTTGAAACTGGCAGAAGGATTTCAAAAATTATTTAATGTATTTCTTTTAGCACTCAATATTTAAAAAATCGGGTTTTTATAGTAAAACTTTTTTCATTAGCAAAATTCAAAGTTGATGCAAAAATAAAAAAGATTCCTTGGTTCAAGACGAATCGATTGACCTATAATATTAATATATTTGATTAAAGAGTAGGGAAGTTATGATAATTTATATAGAACTATTTTTCTACTTTCTACGTACTTTTGTAGTCTTTCTGCTAGAATATGAGTAAATATTTTAGTGATGTTGTTAGTCTAGTAAATAATAAATAATAAATACAGGTAAGAAATTCATAATGTCAAAGATTTCACAAATTTTTAAATGATTTTCCAAAGATTTCCAAAAAATGTTGAAGGTTTCACAAAGCTTTTCGATAAATTCGAAAGATTTCACAGATTTCAATGATTTTGCTTCATCATAGAGGAAGCTTTGTAATAATGACATTTTCCTAGATTTTTAAATTCATTCAATTGAACCTTCCTCAATTTAAAAATGTCTAATACAGTGTTCTAAGCAATTTTCCGAATGGGTGTGTGTGGATGTCACACTTTTTTGAGAACACGATATCTTGAAAACGGTTGAAGATAAATTTATGCAATTTGGAGGGCCCCATTGTCACCAATAATATCTTGAAACTTTTCGAAGGATTTCTAAAAATATTTATTGCACTTTTTTTATAACACTTGATAATATTTTAAAAATAGGTTTTTTATAGTGGAACTTTTTTCATTAACATAATTCATAGTTGATGCTAGAATAAAAAATATTCCTTGGTTCGAGACGAATCGATTGACCTATAATATTAATACATTTTATTAAATAGTCAGGAAGTTATGTTCATTTATATTATATTAACAATCTATTTTTATAGTAAAAATTATCTCATTCTCAAAATTTAAAGTTGATGTGAGGATGGAAAAGATGTATTGATTCGATACAAATCGATTGACCTATGATATTGATACATTTTTTTGAAGAGTAAGAAAGCTATGGTAATGCATAATATTTGGAAATACGATTTTTTGTAGTAAAACTTTTTTCTTTGACATAATTCAAAGTTGACGCAAGAATATAAAAGATTCCTTGGTTCGAGACGAATCGATTGAACTATAATAATAATACATTTTATGAAAGAGTAGGAAAGTTATCGTCATTTATATTATATTTAAAATCGATTTTTGCAGTAAAAATTTTCTCATTCTCATAATTTAAAGTTCATGCGAGAATAGAAAAGATGTGTTGATTCGAGAAGAATCGATTGACCTATAATATTGATACATTTTATTGAAGAGTAAGAAAGCTATAGTAATGCATAATATTTGAAAATACGGTTTTTTATATTGAAACTTTTTTCCTCAACATAATAATTAAAAGTTGATGCAAGAATATAAAAGATTCCTTGGTTCGAGACGAATCGATTTAATTATAATATTAATACATTTTATGAAAGAGTAGGAAAGTTATCGTCATTTATATTATATTTAAAATCGATTTTTTTAGTAAAAATTTTCTTATTCTCATAATTTAAAGTTTATGCGAGAATAGAAAAGATGAATTGATTCGAGATGAATCGACTGACTTATAATATTGATACATTTTATTGAACAGTACGGAAGCTATGGCAATGCATAATATTTGAAAAAATGGTTTTTATAGTAACATTTTTTTCATTAACATAATTTAAAATTGATGCAATAACGGAAAAGATTCCTTGATTTGAAGTAAATCGATCGACCTATAATATTAATAAACTTTATTGAAGAGTAAGAAAGTTATGCTCATTAGTAATATTTGAAACAACTGTTTCAAACAGAAAAATTTTTTTCATCGACATAATTCAAATTTGATGTATGAATAGAAAAGACGTTTCGATCATAAATTTTCAAATAAAATAATTTTGACCTATAATATTAATACCTATAATATTAATACACTTTATTGAAGAGAAAGGAAGTTATGCTCAATCGTAATATTTGAAACATCTGTTTTAAACAAAAAAACTTTGTTCATCGACATTTGTTTGTTTTGTTTTTGTCATAGTTCCGCAAAAATTCAAATTAAATTAATGTTAAAATGCTTTTTTCTTTACACAAATTATTAATCAAAATTTATGTTTTATTAATATAAGAAAGTAAAAGTGAAATTCATTCAGTTTAAAAATAAAAATTTAATAGTTTCATTATTGGTCAGTTTCCTTTATTTAGTTCTGAATTTCACAAATGTAACATTATTATCTACTGAAAGAAGGTTTTAATGTACAATTTTCAAAAGTTTTCTATTTTTTATGGCGAAAACTAACAAATGTCATAATTTCGGATTAAAACCTACACTTTTTTTGTAGAAAATTCCTTTTGTCATTAAATTTTTGTTGTTAAAAATTCGTCTTTTCCATTGAATTCCAATATTTTATTAAAAAATTTAAATCATTTTTGTATAAAAATTCAACAAAATATTTGAACGATTTCCCAAAGATTTCAAAAATTTCACAAATATTTCGCAAAGATTTTGGATAGAGTCAAAAGATTTAAATTATTTCACAAAAATTGCATATAGATTTCAAAGATTGCACCAATATTTCGCAAATATTTCTAAATATTTTCAAGGGTTTCTAATGATTTCAAAAACATTTTACAAATATTTTTATTATTTCCTAAGCTTTTCACATATTTCGCGAAGATTTCAGATAGATTTAAAAGATTTCACAAAGATTTTAATGATTTCCCAAAGTTTTCATAAATATTTTGAAGATTTCGGATAAATTTAAAAGATTTCACAGAGACTTCAATGGTTTCAATAATTTCACAAATATTACCAAATATTTTTAAAATATTTCAAAAATTTTGCAAAGATTTCAAGAAGATTTTAATGATTTCCCCAAGATTTCATAAAGATTTCAAATATTTCGCAAAGATTTCAGATATATTTCCAAGATTTCACAAATATTTCAATAATTTCCCAAAGATTACAAAAATTTCACAAAGATTTCGCAAAGATTTCCGAAGATTTTCAAATATTTCAAAAAATTTCTAAATATTTCAAAAAGATTTTGCAAAGATTTTAATTATTTCCTAAGCATTTCACGTATTTCGCGAAGATTTCAGATAGATATCAAAGATTTCACCAAGATTTTAATGATTTCCCAAAGATTTCATAAAGATTTTGAAGATTTCGCAAAGATTTGTCATAAATTTAAAAGATTTCACAGAAACTTAAATGATATCACAAATATTACCAAATATTTCAAATATTTTGAAAAGATTTCCAAAAGATGTCAGAAAGATTTCACAAAGATTCAAATTCTTTTTAGCAATTTCAAAGATTTCAAATATTTCGAAAGATTTCGGATAGTTTTAAAAGATTTCACAAATATTTCAATGATTTAACAAATATTATAAGATATTTCAAAAATATTTCGAATATTTCGCAAAGATTTCCAAAGATTTTCAAAGATTTCCCAAGATTACAAAAAGATTTTCATTATTTCCCAAGGATTTAAAATATTTCACAAATATTAAGATAGATTTCAAAGAGTCAGAAAGATATTACTGATTTTCCAAAGATTTCACAAAGATTTCAATAATTTTACAAATATTATAAGATATTTCAAAAATATTTCAAATATTTCGCAAAGATTTCCAAAGCTTTTCAAAGATTTCAAAATGATTTTAATTGTTTCCCAAGGATTTAAAATATTTGGTAAAGATTTCAGATAGATTAAAAAAATTTCACAAAGATTTTAATGATTTCCCAAAGTTTTCATAAATATTTTGAAGATTTCGGATAAATTTAAAAGATTTCACATCATCCGGCTAAGCATTTATACATAACATTTGTCCAATCAGCGCCTGGCCTGCTACCGTCTGAGCATTTGATCATGAGATTTGCCCGACCAGAGCCCGACTAGCCCCCGACTGTGGTTTTGACGAAAAATTTGCCTAGCCAGTCTTCGACCAACGCACGACTAGGTTCTTAAAAAACAAATATAGCCCGGCCAGCCTCCGACCAGCAACCTTGTTGTGCCAGGGCTAGCCAAATAGTTGAGTTTTAAACAAAATAGTTCAATTTTCAGTTAAAAAAAATGTATTTTGAACAAAAAAAAACAAACGAATTTTTAACTAAAATTATGAATCTTCAACCAAAAAAATGAACTGTTTTAAAGTAGTTCAATTTTCAAGCAAGGAGTTGAATTTTCAACAAAAAATGTAATCGGTGATATTTTAACGAATAAATATTTTAATTAAAAATGAAATAACAGTTGGATTTAATCAACAGAGACAAATTTTTAACTAAATACTTGTATCCTCAACTAGAGCAGATTAATTATCAACCAAGCAGTTGCATTTTTAACCAAAAAATTTAATTTTTTACCAAAAAAGAACAATCTTCAACAAAATGCATAAATTTTCAACCAAATAGTTAAATTTTCAACCGAATTGCTGAATTTTTTAGCTGAAAATACGAATTTTTACAAAACAGTTGAATTTTAAAAACCGAAAATGTGAATTTTCCACAAAAAAGTTAATTTTCAACCGAATTGCTGAATTTTTTAGCTGAAAATAAGAATTTTTACAAAACAGTTGAATTTTAAAACCCGAAAATGTGAATTTTCCACAAAAAAGTTAATTTTCAACCGATACAGATTAATTTTTAACCAGAAAAGTTGCATTTTTAACTAAAAAATATGACATTTTTACAGAAAAAAAAAATGAATTTTAGAACCAAAAAGAATAATGTACATAAAATTGTTGAACTTTCAATAAAAAAAATTGATAGTCAAGACAAAAATTTTTTTAATCAATTTGACGAAATTTCAAGCTAAAAAGACGAATTTTTTATGAAACAGTTGAATTTTCAACCTGAGAATATGGATTTTCAACAAAAAATTTAATTTATAACCAATCAGTTGAATTTTAAACAAAATTGTTCCATTTGAAGTTGAAAAATTAATTTTGAGCAAAAAAAAAAGGAAGAATTTTTAACTAAAATTATGAATCTTCAACCAAGAAAATGAACTTTTCAGAAAGCAGTTCAATTTTGAACCTAGAAAGATGAATTTTCAACAAAAAATGTAATAGTTGATATTCCAGCAAACAAAAAATATTTTAATTTAAAATGAAAAACAGTTGGATTTAATCAACAAAGACGAATTTTTAACAAAATACCTAAATCCTCAACTAAAACACATTAGTTTTCAGCCAAATAACAGTTCTATATTTTATCAAAAAAATTTATTTTCTTTCAAAAAGACGAATTTTCTACTTTATGCTTAAATTTTCAAACATATAGGTAAATCTTCTACCAAATTCTTTAATTTTCTAGCAGAAAATAGTAATTTTTTTACGATACATTTGAATTTTTAACCCGAAAATGTGCATTTTCAACTAAAAAACATACAATTTTTACAGAAAGAGATGAATTTTCAAACCAAAGAGATTAATGCTTAACAAAATAGTTGAATTTTCAATAAAAAAATTGTTTATTTAAGAAAGAAAAGCAATTTCAATCAATTTGATGAAATTTCAAATCAAAAAGACGAGTTTTCAACAAAAAATGTGTATTTTCAACCAAAAAGTATGACCTTCTAACAAAACTGTTGAATTTTCAATAACATAATTGAATTTTAACCAACTAATAAAATTATTTAAATAAACAAATTAGTTTGCTTTTCTTATTGGGTTCTATTAATTTAGTTCTCATTTAAGTGGAAAAATGAGAAAAAGAGGAATAACTGTGAAGCCTGCTATGAATAAAGAGGAATTTCGATAGACCGAATAATAAAATTTTTAATAAATATTGAAGTTCATTTTTAATACTCGAAAAATTTTTGAAACTATTTTGGCAGCCTTTTTTTCTAGGTGGGGGCAGGGGCATATACTTATAATATTGAATGGTACAATTTGGACATAGTATAATAATATTATACTATGTAAAAATTAAACATAAATAGTAAATAAACAATAAATTGTAAATAATAAATACAGCTATAAAATTCATATTTCCAAAGATTTCACAAAGATTTCAAAGATTGTACAAAGATTTCAATTATTACCCAAAGGTTTCACGGGTTAGCTTTTGGGCAGATTTAAAAGATTTTACTAATATTTCGCAAAGATTTCAGACAGATTTCAAAGATTTCACAAAGATTTAAGGTAAATTCCAAAAATTGAACAAAGATTTAAATGATTTCCTAATGATTTCACAAAGATTTCAAAGATTTCGGATAGATTTAAAAAACTTCACAAAGACTTCAATCATTTCTAAAATATTTCACAAAGATTTTAATAAGTTCACAAATATTACCGAATATTTTAAAAATATTTCAAATATTTCGCAAGGATTTTAAAAGAATTCACAAAGATTTCAAATATTTCGCAATAATTTCGGATAGATTCAAAGGATTTCACAAAGACTTCTATTATTTCTCAAAAGATTTCAGATCGATCTCAACGATTTCAATGATTTCACAAAGATTTCAAAGATTTCAATCGCTTCTCAAATATTTCACAAAGATTTCAATAATTTCACAAATATTACCGAATGTTTCAAAAGTATTTCGTAAAGATTTATAAAGAATTCCAAAATATTTCACAAGGATTTGAAAGATGTAATTAAATGATTTCCGAAAGATTTCACAAAGATTTTAAATAATTTCACGAATATTACCAAATATTTTGCAAAGATTTCGGATAGATTTAAAAGATTTTATAAAGACTTCTGTTATTTCACAAAAGATTTCAGATCGATTTCAACGATTTCAATGATTTCACAAAGATTTCAATGATTTCCCAAAGATTTCCAAGATTTCACAAAGACGTATATTATTTCACAAAGATTTCAGATAGATTTCAAAGATCGAACAAAGATTTCAATGATTTCCTAATGATTTCACAAAGATTTCGGACAGATTAAAAAAACTTCACAAAGACTTCAATCATTTCTCAAATATTTCACAAAGATTTTAATAAGTAAACAAATATTACCGAATATTTCAAAAACATTTCAAATATTTCGCAAGGATTTTAAAATAATTCACAAAGATTTCAATAATTTCACAAATATTACCGAATGTTTTGAAAGTATTTCGCAAAGATTTTTAAATAATTCCAAAAGATTTCACAAAGATTAAAAAGATTTAATTAAATGATTTCCGAAAGATTTCACAAAGAATTTAAATAACTTTACAATTATTACCAAATATTTTGCAAAGATTTCGCATAGATTCAAAAGATTTCACAAAGATTTTTAATAATTTCACAAATATTACCAAATATTTTGCAAAGACTTCGGATAGATTCAAAAGATCTCACAAAGACTTCGGTTATTTCACAAAAGATTCCAGATCGATTTCAACGATTTCAATGATTTCACAAAGATTTCAAAGATTTCAATCGCTTCTCAAATATTTCACAAAGATTTCAATAATTGTTATTGCAATTCTTTTTTTCTTTGTTAAAAATTAATTTTTGAACTTAAAAATGAAGTATTTCATTTAAAGTTCGTATTTTTTGTATAAAATCAACTGTTTTATATTAATTATTTAAATATTTAAAATCTTTTTGGGTTGGAATAACAAATATTAAATTTTTTATTGAATTTTCTTTTGTACAAAGTTATACTAATTTGTTAAAAATTAATTTTTTTGGTTGAAGATTCATTACTTTAGTTGAAAATTCATCTCTATGGTTGAAAATTCAACTATTCTTTTGAAAATTGCGCCTTTTTTTTGGTTGAAAATTAATTTTTTTACAGAAAATTTAATTATTACACTTTTGGTTGAAAAGGTTTTCTTTTTTTGTTAAAAATTCGCTGTTTTGTTGCGAATTAAGCGAGATTATTGGAAATTCATTTTTTTTATCTTGAAATCTTTTTTATTTGAAAAATTACATGATTAGTTGAAAATTCGTCTTTTTTGGTTGAATTCAATTTAATTTCAAATCTTTTTTGGTTGAAATATCAAACAATCCGGAAAATTTACCTAATTTTTTAAAAATTCGTTTGTCTTTTCTTGAAACTTGATCTTTTCAGTTAAAAATTCATTTTTTTAATTTGAAAATTCAACTATGTGTTCGAAAATTGACTTTTTTAAAGAAAATTATTCTTCTTGTTTGCAAATTTATTTATTTTGGCTGTAAATTCATTTCTTTGGTTAAAAATTTAACTACTTTTTGAAAAATATTTTTGTTTTGGTAAAAAATTAATTTTTTAGTTGAAAATTCATTAGTTTAGGTTGAAAATTTAAGTATTTGGTTTAAACCTCCTTTTTTTTGATCCCAAATTATTTTTTTAAAATGAAAATTGAACTATTTCATTTTTAGTTACAAATTTATGTATTTTTTGTTGCAAATTCATTTCTTTCGATGAAAATTTGACTATTTTATTGAAATTGTTTTTGTTTGGAAATAAATTTTCGAACTTAAAAATTAAGTATTTTATTTAAAATTCGTTTTTTTTTGTTTGAATGCAACTGTTTTTTATTTAATATTGAAAATATTAAAAAATTTGTTTGTTGAAAATTCATTACTATAGTTGAAGTTTCATCTCTATGGTTGAAAATTTAACTATTCTATTGAAAATTTCGTTTTTTTTGTTTCAAATTAATTTTTTAAAGAAAATTTAACTACTCCATTTTTGTTTGAAAATGTTTTCTTTGTTAGGTCAAAATTTACTTCTTTCGTTGAAAATTAAACTATATTGTTGGAAATTCAATTTTTTATCTGCAAACTTCACTATTCCATTTTTCGTTGAAAATGAATTTTTTTGATTGAAAATCTAATAATTTCGTTGAAAATTTGTTTTCTTTTAGTAGAAATTTGCCTTATCAAAACACGCAGTTTGAATTTTTTCAGTAGACAATAATGTCATGTTTGTAAAATTTAGAACTACGCAAGAAAAAGTAACCATTAATTAAAATATTGAATTTTTTCTCTTTAAACTTGACTTGCTCTTTTACTTTATTTTACAAATAAACTATCAAATTTTATCAATAATTTGTATAAAGAAGCTATTTTTCATTTTTGAATTTTTGTAGAACTCGGAACCGAACAGGTAGCGACGTGAGTCGTGAACGTTTCGCAACTTTAGTTTATCCCGTTGAATCCAGAGGGCCACCCACTTAAAACGAACATTTCAATTCACTCTATTCCAAAAAAAAGATACTCATAACTAAAAAAATTAATACCAATCAGGAAAGTTATCTTATTCCATATTCCAAAAAGCACCAATTTTTCTATTCCCCCGGAAACGTAAAAGCGATTTTAAAAAGTGAGGTTAGGTTGAAGATCGGAAGAGATCTGCCACAAGGAATCCGACAAGAGAAAAGTAATTCTAGACTCAATAAACGCTTACCCTTTATTTGAAACTCCGAGGCCAGTTCGATCCAAGCGTGTTGTTTCAGACTCGCATTACGGTAATCAGCATGTTTGTGATTCCAGAGAACGGGTCGTTCGTACATCAATCGTATCAATTTATCCTTATTGATCGACATTTCTTAAAAACTTTTCACAAATCCATAAAATACTTTATATTAATTAAAGTTATCCTGAATTTATTTTCCAGTTGCATTTATCAGGCAAAGTGTCGTTTCGCGAAAATTGTAAAAGGCAGACAGTCAGAGACGGCGTGAGCAGACCATCCGTATGGCGTGCGGCGTTGGCCCGTAAACGACCCGACGCAATCCGAACGCACACGGATGGACCCGACGTTTTACGGCGAGGTTCGACCGGCACCGAGCGGACCCGATCCGAACGAGCGCAGGAGCGCTCACGTATCACGTCGCGAGCCAAATGCACGGGAGAGGAAACGGATCCACACACGTGCAGTCTGCACGGTTCAACCTAAAATTGGTTCAACTCCGTATTTCTTGACGGAAAGTAAACACAGGCCTCGTTCTCGCCACAATATTGACAGTAGTTAGATGACACCTTTGCTGTTTTTTCGAATTATTCTAATTTTAAACCTGTTTTTAAGAAAATTATTTTGATTTTCAAGAAAATGGCGGATGTGTCGAAACAAAATTTTTCAAGGAAAATAAAAATTTTGTGTTTACACATCCGCCATTTTCTTGAAAATTAAAATTTTTACTTAATTCTTCGTTCAGGTACAAGGAAATATCATTTTTTAACTAATCCCGCTGTATTTTTTTGTTTCAGATGATCCAGTCATGAGTTACGATGCGCATCGCAAAATACTTTTTTTTTGGACCTCTGGCAGATTAACTATAACTTGCTTGTTTCTCGATATTTTTATCCTAAAAAATTACTGTAACTTCTTGTAATGTGTATTATTCGAACTGTAGAACATTTGTGAATAAGTAATAGAACATGTTTTCAAAAAAAATTCTTCAAAAAATCTATTTTTTTTTGGCCTTGCGACTGACCCTAAACCCTTAATTAATGTTGTAAAATATCTGTATAAAATAATTAGAAGGCACCACAGGATGTCTGTAGTCTCTAATGAGAAGCTCCTTTTCATTTTTTTTCTCTGTTAAAAGAGTGCATAATGGATTCAATTTATTATAATTGGCTCTTTTTGTTTAACACTTAACTTATTCGTAAATTATATTGCCGTAATAAATTGTTTTATTTTATAAATTAAAAGAAATGTTATTTCTGAAATGAATTGTGATTTGTTCGTTATAACACGTATATCAGTATATAAATTTCAATTTAATAAATGAAATTTGCTGCTGACTTCAAGATAATTTAAACAAAAACTAAAAAGACATAAAAACATACATTGAATTACGTAGAATTAACTGAATTTTGAAGAATTCACGTGAATTAAAAAAAAAATCCCGAAAATTCTGCAGAATTCAAAAAAATGTATAAGAAATTAAGGGTGAATTCAAAATGAAATCTCGTAAAATTCTATCAAATCTGCCGATACTTCTTAAAATCCTTGACATCTATTCAAAAACCTTAAAAGCTTTTAAAATCTTCCAAAAACAGATAAATCCTCAGAAATTTCATAAAATTCCTTGTAATCTTTTAAAATATCATGAAAGAGTGAATTAATTTAAAAAATTCAATATTATTTCAAACATTTAGTTGGATTCGGATTCAGCGCATCAAAATCCTTCGGAAATGTTAGATCTGGTCTCTGGCTTTAAAATTTGTCGGCCTGTGTAATAGAAATAAACATTAATTATAATAGAAGTAACAATAATAGTTCATTTATTAATATCTAAAAGACTCAGTGCACTCATCGAAATTCAATTTCTATGAATGAGTCAATTTAAAATTGATTGAATATATGCTTGTATTTGAAAGATAAGTTCACCGTCGCACAGTTTGGAACCAATGATCATTGAACCTGTGGCTAACGAACAGTGACAAATGATCAATAACCTATGACGCTTAAGGATAATATGATGACAATAAACAATTTATTGCTAATAACGTATTTTAAACCTATTATTATTATCGTATGCATTTATGAACATAAAAATTCACTGTCCTTCAAGAAATAGAGAGCTAATTACTGAGAAAAGATTTCTGGCTATCAAGCAATAAATATTCATGATTGTTTGAACAAACTCAATAGAAGAATCGATCATGTGGCTATTTCGCAATACCTAAACTTCGTTTATTGCAGCAATTACCTTTTAATTACACATTTAAAAAATTTTTTGATAAACTTAGATAGTGTATTGTTCGCAAAAAATTAGAAAATGTCCTCTGATCAACGATTGCAGGACAATGATAATAATTTGTCAGTGCTAAAGAATTTTTAGTAAATTCCACACGAGAAACAGAAAACCTAATTTGCAAATGCATGACGAGAGAAATTTGTTTATAGCATTGTTAACCTTTTTTCGAAAAAGAAATATCATTACTTAAACAGAAACATAAATGTGTGACCTTCAGATTACATCATGTACTTCTCTTATCTAGAAACTTGTCTCTTAGTAGCATATCACCAGAAGACTTTGTCATCGAAACTATCATGCGTTGTCAGCCATTAAGATACATTTAATGACACAGAAGGGACACAAAAAAATGCGGTTGCTTAAAAAGAACATTCTTTGATGTCAACAATATTTTTCTTTATTAAACTTATGCTTAACTCGAGTAACGATATTCTTCATTTTTAATGCCTTCGAATAGAGAAGATGGTACGGTTTAGAATATTTTTCGCGATACTTCTCGCTGCGGTTGATGCGCAAAAAATCAAAATTATGTGAAAGGTAAAACGAACATGGTTCATCTCTTTGAATGTGAATTCGAATATATTGCCAAAGAGTGTTCAAGTTTCTTATTCAAGTTCAGCTTTTAGGTTTTTGATTTTTCCAAATATAAGCATACTATAAAATAGGAACTAAAATGTATACATTCAAGTGCAAGGCCCCCTGTTTTCAAATTTTCAAACCATTAAGAACATGTGATACTGAAAAAATTATTGATTTTAGCATTGTTGGGTTCCCACAGCTTTTAATACTGAGTAATTGCGTGACGGAAGAAAATATCGGATCGCTTATGAAAAAAGTCGGTCTTTTTCAAATAAATATTTCAAGTTTTATCTTCGGAGCGAGAACTAAAATAAAATAATGAGTTTTTGAGATGTAGTCTGTTAAAAATGTCTGAAATTCTCCAACAGTTCTACAATACAAGCGTGAGGCAAAATTTCAAATACGGTATTGTAATGACGAAATTCCAATGCATGTATTATATGAGTCGTAAAGTGTGAATTCACCGTCAAGCATTCTAATACATGTATTGTAGCGCTTATGGGTCGAAAATTGTGCACGAGGAATTCACGGAATCAATGCTATTCGCAGAATTTAAGAAATTGACGGAATTCATGGAGTTTATGGAATTCATGGAATTCACAAAATTCATGGAATTCTCGAAATTGTCGGAATTATTGGAATTGAAGTAATTCACGAAATTTATGAAATTCATGAAATTGATAGAATTCATGGAGTTCAAGGAATCCATGGAATTCACTAAATTCACGGTATTCCCGGAATTAATGTACTTAACGGAATTCACGTTATTTATGGAATTCACGGATTTCAGGGAGTTCGAAAAAGTAGTGGTATTCAAGGAATTCCGTGAAATCCTCGAATTCCATGAATTCCTCAACTTCCATGAATTCCTTGAATTCCTGAAATTATTCACATTTCAGTTTTAGTTTTTCGGTGCAACATTTTATCCAGCTTGTTAAATTAACCAAATTGTTACATTTTCAAACTACGACGAAGAATGTTCCACCTAGTGATTGGAAAAAAAATTAGTTTCATCGACAAACAGCTGCATTTATAACAAAAAGGTAGAAGCTGCAAGTCAAAAACACGAGTTATTTGAAATATAGTTGAATTTTCAACTGAAAATTTTTCACCAAAGAAAATGAATTTTCAATTTTCAAGCCAAAAAGAACATTTTTGCAGGAGAAAGTTAAATTCTCAATCCAAAATACAAAAATACAAGATACAGATATTCAACAGATTAGTTCAAGTTTCAACAAAATAATTAAGTTTCCAATAAAATAGTTGAATTTTTAATAAAAAGATTAATTTTTTTAAATTGTTGATTTATCAACTAAAATTATGTATCTGATAAAAAAAATGAATTTTTAACAAATAAATTTAACTTTTAACTAAATAGTTGAATTTTTAATCAAAAAGATAATATAGTACACGCTTTATATTTCAACCAGGAAAATATTTCAATCCTAAATATAAAACAGTTGCATTCAACCAAACAGTTGAATTTTCCACCCAAAAATATAAATTATCTAGCAAAAATTTATTTTTAACAAAGTGGTTGTATTCTCGACAAAAATAATAGATTTTTTAACCAGAAATTATAATTTTGCTACAAAACCGTTAAATCTTTAACCCAAAAATGTAAATTTTCAACTAAATAGTAGAATTTTAAACCAAATACGATGAATTTTCAACTAAAAATGGAATTATTAAATTTTCAGTTGTTAAAATTAATTTTCAACCAAAAACCAAAAAGTAATTTTAATCAAAGTAGTTACCTTAAACGAAGTAGATGGATCTTCAGCTAATAAAATAAATTTTTAACGAAGTAGTTTAACTTTCAAACTCACACTTAAATTTTTAGTAAAGATGTTTAATTTTCATACAAAAAATACGAATTTACAAAAAATTACATACTTTTTTAACGAATAATACATTCCTGGTTTAAACAATTCACTCAAAAATAAACATATTCAAATACAAATAGTTGAATATCGGTTCTATTTTTTAATTTAACAAAAAAATACTTGCATGCTATTACTTAGCTTTATTGAATCGTGAGGAGAACAGGGAAAAAGAAATAATTACTTTAAAAAAAATACCTAACCTATATTTTGACCCACTTTCAAAGCAAACTAGACCACAATTATCTACAGGAATATGAGTTAGTTCCATACAATGATTTTGAGCCAATAAAACGAGCTTTTGAAATTCGATACTTACGCCCTTTTGCACGACGACCCCTCAATAGCGCGCCTACGACGCGTGACTCTTGGTTCTCGCGCTTCGCGCTCGATACTATATTTACCTCGCGCTACGCGCTCGGTCTTTGTATTTCTTCCACATTTGCGCCCAGACCTTTCAAAATTAAAGCTCAAATCATCGACAGCTGTAATTTGGTGATTGTGACTTCTCTTTTGTTAAAGCTCCTTTGGCTCTAACGAACACATTCTCATCACGTATCTCGAGTAAGGTGAAACCAGGGAAGAGGAAGTAGGGGAAATAAGGGGCGGGGAGAAGGGGGAATTATGGAAGGGCAAGTATGGGATAATGAGTAAAGGGAAAGCGGGGTAAATGACGGGAAATGAGGTTAGGGGTAGCAGTGGAAGTGAGGAGAGGAGAAGAAGGGAAAGCGTTGGAAAATGAGGGGAGTGGAAGTGAGGGCAAATGAGGGCTAATGAGGGAAGAGGAAGTAGGGAAAATGAGGAGTAGGGAAGTAAAGGAAAGTGATGTAAGGAAAAGTAGCAGAAGCGTTGGAGAATGATGGGAGGAGAAGTAGGGGAAGTGAGAGGGAGGTAAGGAAAGTGGAAGTAAGGGAAATGTGGGAAAGGAAAAGTAGAGCAATTGAGAGAAAATGAGGAGAGGGAAAGAAGAGAAAGGGAGAGTGAAATAGAAAGTGCAAGTTGGGGAAATTATTGAAACTAAGGATTGTTAGTGACGGAGGGTAGTAAGGGAAATTAAGAGAGGGCTAGTAGGGTAACGAGGGTGAGTAATTGAGAGCAAATGTTGACCGGGGAACGGAAAAGGAGTGTTAGCTGGCGAAGTGCGGAGAGGGGGAAGTAGTGATGAAAGAAGTTCGGAAGGGTGAGGTAAAGGGAGGGAAAGTAGGAGAGGATAGGGGAAATTTGGGTGAGTATGGGAGTAGGGGTGGAGAGTGTGAGTACTGCTTGAAAATTTATCTTTTCGGTTGAAAGTTGAACTCCTTTGTACTGTACGTTTTAACGTTTTTTTTTTTTTTTTTTTTTTCTGAATGAACGAATTTGAGACAGTGTTGTCAAAATTTGGTGGTGGGATTCTAGTTTATTTTTAATTTCCAAAAATTACAGAGTTTATCAAAAGATAACTAGAATTATTTAGCCGTCGAAATTAGAAATTTCTTTGGATAAATATTATACTAAATTATGAATTTCTTATATGTATTGATTCATTTATTTATTTATTTATTTAAGCTTCAATGCTTTGTAATTAAAATAAGTGGAGATTATAGAATAGGGTGGTCCAAAAATGCGTTGGAATTTTTTTTTTTTAATTTGTGTACAGACCGCCTGGAAATTTATTCGAATCCACACAAATATGAATAGATTTTTTTGTTTCGAAAAAAGAAACACGTGTTTCCCACAAAAAAAAATACATTTTTTTAAATTTTATTCAGAATCGTCAATATCAAGTGAATCGCTAATTATGATTTATTTGCGGTTTTTTAAATGTAAATTGTTTCTAATACATAAAATAATTCTTTATACTAATAATTATATTTCTAAATATAAATTTCTTAAACAATTTATTATTGTTTTTAACAATTTTCTCTTAGAATGGAGGCAGAAACTCGCAGTTTTTTCCAAAAATTTCCACTTTTTGTCCAGTTTTCAATGAGAGTGAGGTAATAGTTGATTAATTTCAAAGAAAATAATTGTTCATATAATTTATCATTATTGGTAATAATATTGTTTTTGAATAAGAATGCTAGAAAATTGCGATTTTTTCTTAAATTTTTAACTTTTTGACCGTTTTTACTTAAAGTGAGTTAAGATCCAAGTAGATTTAGCAAAAATAATTGTTCAAGCAAATTATTATTGTTTATAGCAATCTTCTTCTGCATTGATACGAGATAGTTGCTGTTTTTTGTGACATTTTTAACTTTTTATCTAATTTTCAATTAGAGTAAAGTAATAATTGATACAAGTTGACCAAAATAATTGCCTCAACAATAATTGTGTCAAGAATTTATTCTTATTGTTAATAATGTTCTCTTTGCTTAATGATAAAAAGTTGCGTTTTTTCTGAATATTTTAACTTTTTGTCCACTTTTCACTTAGTGATATAATAATTAATGTAAGTTAAAACAAATTGTTGTTCAAACAATTCATTATTGTTTATAACTATCTTCTCTTAGATAAGTACTAAAAAGTGGCTTTGTTTTCTGAAAGGCCTAACTTTTATTTACGTTCTTAGTTATAAGGAAATAATGAATAAACATTAGAGAGAATCATATTTTAAACATAACATTATGAAATGATAATATTATTTAAAATAATAATAAATTTCTCAGAAAATTAACTTGGTTAACCTTAATTAATTATTCACCTCACTCTAATTGAAAATTCGAAAAAAGTGAAACATTGTTGAAAAAACTGCAATTTTCTAGCATTATTCTAAAAGAAAATTGCTAAAAACAATAATAAATTATGTAAACAATTTATCTAAATATCTAATTATTCGTATGAAGTATTATTTTATTTACTACAATGAATGTACTAAAAAAAACCGCAAAAAATCATAATCAGCGCAAAAAGCTCGCAAATCCCATTTTTTCACTTATGGGGTTTTTTTGGGACTCTATGAAACAGACTTACAGGAGTGATATTTGAAAAGTAATATTTTATTTGTATTATATCGCTAATTGTGATCAAAAATATTGAGTTTCAAAAAAATTCACCTAATTTTGACGATTCTGAATAAAATCATGAAAATTCGAGAACAAAAAAAAATAATTTCGACCACCCTATTGTAGACGCATTTGTAAAATGATTCTCAGAAAAATAAATAGAGGATTTGTCCAAAATCTTGTTTTTTCATTTCCATATCCTCTTAGTATGCACGTGATTTCATTTTTGCAGCTGAAACGGTTCCAATTGGAGTGCATCATATTGCGCAATATACTCGACTGAGTAATCGCGCACTGCAGCCCTTCCGATTCACTTTTTCTTCAAAATTCGTATCTTAGTGTTGAAAATTCAACTGAAATCTTCTTTGGATGAAAATTTGTCTTTCCAATTTGAAAATTCATTTCTTTTATTATGAATTGCATCCTTCTTGAATAAAAATGCAACTTTTTTGTTCGAAATTCGTCTTTTCGAGTTGGAAATTTAAATATTTACGTAGAAAGTGAAAAATTGGGTTTTGCGAGTTTTTGGCGATAATTATGGATTTTGTGCGTTTTTTTTTAATTGTTTCTCGTACATAAAATATTACTTCATAATTAGATGTTAATATGAATTTTTTGAACAATTTTTTTGGAAAGTTTCTCTTAAAATAGAATTAGAAAGTCATTGTTTTTCCCAATTTTTTAATTTATTTTCAATTTTTCAGTTGGAATAAAACAATAATTTATTCAGTTTATCATAAATAATTGTTTAAGCCATTAATTGTTATTGATAATAATATTCTCTTAGAATAATGCTAGAAAGTTATTGTTTTTCTAATATTTTACACTTTTTGGCCACTTTTCAACCAAAGTGAGATAATAAATAATTTAAGTGGACAAAAATAATTTTCTAAATAATTTATTATTATTTTCAATATCATTCTCTTTGAATAGTTAGAAAGTTGCGGTTTTTTTCTAAAATAAACTTTTTGTCCACTTTCACTTTTGAGCGAGATGATAATTAATACAATTTACCGAAAAATTATTTTTTAAACAAATTATTGTTGATAACTATCTTCTCCTATAATAATGCTGCACAGTTGCAGTTTTTTTCTTACATTTTTAACTCCTTGTCCACTTTTAACCTATTGAGGTAATAATTTATGCAAGTTAACAAACATGATTGTTTAAACAATTTGATATTGCTCATCTTCTTTCCGACTATTTAATTTTTTAAAGTTGAAATTTAATTATTCAAGTTTTGGTTGACAATTTATCTTTTTTAGTAAAAATTAATTTTTTTCTTAAATTCAACTATTTCAGTTAAAGATTAATTGTTTTAGTTGGAAACTCTAATATTTGGTTCAAAATTAATTTTTTGAACTAAAAATTTTATTATTCCATTTTCGGTTGAATTAATCTTTTTATTTAAAAATTAATCTTCTTGTTCAAAAATTCGTCTTTTTGGTTGAAAATTCAAGTGTCCCAGTTGAAAATTCATGATTTTGGTTTAAAATTTAACTATTTCAGTTGAAGATTCATAATTTTATTTAAAAAATTATCACTAAAATGATGAATCTTTAACCAAACAAATTAATTTTTAACCGCACGGTTAAATTTTTAAGCGAAAAAACAAAGTTTCAACCAAATAGTTCATTTTTTCACCAAATAAATAAATTTTCAACTAAAAAAAGTAAACCCACAACCAAAAAAATTATTTTTTAACCAGATAGTTAAATTTTTAACCGAAAAGATGAATTTTCAACCAAGAAGCTAATTTTTGAACAAAAGGACAAATTATTGATAAAATACATAAATTTTTAACCAGTTTAATTTCTAAATTAAAAATATAAATTTTCAACCAAAAATGTTATAGGTTGATTTCCAGTTCAATAAAAATAATAAACTGAAAACAAAATTTCAACACGATAGTTGAATTTTCAATCATAGAAATTATTTTTAACTAAAAAAGTGGATCTTCAACAAAAATAATTAGTTTTCACCAAATTATTGCAACTTTTAACCAATTAGTTGAATTTTAAACTAAGTACTTGAACTTGATACAGAAAAGATGAATTTTCAACCGAAAAGATTTATTTTCTACCAAAAAGATGAATTTTCGACTAAAAAAATTTAATTTCATAACCAAAATTGTAATGATTAGTTAAATTTTTAGATAAAAAAAACTAAAAAACGAATATTTAACTAAAGAGATAAATTTTAAACAAAAATTAATTTTTAACAAATTATTTCAACGTTCAGCCAACTAGTTAAATTCTCAACGAAAAAATATGAATTGTCAACGAAAAATGTAATTTTCAAATCAAAAAGACGAATTTTTAACCAATAAAGATCTTTTAACTAAGAAAAAAGAAGTTTTAAACAAATAGTATAATTTTTAATCCAGAATGATGAATTTTTAACAAAACAGCTTAAAATGAGTACTTGTTATTTAAACTTTTTTTTCAAAAACTAACAACATGATACCGATGACGCAAGGTCCAGTGTCACAGGCCCTTAGACTAATTCCAGCTAATTTTGAGGGAAAATTAATTTTTCAATAATTGATCAAGGTACGTGGTTTCAGGATTTTTTTTGTCAGCATGGCGATTTGTTATTACCCTGAATGCAAACAATCATTCCTAATTGTTTCATCAATATCCGCGATGACGCAAGGTCCAGTGTCTCTTGTTTTTAGACTATTATTGGTTGTTGGATGGAAATTTACAACACAACAGGCGAGGGGTTCCTTATTTTTTTTTAATATCCGCGATGACGCAAGGTCCAGTGTCGCTGGCTCTCAGATTACTATTGATTATTGGGCAAAATTTAACAACACAAAAGGCGAGGGGTTCCTAATTTCGTATCAATATCCACGATGACGCAAGGTTCAGTGTAGCGACACTGGACCTTGCGTCACCGTTCTTAGACTATAATTCATTTGATTAATACGTATATCATCGAAAAATTTATCTCCAGTTTTGGTCGCGACAAGCATAACTGAAGGTACTGCCGCCCAGGTACTTGAGATTATCGGAAATATTTAGTGGGATCCTATGAGCGGAATAGTAATGAGTGCTGCGCCTGCGACGCGATTTGACCGTAAGTATTAACGCAATCCATTAGATTTGTGAGGTGGTGTATGTGTAGGTAGCTAAAGGCGCCAGAACCGGGTTTGAGGACTTCGACATAGAAGGGCGGATTTGTATGCTGCGGCACGTATTTGCAATTCACCCTTTCCCCCTAAAACCACGTTTTACTGCTCCAGAACCCCCGCACGTTTCAACATCGTGTGTGGCTATTGTTTGTTGTGAACGCACCCAGAAGGTGGAAGTGGGAACGAGCCAAATTCAACTTTTTTTCACACCTTTTCCCAATTTAGTTGTCGGTGATACTTTTCATCGAATGAATAATTATTTGGTGATTAGAGTTGGGCAGCGACTTGTTACAAGGAGCTACCGTATTTACCTGGATATAAGCCGCACATTTTTTTTCGTTTTCAAGAGCTCGAAAATTGGGGTTCGGCTTATATCCGGGTGCGGCTTATATCCAGGTGTGGCTTATATCCAGATGCGGCTTATATCCGAGTGCAGCTTATATGCGGGTGCGGCTTATATTCGGGTACATTAATCTTATTTCGGACTTTTTTACCCGAATATAAGCCGCAACCGGATATAAGCCGCACCCCAATTTTTCGAGGTCTTGATAACGAACGGTGCGGCTTATATCCGGGTGAATACGGTAAATTCCATAAAAGTTACGTTATTTGTAACTCTTTGGGTTTCTTCGTCTTTTTTTATTGAAATATTATCAAATATTATATTTTTCGTTGAGAATTCATCTATTTCGGTTAAAAATTTATGCATTTTCTTAAAAATTAAACTGTTTGATTTGGTTGAAAGATAAATTTTTTGTGAAAAATTCATATTTTCGTTTTGAAAATGCAATTGTTTTGTAAAAAACTCGTCTTTTTGGTTTGAAGATTCAACAATTTATTTGTAATTATTTTTCTTTCCTTTTTCAAAATTCGGCTTTTTCATTTCACAATTATTTTTTTTTTCTAGTAAACAAATCTAATTTTTATTGGTTTAAAATTCAATTATTTTGATAGAAAATTCATTTGGTTTCGTTGAGGATTCAAAAATTTTGTTGAAAATATGTCTTTTTTGGTTGAATTAAACTATTTTGGTAGAAAGTTCAACTAGTTGGTTAAAAAATAAGGAACATTTTTGTTAAAAATTCGAGTCTTTTTTTGTAAAATATTGATTTTGTTTGGGAAATTCATCTCTTTTTGTAAAAAAAATTGTGAATCGGCTTCAGCTATTTTTTGAAAATTTGTCTTTTCAGGTGGAAAAAAAACTACTTTTTTAAAAGTTTACGTAATTTGTTAAAAATTCAGATATTTGGTTCAAGATTCGCACTTTTAGTCGAAAATTCAGCTCGTTGAAAATTTAATTATTTTCTTTCAATTCGCTTTTTTTAGGGTGGAAAATTCAAATATTTTTCTAGAAAATTGAATTTTTTATATAAAAATTTAACCATTTGGTTGAAAATTCATGTATTTTGTTCAAAAATGTAAGTATTTTGTTAGAAAGTCCAAATTGGATCGAAAATTAACTTTTTTTGTGGAAATTTAACTCTTTTGGAGAAAATTCGTCTTTTTGGATTAAAAATATTAGAAAATTTAATTATTTGGTTGAAAATTTGCGCTTTTATTAAGTATTTAACTTTTTTCTAGAAAATTCGTCTTTTTGGTTTAAAAATGGTGGAAAATTCTACTATTTAGCGAACAATTTTATTTTTTAATGGAAATTTTATTTTATTTTTTTTCAGATAATTCGTCTTTTTGGGGAAATTCCTTTACTTCAGCGTATATTTCCGTATCTTTCTAATAAATCGTACAATCAGAAAGATTTTTTCCAACTATATGAAAAGGGGAGAAAAAATAATCTTAGTCGTTTTTGGAACATATACATGATAAATTTTAAAAATAACTTTTAAATTGTTTAAAAATAATCAGTTAAAAAATAGTAGTGTTGGGAAGGAGGTATAGATTTTTTAGATTGATCTGGAATTTTCGTATTATTTATTTAAATAACACGTTCGTTCCGCAACACTGCTCCGACCCAGATTGCTGATCAATCTCTCTAGCGATCGCACTAAGTGAAGAGCTTCACAAGGTTTTTATGTGAGGTTCCTCACTTGAGCCCATTATTATCCAAGGTCTTTTGTTTCAAGCGTCATTCACTCTACTCACATTGTCTTTATAGACTATTTGTCGCTACACTTTTCTGTCCTGTGACACTTCTCTAGCTTCCTTCACGTCCATGCATTTTTTCATGCAAGCTCTCGTGTTTCTATGGCTTCTTATTTCTCTTCGGATTAATGTCTCATGCTGAGAAGGTCACCAGCCTTCAGCAGCGTTATATTAGATAGGAGTTCATATGTTCATATGTTCATATGTGTCGTACGTTGTTTGGCTGAAAAAGTTAATTTTCGTTTCCTCTTTTGGATTTTCAATTTTCATCCAAAATGGCTGGCTAACGAACTTGACCTTTCGTTTACGAGACTAAAAGATTATACCAAAGGCCAATGCAATAGGTCAATTCATTCGAAAGTTATCGTGCTCACAGACAGACATACACACATACATACATACATACAGATTCGTAAAAACCTGTTTTTCGGGTTCAGGGGGTCTCAAAACGTGGACATTTGACAAAAAACGGGGGGGTCCAATTTTACTCAATCCTAATACCTTCTCTGGATGAGAATGTAAAAATGCGAATTTCCAAGTACCCTGAGCATTAATGATGGTTATTTTATTGTTTTAATCGTTACAAATAGTATTGAGGACATGAAAAAAACTAAATATTTTGAAAACCCACACACAAGATAAAAAAAAAATAATCAAAGTTTTGATGAGAACGTGCCCACTACTCGGGCCGATTTTTTCACTACTAATGTTATTTTTTATGAATAAAACAGAAACTACACATCCTATCAAAAAGTGGCCAAAAACAAATTTGTAGATATTTTTGGAGTGCACAGTTTTTTTTTATTCATCATTTGTCGTATCTTGCATAGTTTGACCGTGGAATTAAATTTTTATTTTTCATTATTTTTTGTGCAATAAAAATGAGAATTTTCGATTTTTCAAGAAAATTCGAAAAGTCGTTATGATAATCCTGTAGGGCGTGCAAAAATTAAAACTTTTTTCGCGACGACTTTTTTCCGTGTCTTGCGTTGTTTGGCTGAAAATTTTATTTTTCGTTTCCTCCTTTGTATTTTGAAAATGCTGTAAGTCTGAAAATTTTCAATTTATCAAAAAATTTCAGTGGAATAAATGGTTTGAATTTTTGAGTGCAATAAACAGCCGCACATATAGTTGTCAAATTGTAAAAGAAATGGCCTCAAAAATTGTCAAAATGCGCTCACTTTTTGAATTTTCATCCAAAATGGCTGGCTAACGAACTTGACCTTTCGTTTACGAGACTTGGAGAGTATACCAAAGGCTAATCCAATAGTTCAATTCTTTCAAAACTTATCGTGCACACAGGCAGACATACATACACACATACATACATACATACAGACACACATACATGCATACATACAGACACATTCGTGGAAACCTGTTTTTTGGGTTCAGGGGGTCTCAAAACGTGGACATTTGACAAAAAACAGGGTGGTCAATTTTTACACATATCTAATACCTTCTCTGGATGAGAATGTAAAAATACGAATATTCAAGTACCATGAGCATTAATGATGGTTATTTTATTGTTTTAATTGTTACAAATAGTATCGAGGGCATGGAAAAAATTAAATATCTTGAAAACCCACACACAAGATGAAAAAGAAATAAAGTAATCAAAGTTTTGTTGAGAATGTGCCCACTACTCGGGCCGATTTTTTCACTAGTAATGTTATTTTTTACGAATAAAGCAGAAACTACACATCCTATCAAAAAGTGACCATGAACAAACTTGTAGATCTGTTTGAAATGCACAGTTTTTGTTTGCATCATCATTTGTCGTATCTTGCATAGTTTGACCGTGAAATGAAATTGTTGATTTTTCATAATTTTTTGTGCAATAAAAATGAGAATTTTCGATTTTTCAAGAAAATTCAAAAAGTCTTTATAATAATCCTGCAGGGCGTGCAAAAAGAAACACTTTTTTTCGCTCTGTTTTTTTTCCGTGTCTTGCGTTGTTTGGTTGAAAATGTTAATCTTCGTTTCCTCCTTTGGATTTTGAAAATGCTGTAAGTCTGAAAATTTTCAATTTATCAAAAAATGTCGTGATAATAAATTGTTGGAATTTTTGAGTACTATGAACAGTCGCACATATCATTTTTAAATTGTGAAAAAAATTGCCTCAAAAATTTTCAAAATGCGCTCACTTTTTGAATTTTCATCAAAAATGGCTGGCTAACGAACTGGACCTTTCCTTTACGAGACTAAAAGATTATACCAAAGGCCAATCGAATAGGTCAATTCTTTCGAAAGTCATCGTGCTCACAGACAGACATACATACATACATAAATACATACAGACAGACGGGCACATTCGTAAAAACCTGTTTCTTGGGTTCAGGGGGTCTCGAAACGTGGACATTTGACAAAAAACAGGGGGGTCAAAAATTCTACACAAATCTAATACCTTCTCTGGATGACAATGTAAAAATACGAATTTGCAAGCACCATGAGCATTAATGATGGTTATTTTATTGTTTCAATCTTTACAAATAGTATCGAGCACATGAAAAAATTAAATATTTTGAAAACCCACACACAAGATTAAAGAAAAAAATGAAATAATCAAAGTTTTGATGAGAATGTGCCCACTACTCGGGCCGATTTTTTCACTCATAATGTTATTTTTTACGAATAAAACAGAAACTGCACATCCTTTCAAGAAGTGATCTGAAACAAATCTGTAGATCTGTTTGGAGTGCGCAGTTTTTGTTGAATCATCATTTGTCGTATCTTGCATAGTTTGACCGTGAAATGAAATTTGTGATTTTTCATAATTTTTTGTGCAATGAAAATGAGAATTTTTGATTTTTCAAGAAAAATCAAAAAGTCGTTATGGTGTTCCTGTAGGGAGTGCAAAAAGAAACACTTTTTTTGCTCTGTTTTTTCCGTGTCATGCGTTTTTTGGCTGAAAATGTTAATCTTCGTTTCCTCCTTGGATTTTGAAAATGCTGTAAGCCTGAAAATTTTTAATTTATCAAAAGATGTCATGATGATAAATTGTTTGAATTTTTTAGTACTATGAACAGGCGCACATATAATTTTCAAATTGTGAAAAAAATTGCCTCAAAAATATTCAAAAATGCGCTCACTTTTTAAATTTTCATCCAAAATGGCTGGCTAACAAACTTGACGTTTTCTTTACGAGACTAAAAGATTATACCAAAGGCCAATCGAATAGGTCAATTCTTTCGAAAGTCATCGTGCTCACAGACAACATTTCACGCCGTCAAGGCGGACGCGGACTTCTGAATCTCCAGTGTCTTCATAACCGAATTGTTCTAAGTACAGCTTATTTCGTTGCCAATAGCAGAGATCCTCTCCTAAAAATGGCCAGCAACCACGAGATGATTGATGAAGGAGCGTTCCTTTACAAAGCCGCAGAGCAAGCAGCCGAGACCCTTGGCCTGAATTTTAACATCAGAAGTGAGGAAAGTGCATTACTCCATCTAGATGCTTAACTTCTGAAAGCCGAAGTGAAGAAAGCAGAAGTTGAAAAATTCCACCAGCAGCTACTCGACAAGAAAATGCACGGAAATTTTCGCTGGAATGTAGAAAAACAGTTTTTGTCAAAGGAGCAAACTTTTGCTTTTCTCGGATCATCAAGGCCTAATTCAGGTATAGATGGTTTCATGTTCGCATGCCAGGACGATGTCATTTCCAGTTAGAAAACTGCGACCGCATTTTATGTCAAGAAGTTCCCAGCTACAGGTGCAGAGCGTGTCATGTACACTCAGAGTACCTAGAACACATACTATCTGGGTATCCCACCCATGTGGGAACAATGTATACCTACAGACATGATGCGGCCCTAAGAGTGATTTATTACCGTCTTTGTTGCTCTTATGGTGTTGTCCGCGACCCTGCCCTTCCGAACACTCCAAGGGAGATAGAGTGAACTTTCAAAAACGAGAAGTGCCAAATTTTTCTGGAACTATACGATTTGCGGACAGCAGTCTCCGTTGCACACTTAAGGCCTGACATCATTCTCCAAGACTTCGAGAAACGAACCATATTCGTGATCGAATTCTCGGCTCCGGCCGACTAGAACATCACTGCCAAGGAGAAGGAAAAGGAGGCGAGATATCAAGACTTTAAAAAGGAGTTGCAACGACTGTACCCAAAATATTCGGTTAAAGTACTTGTCCTTGCGATCGGTGCTCTCGGAGGTGCGAAACTCACTGGTTCGTAACCTTAAAGCCATACCCGCGTGCCAAAAATATGCCAAGACACTTACGAGTTGGATGCAGAAAGCTGTCATCCTTGGGTCACTTCGTGTCTTCAAGACACACGCGGGTTTCGCCGGCCTGGCGTCCTAATTTCATCATGCCACCCATCTCACGGTCGCGAGACGTGGCTGTAAGTGTGAGTTACCGCGCTTCTACTGGGAGCCGATGTCATTTTAGATGGCAGTTGCTCCCAGTGGGACCCTGCGGTGGTTGTTTGACCTTTTTTTTTTAATTCTCAAAATATCGACGCAGAAATGTCAAATTCCTCTGCTGACATTTTGTAAGCCGATCCAGCCGGACTTGATGCTAATGAGCCAAAAAGTCAACAACAATCAGTTGCAGGGAAAATTTTTGAACGAAGATCCCGGAAACGTTCTCCAAATCAAAAGAATTGGAAAAAAAATAAGCAAAAAAGTCAAGGCAATCAGGCCAAGCATACATTTCTATAAGTAGCAAGGAAGAAGTCTCTGCTCGGGATTTGAAACCAGGATGCAGTGAGACGTGCAGATTGAAATACAGTACAAAAATGATAGCAGAAGACAGAGTCAAAGTGTTCAAGGAACTGTGGTCATTGGATTGGCACTCGAAAAAATGGGCCTACTTACTGCGACGCGTAGAAGTAAAGCCTGTTCAGACGAAAACAACTGAGTGGCAATCAAAACAGAACGAATCTCGTTGATATAAATTTCGTGTTAATTCAGAAGAACACACAGTTTGCAAGACGATGTTCTTGTACACCCTGAGCATCAGTGAGACGTGGTTGAGAACGGCACTCAGAAAACAAGGGAGCGGAGGAGTTGTTTCAGCTGATGGGCGAGGAAAATACTGAAGACAACAATTGCCATAGGCATTAAACAAATAGCGTCAGAGAGCATATCATCATATTTTCGAAAGTACCTTCTCACTACACGAGAAAAGATTGCAGCCGCGAATATTTAGAACTCTATGCGTATCATGCTTTAATTTACAAAAAGTATTGAGTGTTCCTCGTGGTGAAACTTCAGCCTTCTACTACTCGCGTAAATTCGCCGTTTATAATTTCACAGTCTATGACTGTTCAGGACATGAAGGTTTCTGTTACGTTTTGAATAAAACTGTAGGGGAAAAAGGTTCGAACGAAATCGCGAGTTTCGTTTTGAATTAAATCGAGGAAAAGGTTGAGAGAGGTGTCAAAAAGTTTGTACTCTACTCAGTTAATTGCGGAGGCCAGAATCGTAATCGATTTGTATACAGTATGTATGTTCTCGCGTCGGCTCGTTACAATGTCGAGATTGTTCACCGCTTTTTGGAGGTAGGTCACACCCAAAACGAGGGTGACTCAATGCATGCTCTCATAGAGAGGCGAAGTAAGGGCCTCACAATTTTCACCCCCTCTGAATGGGTAAATGTTATCAAGACAGCAAAGAATGGGCAAAAACCGTACAATGTTGTGGAGGTAGGCCGCGAATCTATTTTTGATTTCAAAAGTCTCGGTAACAATCAGAATTGGGAAAAGAATTCAACAGGAGAAAAAGTTCGATTAGCGAACATTCGCGAAATCAAAACTGGTGGGATTGAAACGAATATCGTGCTTTTTAAGTATGAATTAGACGGTGATTCACATGAATTGCACTTGAAAAAAATGAGAGGTTGGTTCTTGAACTTGAAAAATTATAAGCTAGATTTAGCTTACACGAATGTTTTACCCATTTCTGTTGCGAAATTCAAAGATTTGCAAAAAATGTGTAAATCGGGTGCTGTTCCATCGAAATATCATGATTTTTAAAACGCGCTTCAATTTGCGAACAAAAATCAAACCAACGAGGATGATGAGTGATGTTACATGAGCATTATCTTATAAGATTCATAAAATTACTTCGTTGCGTTTCTAGATCTTTTAGGAGACTTTTTATTGATTTATCACAAGAATACAAAAATTAAATGTTTCATGAATTAAAAATATAATATAAATGTAATATATTATAAATATAATATAAATTTATGAATCTCAGATGTAAAAATTTTGTATTTCTGAGATTCGTAAATTAAATAAATTCGATTATCGAAAACAATAGTTTTAATGGAAAAAATACTTCGTTTTTTTTCTGATTATAATAAACAGTTAAAAAAAAATTTTCAGCATTTTAGAGTTTGTATAACACTTAACGTATATCTACTGACCCGTTTTAATTGTTCATGCTTGAAAAATCGATGTATAAATTGATTTACTATTTTTAAATCCATGTTGAATTTTGGATTGCTCCGTTCTAAAAAACAAATAAATAGAGTTACGACACATTTAAAACGCTATCAAAAGATACGACACTATGGGACTGGTGCTGAGAGTTACGATACTTTTCCAACATGACAACGAGATATGACAGATTTAACGCATTCGCTGGAGATACGTCGAAATGGCTCGGGACCGTCGACTTGTATATTAACACAAGTTTTAGCTCCGTCGGAAAATTTTCTTTCTACTCGTGGAGCATGTGTGCTGAAAAATGATGATTTACATTTTTTTCGAACATTTTTGGTCTTGGAGGAATGCAACTTCTTTCTTGTGCTTCAGACATAAAATGCTGTCATAAGCAATAAAAATATTGCGACTCTTGAAATTCGTGTATTTTCAATAGTAACATTCGTCGAAACGTCGGTTTTTAGAAGTCTTACTTCTTTTCTTATGGAGTATATATCACATTTTTAATAACAAAATAACAAGAGAGGTGAGATGTCTAAGAGCTATTAAACGTCAATACAAAATGAAAACTCGTCACCTTGGTTAAAAAAAAGCTAATGTAATCCTTATAAAAAAAATATAAAAAAATTACACTCCTAGAATTACTGGTAAAGAGCTATATAAAGTGCTATAGCTTAATTCCTTGGTTAACCATTATCTGGAGAACCAAATAACCTAAACAAAAATTTGGAACAAATTCAAAATCAAAGAAAAGTAATTATAATTTAATAATTTTGTAGGATATAATATATGTATGATTTAATACTTATCTGTCAACGAAATTCCAGAATGAATTCTATATACTGCTAAAGTCACTACTCCTGATGATTCTGGAAGAATTTCTTCAATTTATTACTTATATAATATAAAATTTAATTTTATATTAAAAATATTTTATTACTATTTTTACTGTCTTAAATCTTAATGAATATTACTACTTAAATTGAGTTGTTAAATTTAAATTCAAAAGAATTTCGCGGGCAAAATAACCTACAAGACAAGAATTCTTCGTATTCAATATAATACCTTTTATATAAAAAAAAGAGTTACATTATGAGCACATGAATAAAATTTTTCATAATTTGTGAATCTTATTTTACACATTAACAGTGTAAGTTATCCCTATGAATATAGAGAATTTTCGAAAAATGTGGAGAGTGAGCGCGCACCTGTCAGTTTCGGATTGAGATTATGTGAATCAAAACAAGCTTAAAAGAAAATTGAAACAATAACAAAATTTAAAAAGGAAATTGTTGAAATTATTTGCAAACAAAAAATAATAATTTTGAGAATTGGTAATTGAAATTTTTACCTGTAAATCATATTCCGGAAAGTTGGGTTCTTTTCCCCCACCGTGCAGCCAGTGAAGCTCGTTCAAATCTTCATTCCCATTTTGCCCTTGGAACGACCGGATGTTTAAGATGCTTTAATTGGCCGTGTTATGTGTCAGTAAAATATATCTGACAAATAATTTTAAGATCAAAGATAAAATAGTGAATAAGAGATCGTCATTATTATTTTATATTAAGAGTGTTATTTTTTCATAGAAAACAAAAAAGTATCTTGGTTCAAGAAGGTATGTTTAAAAAGACTAAAAAGGATAATTTAAAAAAAAATTGAAAACAACAAAAATAGGCTTAATTCGATAAAAATTCTTTTAAATTTTAGAAATATGTATCCTAGACATACAAACACAATGCATTCCTTTTTTATGTACATGACATATATCTATATACATTTTTCAAACTTATGTGAATTTTTTATAAAATTTTATTAATTTAAAAATAATTTACATTTTAGATTCTTTTTCTTTATTTTGTACTATTGAATGGTGTAAAAATACATGTATAAAACTACATTAAAAGTTTACTTCTTTAACCTAATTTTAAATTGTAAACAAATTTAAGGTCAATCGCTTTCTTCTCCTTTTCTTTTAATTTACGCCGAATTTAATTTCTCTTGATTGAATATTTAAAAACTGAGTTTCTTATTATCCTATAGCTGGCTGAAATAGATAAATGTAAGTGATTCATTTAGAATAAAGTTTAGATCCATATACTCATAAGTGAGGTTAAGTTACATCCCTTCATTGAATGGCAATTAGATCCATTTAGATTTTCTAAGAGTATCTGTTGGTTCCTGATGGTTTCTAATCGAGAGGCCACTTAGGAAAAATTTGCCACATAGAAAAATCTAAACGCATCCATATGGACATTTTCTGGATTGTTCCTGATTGGAATTCCAATCAGAAATTCAGTTAGCATCTGTATGAATCTAAATGGGCACTCATAAAGTTGCATTCTGGTTGGCATTCCAATCAGAACTTCTAATGGTTTCTAAATGAACATGCAAACAAAAATTTTCAAATGAAGCGCTAAGTTCCCATTTCTGTGTGGATCTATTTGGATCCTTATTGGCTCTACCACAAATGTGCTCTAATTGGCATTCCAATTAGAACTTCTAATGGTTTCTAAATGGAGATGCAAATAGGATTTTTCAAATGAAAAGCTAAGTTCCCATTTCCATGCGGATCTATTTGGATCCATATTGGCTCTATCACAGATGTGTTCTCATTGACATTCCAATCAGAAATTCTAATGGTTTCTAAATGGGCATGCAATTAGGATTTTTGAAATGAAACGATAAGTTTCCATTTGTATGTGGATCTGCTTGGATCCTTATTGGCTCCATCACAGATGTATTCTGATTGGCATTCCAAACAAAGCCTCTAATGGTGCATCTCTTCCTTCAGTTTTGCCCTTTAGTTAATGTATTAGCAAGTCTCCAGGGGATAAGGTCAGTAAAATAAAAAACGAAACTTGATCTTCAAAAAAGACAACGTTTCGAACCATGTGTGGATCCTTTTCAAGCCCGTTGAAAAATTTTTATTATAAGAAATATTATCAAAAATAAATAAAAAATACATATTTTAGTAAAAGCGTTGTAAACTACGTGAAAACTCACTTGAACAGATATTTTAATGTTGACGTACAATAACATTCAAATCTAAAAATTTCAAGCTACTAATTTTTGTCGTTATATATCTTAAAAAATATATAATGACAGGCATTGCTGATGAGTTGGTTGATCCTTCTCACCTCTTTTACTCCAATTTTCTTTCACTCGAATATCACAGGTCACTTTTATTCGTCTTTTCAACTATTTATCTCAGGTAAATACATGTTATATAGATATTACTCCCTGTTATTTATTACTACACTATTTACGTTTTCTCTAATTTAGACTTTTTGACACATCAAATATTGCTGAATGCACATGTTTTACTTTAAATGCTTATGTTTGTAATTCATTGTCCAAAACTTTTACGTATTTTGCAACTTTTTTACTAAAATATGTATTTTTATTTATTTTCGATGATATTTCTTGGGATAAAAATTTTTCAACAGACTTGAAAAGGGACCATACATGGTTCGAAACGTTGCCTTTTTTAAAGATCAAGTTTCTTTTTTTATTTTACTGACCTTCTTTTCCGGAGACTTGCTAATACATTAACTAGAGGTCAAAGCCTCTAATGGTTTCTAAATGGACATGCAAACAGGAATTTTCAGATGAAACGCTAAGTTCCCATCTCCATGTGGATCTATTTGGATCCTTATTGGATCCATCACAGATGTTTTCTGATTGGAATTCCAAACAGAACTTCCAAAGGTTTCTGAATGGAGATGCAAACAGGATTTTTCAGATGCAGCGCTATCATGACATTTTTTGAATATATAATTGAATGTACGTAGCCGTTAGCCAAACCCCCAATACCTACCCTGTCGCGCTATCCCAATAACTTCTATCTTGGATCCAGGTTCGACGATGTCATTTTTGGGTCTTAGTCCGGGAGCTGGGTAGGTTCCCGTGTGCATTAATATGTCCAAGGAAAAAAGGGTGATTCTTATGTATTTTGAGCTGCTGAATCCGAATATGTGGGTCCTTTTTGCGAAAAAATGGTACGTTTTGTTTAAATCGCAATTGTTTAAACAAATTATGAACAAACGATTTTTTCACCTTATTTCAGTAATCAGTTTAAAAACCCCACTTAATGCGCGAATAATTATTATTTTGCATTAAAGTATAGTGTTGGGTATACATTTTTTCCTTTCCTACTTCCTAACCTCAAATCACCACGTGGTTTCCAAATGAAAACAATAGCTTGGAGATTCTAGCATTAGTAATTGAAACTCTTCTCTAATTTCCTCGCAAGAATTTGGTAACTTGATTTTACATTTAAAGTTCACCGTATTCTTTACGATGAGCCTTAAAAGACAATCCAAGTTACCCGTATGAAAGCCGGGATCCGACCAGATTACCGTGACGTTTTCAGCCGGATCTCGGCCAGAATCCCCGGCCAGTGCCCGGTTTAAACTGGGGCTCTCCGGCCGGCTCTCTATCCGGCCGTCCATCAAGCCCTTTCTGAATCTCGCATATTTACCTCATTTTTGAACTCAAATATGAATAGTACAGGTCGAAATTGTCTCTTTCAAAAAAATACGATCTCATGATGTTCATCTGGGGTAAGAGTACCAATTCTTGACACCTTAGCCTAATTATTGGCATGCCTAAAACCGAAGTAAATTTATTTAATTTTGAATAAATATCTGATTGAGCTGGATAATTTATACATGCATCATATGGATGAAGGCCTAATTGTGTTTGATTTTACGTGCGAAATACAAGGAATAATAATGACAACTAATGATGACTTGAAAGCATTATTGCTTGTAATCCAAAAAGAAACTCAAGAAACAAACAAAAAATTGGAATCGGTTGAAAGTGATATAAGGACTTAAAAGAAGAAAATGTCCCAATTGCAATGTACGTCAATGTACAGAAAGAATTAGTGTATAATAATGAATTGAAGCATCGTGAATTAGAGCGTAGAAATAAAGCTCTTGAAAATAAAGTACATGCTTTCGAATCAAAAATCGACTATTTGTTGAACAAGGAAAGAGCCAAGAATATTCTTCTATTGAAAATAAAAGACACACCTTCTGAAAATGCGGATCTTTGAGCAACGATGAAGAAAACTTTGAACAAAGCAGAAGTTACCATAGCTAACAGTGACATCATACCTGTAAGAACATTGGGTAATCAAGAGGACTCAAGGCCAATATTGAATTCGTTTGAAAATGTGAATTGGAAATCTAGTATTTTTGAAAAGGCGAAGAGCTTCGGCTCTATGAATATTGGATTCTCACATGATTTTACGAAAGAGCAGCGAGATGAACGACGACACCAGTATAAAAAGCTTTTACAATGTAAACAAGTTCTCGAAAACCAAGGAAAAGCTTCTGTCGTCAAAGGCTCACGAATGAATAATCATGAACAATAACAGCTATGACCTCGCTGAAATACAAAAATATCTCAACAGTGCACAAGGAAATAAATTTCAAAATGAAAGCAATTACAAATCTGACAGTGACGACTCCTGCGCCTCAAGAATCTCCTCGATTAGCTGCAAGAGAGGACGAACACAAGAAATGTCAACGAAATTAGAAAAGAAGTAAAAAAATCTTAAGAGTCAACAACCCGAAAATCTGATCAGTCGTTTCCTTCAACCTGTCTCTTCCGCACCGATCCAACAGACGATCGCCAAAAATTCTTTTCTGGAACGCCAGAGGATGGAATAATCTCTCGGACCTCCTCTCGATTATCAATACCAACGACATCATTTGTCAGTGAAACATGGCTCACAACACCCCCACTCACCAAAACACGACCACTATCCACAAGACTCAATGTTATCTACAGACTAGCAACAAAGACGGAGATGAAGAGATAAAGAGGGCAAAGATGAAAACATACAGACTTTTCATTTTATACCAACTTGCACCAGTAAAGAAACTCTTCAACCTTCTGGAAAATAATAAACAGTAATAAAGGTAGACCTATTTCTGAAGAGTGCATTGATTTGGAGAGGTGGTATATGCTTACTTCCATTCAATATTTCCTCCTCGTGAGTACCCGGTTTCCCCTTTGTCTCTTCTGGATCTTTTGAACGAAGATAGTAATCCAACTTTAGATTCTCACATAACACCTGACGAAATTTTATTAAGCCTTAAAAAATCTAAGAACCACAAAACTTCAGGTCCTGACGGAATCTCATATAAAATCCTAAAAAATTTGCCTAGAAACTGGATTGAACATCTGAGCTCTCTTTTTAATAAAATTTTAGAAAAGGAGGAAATACCATACTCATGGGCTCAAACATATGCAAAAATGTTACATAAAAAAGGAGACAAGCACGGCCTGAATAATCCACAATAATACACAAATTGCGTTAGTGAATTGTATTATGAAGGTTTTTACTCAGATCCTAACAGAGCTATTAACGACATGATTGGAAAATTCAAAACTTTTACCCGAATTCCAAACTGGATTTCGAAAAAATCGAAACTGTTTAGATAATATTTTCTCTCTCAATGCCATGATTCAAATTGGTCTTAACCAAAATGGAGGCAAGTTGTTTGTGCTTTTTGTAGATTTTTGAAGTGCCTCCTCGTCGGTTTCACATAATATTTTATAGAAAAAAATTCACGCAATGGGTACGGGTAGCAAGTTCATTAAAATATTTATGGATCTGTATTCGAAAACTATTATTGCCGTAAAAGGAACTGCAGGTACATCAAGGTCTATATAGGTGGCAAAATAAGGTTTGCAAGGAGAAGTGTCTAGTCCAATCTTTTCCCTCCTTTTTACTGCTGATTTTGAGGAGTTCTTGAGAGCAGAGGGAATCAGAGGGGTTTCAATTGATCATTTAACTGAAATACTTTTTCTGGCTTATGCAGGTCACCTTGCTATCCTTGCAGATATGTACCTCTATACAAATGAAAAAATACTAAAATGTTTATTTAAAAAGATTGTAAACTGAATTACCTTATTGTAAATGTAAGAAAGACAAAGATTGTAGTATTCCAAAAAGGCGATTATAGACACAAAGGAAAATACGATCCCTTCCTCTACGGAGCACGACCAAAGAAAGGCAAATCTTGCTCAGGGTGCCAGTATAATCTCACTGGTAAATAGATTTAAGTTGAACTCATGGCTTCCAGTTAAAAAACTCTTCAAATTTTTAGTATCGAGTACATTATTGTAAGGAGCACAAGTATGGCGTCTTAGATACCTAGATGAAATAGAAAGGATACAGACTACGTTTCACAAAAAAAATATTACTTGTACCTGAAAATACTCATGGTTATGCAGGAAGATTAGAGACTGGCTCATTTAAACTAGCAACTAACGTTTTCAAAATGATTCCAAATAAGATAGAAAAAATACTGAGTATGGAAGACGATCGATACCCAAAGCGATGTTTTTTTAAGATTAAAGCGTCTAGCTGAAACCTCTTCCTCTGTGAGCAAGTACAATTGGTGTTTACATGTTCATAGTTTATTCGAAGCTTTCGGGGAAAGAGCATTTTGGGATTCCTTGTCTTTAATATCTCTTCAAAGTAATAAACTGCATTTAATCTACTCTTACGAAACGTATTTACACTCCGAAGATCTACGCAGACTTGAAGTCTTGGGGACATACCATCTCATATGCGGCAAGTCTCTGCGGCATGTCAATCTAGCGGCTTCTCTCCCTCATGGCATTTCTCTCATTGAAATCGATATTTTTGCGGCATCTTTACACGATCAGTAAGAGGATCTCTCACACCTTCACCTTGTACCAGTAACGCATCAAGGTGGACACGCAGACATATACTTTGTTCGACGATATTTTCCGATAACCTAGGCAGTTGAAGGAATGGTTAAACTTCAATTATTTATCAGCTTTCATATATCAATATCCTTCACCCCCACTCCAAAGCAACATTCACTAATACTTCAAGCAAAAATCCATGCACTAATACTACACGCAAACAGCCATGCACTAATACCACAAGCAAATAGACATTCACTAATACTACAAGCAAAAAGCCATGCACTATAAGTAAAAAAGCCGTGCAAAACTATCACGCACTAATATTACAAACAAAAAGACATGCAAATGTATATTGAGCACTTACCTTGGATTCTCTCTCCGGGCCTGGTGTATTGTCTTCTGGACCGCTCGATGATACTTGCATCGAACGATGCGAAGGAATATTCAGCCTCCGTTTATGCGGACCTTTTATAGGATGCTATCCCCGCTCTTCACTACTCTCACTTGAATTCAGAGTCTGCGCAAAGAATATATATTCTATTGCGCATGCGCCAAATCTTCAAGAAAATCTAACCGTCGAGTACTGAGGGACGTCATCAGTTATTTACACACGATTGGTAAGATAGGCTCCTGATGTAGCGACTGAGGCTCAGTCTATAGCTGAGGATGCGTCTTTTAACGGCCGATGGTAATTACCTGTGTTTGGTAACGCAGCCTGGTACAGAACCTTAAACTTAACATGGAACAGAACCTCATAATGCTTACTTGGCAAGAATCTCCATTACCAACCTCACTGTTGAACCTACTTAGCATGGAACATAACTTCAAAATTACCGACCTCTCTGCTTTACAGACCGAAGGTGCAATGCTATTGCAGCAGGAATCCGCATTACCAACCTGACTTTGTACTTGGTCGGTGTTGTCAGATCAGTTGGTGTCAGTAACTTGCGACTCTCTACTTTACCGAACTATAGTAAAATGATAATATTAAAAATTACCGACCTCCCTGTTTTTCCTACTGATGGTAACATTGTTCCCTATCTTACCGGCATGTAGAAAAAGGAGCATGTAAAAAGTTACCGACCTCCCTGTTTTACCGACTGATGGTAATGCACTGTTTTGCCGATCAATGGTCACTTAGCACGGAACCGAACCTTATAATGATAACTTATCAGGGATCCAACTGATGATATACCGACTGCCGGTAACTCGCGACGGTAGCCCCATCTGTTGTCACATTAGGAAACTGCCTTGATAGTAATACCGACTTCGGTAACTTGTGGAGGTGGCGCCATCTGTTGTAACATTAGTAAACTGAATTGATGATAATACCGACTGTCGGTAACTTGCGACAGTGGCGCCATCTGTTGTCATATTAGGAAACTGCATTACCGACTGAGATCACTTACCGACTGCCGGTAACTAAGCATGGAACAGAACCTGCTTGGTCGGTAAGTGGCCCAGATGGTTATGTTCTACGGTGACCTAGAACCCGTATAGCCCTACTACTAATAAATAATAATAAAATATTAAAATAATTATTGCAATATGCAGAGAAACTGTGAATAAATGATTTATTTTTAACCACTTATATCGAAATATTTGAGAATTGTGATGTTTGTCAGAAATTATCATATTTCATAGAGCGATATTTAACAATGCTATAATTAAACGTGAATAATTTCATTATATTGTTGTGTATTCATCATGTTATTTCAAAAGATAATAAAAATATACAGCACGCTGATTAGTGGTGATCTAGCAACAGAAAGGTCGAAAAAGTTAATAAAGTTCAATATATTATAAAACACGCAGTTCACCACTTATGGGTAAGAATTATAATGCTTTGTTTAATACTCATTCCTTGAAGTGTTTCTAATAAAGACTTAAACCTTTTATTTGACCGTGATTGTACATTTATTCACATCTTATTTTCATATTTTTAAACATAGCACTTTTCACATAACGTTAATTAAATGACAAAATTCATGTCTACGCAGTACATGTCTTTAATTAACCGATATCGCTCAAATTAGCAGTGTACCATTTTTACGGGCTTCAGTTCCAGTTTCAATTTGAGTTTCAATGGTTGAAATGACAAAAGTTAGTAAATAACTTTTTTACAAGTATGAATTTGGCCTACGCAATGGCTCATGACCTATGGCTCTATGATATATCATTCATGAATTTAAATTTGAAACTCTACACCTTAGATTTTAGATTAAAAATTTTTAATATTGGCTGTTGTTTCAGTTGTAATATTGCTGTTGTTTCAGTTGTTTAAATTTAATCGATTCCAGTTTTAAATAATTTAATTTTGAAAGTTTCAAGTAGAAAGCTGACCAGAAAGTAAGAATTAAAAATTTATAGTTTGGAGTGATTTGAAGATGGGGAAGACATACAACTTTTATAATTTTTGGAATAATTCTGGTTCGATTTTCTCAAAAATGTCAGTTTTTTTTACAAATTTTTTAATAGCTGGTATTACAGACTTTAGATTAAAAAATTTTAATATTGGATGACGACAAAAATTTACATCAGCAAATATAATTATTCAGGCGTCGGTGAAAGTTAAAAAATGATCGGATTCTTTAAAATTCATTTTATAAAGGTATTTCGTGTCACTGATTTGAAATTTTGTATTAAAATTTCAAAATTACACATGGTGAATCCAATATGAGGACCGAATTATTTATAAAATTATCAGACTTCTTTGAAATTCATTTTATAAAGGTATTTTGCTTCCCTGATTTTAACATTAATCTGATAATTACAAAATTAAAAATAGCGGATTTAATATGGTAACTAATGGATTAAAAAATTTGTTGATATATTTGAAATTCATTATATAAACGAATTTTGAGTTACTGATTTCAAATTTGATGTTAGCATTTCAAAATTATAAGCGGCGTATTTAATATGGTGACCCAGAGATTTGAGGAATAATCGAATATTTTTTAAATTAATTTGTTGAAGGTATTTTATGACACTGATTTCATATATGATATTGATATTTTAAAATTAAAATTGCGATGAAGCGATTTCGAATTCCAAAATTTTTAGGTTTCGACGCCCTCTAGTAAGCATTTTGATTATTAAAATCATAGAATTTGCAAGTGAAAGTGACAAAATTACGAAATCGCTTCCAATTTTTTAACATTCTCATCAAAGAGAAGGTATTGATTTTATGTGAAAATGCCTTTCGTGGATTTCATCAAATGTCGACGTTTTGAGACTCCCTGAATCCGAAAAAAACAAGTCTTATGGTGTTGTCTATCTGACATCGTCGTTGTTGTCTGTATACCGGATATCGTTTGAACGACTAATAGGATTAGATTGTGCTTTGGCACGCAGTTTAAGGGACCAAAAAGAAAGATGAATTTGTATAATATGCTATTTTTTATGGAAATTAGAGTGTTACGTCTTTAAAAAAAACATAACTTACCTTGTATTTTTATATATATTGTGAGATAGTTCCTCGTTTTAGATTCTAATTAAAAACTAGAAAACTGATATGAGGATAATTATCGACTACAAAAAATTAATTCGACGTGAATTTAAGTTTTACAAATTTATCTATGTTTATTTAAACAGTTACAATTAAACGAAAAAAGAGAGGCATGTATCTCAATTCAATTTTCAAAATTATATGTGGATATATTTCAATTATTCAGCGATGTTTCGTCGTACGCTGTTGTTTTTTAAAATTATTTAAACGTCCTAATATGATAATGTTTTAATGATTTAGCAATGTTTCTTGATTCACAGATTTACAAATATTGCCGTGAAATGAATATTTGAATTCAATTTTTCAAAATGTCATGTACATATGTTTTAATTATTTAGCAATTTGTTTTGACACGCTCTTCGTTTTATATGAAAATTTATTCAAACATTCCAGTGCAAATGCATGTTTATTGATTTTTATATTGAGAACTGAGAATCGGATCAGAATATCATTTCTTAAATTATGGGTATTAATTTGTTAATAATTTAGCGATGTATAATTGATGCTTAGATTCAAAAGAATGGTTGTGAAAGTACCCGCAAATGTCATTGTACAAAAATGATATTTTTTCAAATATATTAAATTACATATCGTGCACTTGAAATCTTCAAATGAGATTTCGCCATTTACTATTATTAATAGTAACAGTAAATTCTACGCTACATGGATTCACTGACTACATTCTTTGAGAATACAATTCCAGCAAGAATTTCATGGTCAAAAAATGTTGGCAAATAAATAGTTATTCGAAAATTGAGTATATAAGAAAAATGAATATGAAAGTTAGCGCGCGCACATAATAGTCTGGTCCTATAGATGAAAACTCGTAACCTCCATTGTAGTTTTATGGTGGGAACTTTCGTGGTAGTCGCCATTTTATAAGTCAGTGACCTCTTTTTTAAACGTAAAATTAATGGACCTAAAAGAGTAGATTTCTAATTTTATCGATCGCAGATAACTATTTCGATTTATGTATTTTAACTATTACTTTCTCTGTAAGTTGTTATGAAAGATATTATATCTTTGGTTGTTATGACTGACTTTCTCAATACACGGGGTAAAATAGAATGTATTTAAATTATTTTTCTACATTTTTAATCCAGTCGCAGATGTTCTTCTTTATCATGATATGCGCGTTATATTTCGGCCGATATTATTGTATGTATTATATTCTACTCGATTAGATTAGATCAGCCCTATGCATTGACGTTAGTTCACGCAGCTTCTTGGCGTAAGCTGAGTTGTAGGTGACGCTGGGTGACATGTAAACGTGAATTTGTCAACAAAGACATGGCAGATGTACAGACAAACTCTGTTTTTTTACTATTTTTATTTAATTAGAAAGTGTTTTGATAAATGATTTTAATTTTCAATTATTTGGAAAATTAAGAAGGAAAGAGACCCCCCAAAGGAAGAGAAACTCAAGAACACGGGAATAGTGGAAAAGAAAAAAAAAGCGGAAACCGGTGTATAGCTCCGGAATGTAGTTCGGGTTATGGTTCTAATTCTACGAAAGTAAGCGTTTTTCTTGTGCCAAAGGTGAAGAAAATGTCAAACTATGGCAAAAAGCAATACGAAGCGACGATATAATTTTTAAATCGGGTCATGAAGTGTGTCAGTTGTATTTTGCTCCAAAAGATATTTTATTGGAACGAGAAGAGCAGCTGATGGATGAACTGATGTCTTCGAAGTAGTAAGTTTATAGTGTTTATTTTTTATTTAAAAACTTATACAATTTATTTTCCTTGTTTTCGCATAAACTTATTTTAAAGTAAAGTGAATATTGTATTTCTAATTTTATTTGTTAATTGGATTTAGAGTTTAAGGATGTATTTTATACGCGGAGTTTATTTTTACTTGTATATTTTGTCCATTTAAATTGACCAAAAATATAAAAATAAAAATAGAAACTACATATTCAGCCTCCAAATAAAATTTAATAGTAAAATTAGAATTTCAATATTTAGTTTACTTGAAAATAATTTTAAATTAAATATATATATATTGTATTTCTAATTTTATCATTAAGTTGGATTTATAGGCTGAATACGTATCTTTTATTTATATATTTTTTCAATGTAAATTGACACTACGTATTCAGCCTCTAAATCCAATTCAATAATAAAATTAGAAATACACGATTTAGTTTTTTTTAATTTAAAATTATTTTAAAGTAAACTAAAGATTGTATTTCCGATTTTCTTATTAAATTGCATTTAGAGGCTGAATATGTAGTTCCTATTATTATTTCTATATTTGTTCAATTTGAATTGACAAGATATATAAGTAAAAATAAACTCCGCGTATAAAATACAAACTTAAGCTCTAAATCCAATTAACAAATAAAATTAGAAATACAATATTTAGTTTACTTTAAAGTAAGTTTGTATGAAAATAAGAAAATAAAAAAAATAAATTGTATACGTTTTTGAATAAAAAATAAATACTATAAACTTACTACTCCGAAGACATCATATTTTTTCCATCAGCTGCAACAAAATATCTTTCGAAGAAAAATGCAACTGACACACTTTATGACCCGTTTTTAAAATTATATCGTCGCGTCGTATTGCTTTCTGCCATAGTTTGACATTTTCTTCACCTTTTGGCACAAGGAAAACACTTTCGTAGGATTAGAATCTTAACCCAAAGTACATCCCGGAGCTATACACCGGTTGCCGCTTCTTTTTTTTCTTCACTATTCCCGTGTTCTTGATTTTCTTTTCTTTTGGGGATTCTCTTTCCTTCTTAATTTTCCCCATAATTCAAAATTAAAATCATTTGTCGAAACATTTTCTAATTAAATAAAAATGGTAAAAAACATAGCCTACCTGTACATCTGCTATGTCTTTGTTGGCAAATTCAGGTTTACATGACACTCAGCGCCGCCTACAACTCAGCTTACATGAGAAAGCTGCGTGAACTAACCGCAATACACAGACGATGCATAGGGCTGGAAATCATTCATGAAATCGTCTGTATTCAGAGCTACAATTTATGGAAATAATCAAGCTTTAGAATAATTTTCATAAACGTATTCATAGTTTGGCTATTTTTCAAAGAATGGGCACAATTTGTTTACGGTTTCAACTAAGAATGTTTTTCCAATGACTCTGGTCTACGTTGCTTTAAAAATTTAGATTTTAGCTTTTTTCAACTCATACACTAACTTTTTTTACAGAATTAACTAAGCATACCTTTCCAATGACTCTCTTGTATGATGCTTTGCAAATTTCCAAAAACGATTAATTATTTAAGCAATGATCATAAGCAAATTATGAGCTTGGACATTTTTCAACGAATAGGATTAATTATTTTAGGAAATCAAGAACGAATTTATTTTAAATAACTCTTTTGTACGGCATTTGGCAAATATACAATAATTATTAATTATTTCAACAATTTTCATTAACATATTCAAAGTTTGGCTATTTTTCAAGGATAAGGCTCAATTTTTTTACAGAATTAACTAAGAATATCTTTCCAATTACTTTTATGTTTGGTGCATTGCAGATTCTTAAGAATTATTAATTATTTAAAGAATTTTCATGAACGAATTAGGAACTGGGACATTTTTCAACGAATAGGATCAAGTAATAATAAATTGAATGCTTTCACGATGATTCATTATGATAAATTTAAATTTTAAAGCTTTTTCGGGTTTCAATCGTGTGCAAAACTACGAAATTTGCCGACGTTTCGTGAACATTGCAGTTCACTATTTATAATTATATATATATATATAATTATTTTTATAATTATAAACAACTTCAACAACAAATACCCCCTCGTGGGGGGTTAACTCATTCTTACATAATATCTTACTACATCAATTATTGTTTCAATTCGTACGATCACAGTAGCTACATTAATTCTTCTCAAACTACCCATTTTATAATTTTAAAAATCGCGTGCTTTAGTTTTTCTAATATGTAACTATTCAGCGCTATTTAGAAAAAATTATAAGTTAAATATTACGTAAGAAAGGGGGGCGGGGCCAAGAAATCTTATGTATCATCACGTTGGGGGGGGTAAATGGTAAAAATCGCCTTTACGTAATTAATGAATGGCACCTTACGCCTTTGGCTTAGACAAAATTTGAGATGGCTTATGGAGACCGCATGCCGCCACCGGAAAATTGTCCTTTATAACAGCAATAAGGATCCATTACGTTTTAACCAAAAAAAAAATAAAACTTGATAATACACAAAATATAAGTTATAGAAATATTTAAAAAAACAAAACATTTTGTTGTTTAATTGTTATGAAAATTATTCAGCTTTATTACCAGTCTGCGATTACTAGAAACTGAAACGAGACTTTATTCATTATTGTTTATATCACAAAGTGTTATTATTTGATTTTAAACTAGTTGACGCTAATTTTTTAACAAGCCTTTACATTATTCATGTACAAACTTCCAGAAGATTTTATTAAAAATTATTACAGATACAGCACGTTAAAGTATGTCCATTCAAAAATGCGTAATAACTTCTTAAGTATAAACATTTGAATAAAATTTTCCATATGAAAGTTGAAGTAGACCCAAAAAAGAAGTATCTTTTTAACTCTTGAAACTTGTTGATAAAATTGCTTTTAACAAAAAAAAAACAGATTTCTATTCTGGCTCTGAATTTTTCAATTTTTTTAATCGATATTTTCTCCACATTGATCAATTTGATCAAAAAATGTTTTTTTGTTTTGTTTTTTTGAGAAAAAATTCACCTCTGGGAGTAGTCCAACTTTTGTAAGAAGCTTTTTGCTGTGCAATTAATATTTTAAGCAAAATAAGCACAATTTTATTTTTCCTCATTTTTCCACGTAATTGTTAATTTTTTATGATAACAATTGATTGAATAAAAAAAGGATACAGGAAATTTCTCTTCGTAAATCGGTTTTCTAGCCGACCCTATATTTGAACTTTCGAAAAACTCCAAATTAAAACAGGACTATTGTATTCATTTTTAAAAAATACGAATTTCTCGAAATCTCTCCATTTTTCGGTGGGGGGGGGGGCACCCTACTTGTTCGCAATCAGCACAACATTTTACGTAATATTCAGTCAAAAAAATTCGACGGACCTAGAACGGCAAACATGATTACACCTAGCTCCTCCAGTATTACTTATTAGTTGGTTGTTGCAAAAACAAATACTAGCACTTGTAAATAGTGAAATTCAACTCTACAAACATCAAAGAACATTAAATTTACGTAATGTTTACGTTTCAGCAGGCAGAGTCGAAAAATCATTCAATTTTGACGATGTCTGTATGTCTGCCCGCTGTCTGTTTGGTTACCTGAATGTTGTTGCCACGCTAACTTTTGATGGATTTGTTAAATCGAATTAGCCTTAGAAATATTTTTAGGTTCCCAAAATGAAGGTCAACTTCGATAACCAGACTAATCCAACCAAAATTATAGATGTAGACAATGATATAAGTAGAATGACCTTTTTCTACATTTTTTTCTAGTATAGGTTATAATTCCCTACATTTGAAGCCATTGAACGGCGCAAGCTCTGGTGTTTCTGTGGCTTCTTATATCTCTTCGACTTAGGGTCTCATTCACACATTCCCACCATTCTTTCATCATTCGTTCTTTTTTCATTCTCTCAAGATACACAAAACGATCACAACAAATTTCTTTGACTCTTGTCAAATAGTGCTTCATCTGCCCCACATTAAAAAAAAATAGTTTTATTACTGACTTTGTCCATTAGCGTTTTACCGCATATACTGCGCAGAAATTGCATTTCAACCACGTTAACTTTACTCTCATCCTTTTCTTGGTAGGTTCAGGTCTCTCCATCAATCTTTCCTTTAGTAGTTAAATTTAAGGCCGATATCTCTCATACTTGTATTCTCTCACTGTCCCGAGATTCGCACCTTCTTCGTCGAAAAAGGCCATTCTTAGACACTTGTCCATGAATATAATAAATAGCCATGAAGACATAACGCATCCTTGCCTAACACCTTGCATAATATCGAACCAGTCACTCAGTTTCCCATTTAACCTTACACTCGCTTTGCTACCTGCATATATTGTTTTTATTGCTTGTAGGCGTCTTCCATTGACTACTTGCTCTTTCACGACTTCCGAAAGCTGATCCGCACATGATCTTCCTCCCATAAATCCACATTGGGCTGGCAGATCTTTTCTTCTCTTATTTACATGACCCTATGAATAAGTATTTTTGAATATATTTTGAATACCGTACTTAGTAAGCTGATACCTCTGTAATTAGTGCATTTCAGTATTTCAGCGTTAATACCGTCTACACCAGGAGTCTTACCATTCTTGAAGTTTTTAATTATATCTCTAATCAGAGGCACAGATTCTTTTGACCGGATCTGCCAACGTATCGTCTTCTGTGTCGCAGTTATGTTGCCCTATAGCTTCACCTACTAATAATTCCTTGAAAAATCTCACAAAGCGTATTTTATTCTGTTAGCATAGAATACCATTTCACCCTGGCTATTTATAATGCCGAATAAATATGTACTACTACTTCCTTTCGTAACTACCTTAATGAATTTACAAAATAGTGTCTTACTTCCTTCAAAATCAATTTGCATTTTCTTCTCTTCTTCCGCTTTGATTTTACCCTTACTTTCTTTAACCAGTATTTTTACTTTTCTGTTTTTGTCCCTATAATCATTTTCTATTATAATTCTGTCATCATCGCTAAGACCTGTAATACTCAACTTTCTTAGATACCTTTGCTTCTTTTCATTAATGGCTATGCGGATTTCATCATTCCACCAAGCATCACCAGTCATTCTTCCTACAACCGCAGTACGACATACTTTAGTCGAACTCCTATATCTTTATTGCGTATTAGCGTCTTCCAAGTGGCCGTATCTATGCGTTCGTATATCCTTGACCTAAGTTCTTTTTTGAGACTAGAAGGTAATGATCAGTCTTACATTCAGAACCCCTCATAACCCTTGTATCTTATACTAACTCTCTTCGTGTTTCATCTGCAAAAACAAAGTTAATTATTCTGTGGCTCTCTACTCTACACTAGGTATATATGTGGATTATTTCATGCCTAAACTAAGTATTTATAATAAACAAGCCCTTTTCTAAGCATAAGCTAACCAATCTGTTCCCGTTACCATCCGTTTTCGGATCTCCGAAATGACCTAGTACCCTATCCGTCCCCTCTCGTTGGACTCCAACCTATCCAGTCATATCTTCTAGTAGTATGATTCTTTCTCCATGATCGCAAGTACTTATAGTCTATAATTTAAAGTGTCCTAGAAGGCTAGAACGAGAAAAAATATTTGAATTCATTTAAATTTGATTCCAACTTCAATTTCTCAAGGGTAAAGTTTTTTTTTGATAAGGTTCTATCATTCCTAGATATGACTAATCAGACTGATCGTTTCAAAAGATCTCCAACAGACTCAGTTTTTTAATGAAATATTACGCCTTTATTCGAATTCATAAATCCAAAAGGTCCTATTCCATCCATATATGACGCGGCAGATTCTTATTCTAGTCGCTTGTTTAGCTCACATTGCTCTGTCACGGATATTTGCCTTTTGCTTGAGTCAAACTATCTGGCAGGCCTTAACTCTAAGCTTCATGGCCTGAAAATTTTTAAGAAGACTCAATACTATTATCAAAAATGATGCTTTTACTTTCGACTTTTGTACATGAGAAACTCTAAACTCTCTTCATTCAATCAAACTGACTCTTACTAATCCACCTTATATCATTGATTTACCTGCAGACCAAAATTTTGTATAGGCTCTTGTAAAAAAAAAGATTCAACTGACGCTGACAGTTACGACCACTATAATTGACCTAGATGGTCTGAAATTCTTTTAGCTCCAATACACATTATACAGACGTATGTCATTTACATGAATGCATGTACATGGGTTTTTGATCGAGCATGCATCTCAATTTCAAATGAATAGAACAATTGCAAGCTCAAAGAAAAGATCTGACAGGTATTCAAAAGTTAGATTACAAATGTGATCAAGCTAGGTCGAATCTGTTTTAGTAGATTATTATTACCGTCATGCGCATTCAAAATCTACAAGTTGATCTTGAGGAATGTACGGGGACGTGTTTGCCAGAGCGAGGGGCCAAATTTTCTTTTAAGTATTCTTTGTGAACGGTGGTATAATATGGGAAAAGCTAGGTACAAGATGATCTTTTCAAAGGGGGCTCTTATACAGTTAGAATTGAAATTCACTTACAGGTAAGTTCGTTTCCTTATATTTATAGAAGATGAAACAGCGTGACTTGTTTTTGTTACATCTTTATACCATCCTGATTTCATCGTAGTTTTCAGGATCACCAAGATTTTGTGCATAAAATACCAACTTTAATAGAAAGTAATCCTCTCTTTCTGGTTGCAGATTTAAGTACACCCTTTGAATTTCTTTCTCTTGGCAACCGTATTCTTGATGGTACTCCGCGCGGACCTTCTACTCCTTCTGCTGGAAAACATCAATCTTCTGAAAGTCCTCTTTCTCTGGCCGAGTCGTCTCTTAGAGCCAGGACCAGGTCTCCTTCTGCCTGGCATTATTCTTCAGGGCATTTTCCTATACACAGTTCCATGGTTTCCCAAAGAAGGCTTCCTTCTCCTGACGGATTTGGATGTGGAATGGAACAACTTACATTCATTCGGCTTTTTCCCTTTGTGAATCCGCGTCGTATATTCAAACTCCGAAAATACACTTTTCCCGGGAATAAAAAATTGAAAATTAAAACGGGAACTAATAAATATGGGCTAATACCACACCAAGAACATATTGTAATAACATCAAACGATGGTTATGTCTTTGCAATAGTAGAGAATTATAATGTTCTTGCTGGGATCTATATAAGTATTAAGTCCGCAATGAAACGTTTGAAAATAAACGCGGAAAGTGGAACGGTTACCCCATTGACGCGAAGAGAAATCGTTGAAACTCCAGTAGGTGCCTCTCGCCCAATCCGGTTGACTTATGTTGTGAAATATGATCTAGCATTATCACTTTAACAGGGGATCTGTCTTCTGCTTTACAAAATATTATTTATTGATATTATTATTTTGTTAATTTTACATGTAACGTATGAATTTGATCAAATATGTGTCCTGTCCAGTAAATTAAAATCAACAATACAAATTTCATCGAATACTAGTATGACATGATGCCTTGCCCCAACTACTTGTTCGTCAAAGTTGATTAATGAAGAAACTCTAAGAATCAGGATGGATTTGCTTATTCCAATATGACATATACTTTTTTACACTTTAGACAGCTTTGTTTGACAAAGGAGGAGAATTTTTCAAAAAAGAATGTACGTCAATATAATTACATGAATAATTAATTATTATATATATTAATAAAGTAATAATAAATAAACAAATTGATAATTGACAAATCACTGGATCGTGAATTCACTCAAACGAAAGAGATAGCGTATTTTTGATGGCTCCATATCGTATCTAAATCTCTCTCAATAGATTTTTATCGGGAAATAACACTTCGAATTAAATCCTTACAATTAATTGCATTTTCTCGCAAACGAAAATGTTTCTAAAAAAAGAAAGGGCAAGGAAGTTAGGATGAAAATTCTATCTAGATCAATTCTGAGACCTGCCATCAGTGATACCAAGTTGATTCTTATTCTATTTCAAAAATCAAATACCAAAATTTTGCACGCACAGCAAGGTAGGTATAGTTAAATAAGGCGTTATGTCGTTACGATTTCTATTGTCACTTTATTATCAAAAATGAGAGAAAATTCTTAATTTTGAATTGAAAATTTGTAATCATCCTTCCGCATAAAATAATTTTAGACAGGAAGCAGTTCACCAGCCTTAAACTGGTAGTAGAGTGCGTCATCATTCTCTTAAAAACAACATTACCATCAAACTGATCTACCTGTTTCAAGATCATTAATTTTCATCTGAAGAGCTGTTATTTCTTCAAATATCTTGCTTCTGCGAAATAAGGCCTGCCAACCCATGCAAGCGTTCGGAGTCCCCGGATTTGTATAGCATGCCATGACCGAACACGTGCACAAATCCACGGTCCAGTGTAACTGAAACAGAATTCACAGAACTGAAAAGAATACAAATACATTCAAAAAATACAAAAGAAAAAGTCCCATTCTTCAGTATTTTTTGCACTGCTAAAAATGCGTCCAGTATCCTTTTGCAAATCAGCAAGATTAATATGCCACCGAGGAGCATTCCAGTTATCCTCAAACACCTTTTTGCAATATGTTGACAGCCAATTATATTTGTTCGATAGACTCGATTCTGCCATGTGTAATGCCTGATGAATTCTTAAGTTTCTACGTATAAGTATCACAGTCGTTCGCCTTAGTGAAAGTGGCGATGACAGGCATGAATCATCGAAGGATGTCAGCAAGCTTTTCGATGTAAAAGCTTGAAGTAGGAAATTTGTGACGTAGTACATTTCCCACATCTTCCGGATGAAGAATTGGAGAGATGGCACGTTTGACATATTGATGCCTTCTAGTGGTTCTCTATCAACCAGAAGATCGTAGCAGTGTTAATATAAATCTGAGCCTCAGTTCTATCGGCTGTCATGAAAAAGCATAACTGGCTCTGATCCGATAGTGATGCTTCTGGCGACACATGCCACTTCTCAAGCATTTTGCTAATACCCATCAAGCAAAAGGTCAAATCAATTGAAAAGTTGAATGATGCGCGTTAGTATCACTTCTGATGAGCAATGGTCATCATTTGACGCAGCAGTAGTCCACCAAATTTTTTCACTCCTAGGATGGTGTTGAATCGTGGGACTTGAATCGCAGTTTCACCGAGAAAATTGTAACGTGTAGGTTTATCCTATCTTATTGAGAAGAAAATTATACCTACCTGTAAATATATATGACAAATTCAAGAAATGTCATATTCAAAACAACATTTGTTAGAAAATATGTTTTGCTAAGAATGTCGGAGATAGCATAGCAGAATTTAAAGGCAATCGTTTCCATAGCAATTCATTGCTACTCATTGAATTAGTAAGTCGGCACTACTAAGCAGATTAGTAGAATACCCTTACTTATTCATTTAGTAACATAAATCTTACTATTTCATTTAGTAGAAACTTATAAAATTACTAATTTAACAGTCAGATAGAATGCTACTAATTGCATTAATAAAATTTCTACTAATTCGGATTTAGAGAGTATCGAAACTATCGGAAACTATTGTAAAGTATAGGGGTTTTCAGTTGGTAATTTGAAGTAATAAATAATCAAATACGACTTGTAAAAAAATTATTTAAATATCATTTAATTTATAAAAGCGTATTTTTTTTGTGCCTACGAAATTTAGGTCTTTGAAAAGTACAAAAATGAACGAAAATCCTTAAAAACTTTTTGAACTGATACAAAACAAAAAAATCTTATAAATACGAGTATAAATACCAGAAGCACCAAATGTATTTTTAAGAATCTCTGTTCTCGGTTATACCAAAAAGTATCAGTAAGCGTAAGGACATAATGATTATTATTATTTATTATTATTATTAGGGTTGAGACGACAAGAGGCCCTGACGCTTGCCAGGGGCAATATTGTTTGTTATTAATGAAGTTAGCAGTTCAGAAAGTATCTTTCAACTAGATTATTATACCAGTATGAAATACACTTTTATTATGATGTTAATTAAATACACTTATGAAACAAAAATCAAAATACTAACCTCATATTTCAAACTTGACATTAATTTTTAATACTAGCTACTACTAATCTGTAATACTAGCCCGTGCGCTATACTTGACTGGTTAGTTTTACGGAAAATTCTGTAATACTAGTCATTGCCAAAAAAAAAAGAAATCACATTATTTTAGATTACTTTAATTTAGTGAACTTGCTCAATATTCTGTATCGCCTCATTGAGGAAAGCCGACAACAATGAAAATATGGTAATAACACCAACAGTGGGCCTCCTTTCTTTTAATTTAAGCCGTGGCTACGTGTACCAAAATGTCGGTACAGGTAGCCAGATTTTTTCGGTACAAATAAGGGGAGCTGGAAAATGGGCTATTTGTACTGAAATTTCAGTACGTATAGCTGGATTTTTTCGGACGCGTAGACACTTCCTTTAATTTAATGGGTAAACGGGCAGCTCTAAAATGTCTAGAATGCAGATAAATGTATCTCATCCTAGGCCAATTTAACAATCACTTTTTGTACAGCTTTAAATACAACTGTATAACTTCAAGTGGCTCACTAATGGTGTACTTGCCAAACCGAAATTGTGATTTTTTCGACCATTCAATTTTCAGAGAAGGCTTTTAAAATATATGATAATAATTGTTTCTTTTTACCCGTTCTGAAGCAAGTTCGTTAAGTTCGGCATAGTCAGGGGTCTTCTTTTGAACTGGCATGATGAACAAGTTTGTGGTTTCCTGGATTCCTGTTCGCTCCTAACAAATGTCGAGCTTGTACTGAGAAGCTCTGCCTTGTGTTTGAAGTTATATAGTAGATGTATTGCAAGAACTTTATCGGAAATTTTTCTTAGCGCCATCATGGTAACGACCTCGATCACTGCGAAGTAGGGGAGACGCACGCCAGACATACGCTCATTCCATAATTACGAAATTATACAATTTTCGACCCTGAATGTCAATATTTGGTAGATTTTAAAATTGTTAGTCAAATGCCCATATGTTTGCGTCACTTCGCAGGGTGGCTCACAGATGTTCTCCCTAAATGGTTAATACCTGTTTTTGACAATAGTACAGCTATTTACACTGTACACTGTACAGGGCTAGATCTCAAGATCGGATACTTTCTGGACAGACCACGTATGTTCATACTGTTAGTTTTTTTATTCAGAAATTCATCCGCGGTAGCACAGAAATCGGAAAATTTTAATTTCGACGTGTAAATTTAAATACTGGGTGAAGAATTAGACAACGATGTTAAAAAAAATTGAGTTGAAAAATGTCTTTCACCAGAATTTCCAGTAGGGTGGTCCACATTTTTTTCTCTCGAATTTTCATGCATTTCGCTCCTAAATTTGGTCGTTTTCATGAAAAAAAGCGTTTTTTTTTGTTTGCCAAAAAATGGTACTTGGAGTTTCCGCAAGCCCCATGAAGTTTAACACGTATTCCCTATAAGCAAAAAACCTTTTTTGTAAATTTTATTCGGAATCAAAGTGAAACTCATCATTTCTCTTCACAATTAGCTATAGAATACAAATGAATAATTACTTTTTAAATATCACCTCCATAAGTCTGTTTTATAGGGTCCCAAAAACCCCTTATAAGTGAAAATTTGGGTTTTGCGAGATTTGGGGCTAATTATGTTGTTTTTTTGCGGTTTTAAAAACACAAATTGTTTCTAATATATAAATACTATTTTCTACTGATAATTAGATGTTCACATAAATTGTTTAAATAGTTCATTCTTGTTTTGAGCAATTTTCTCTTAGAATAGAGTTCGAAAATTGCGATTTTTTCCGATTTTTGCAACTTACTTTCAACTTTTCTATTAAATCGAGGTAATAATTAATTCAAGTTAACAGACATAATTGTTTGAACAATTTAATATTATTTTTAATAATATTTTCTTTGAATAATGTTAGTAAGTTGCGGTGTTTTCTGACATTTTTAACTTTTGGTCTACTGTTCACTTAGACTGAAGTAATAATTAATGAAATTGAACAAAAATGATTGTTTAAACTAATTATTATTGATTATAACTATCTTCTTCTATAGCAATGCTAGACAGTTGCCGTTTTTTTCTAAAGTTTTCCATTTTTTGTCAACTTTTCACTTAGAGTTGCGTATTTTTCTGAAATTTTTAGCTTTACTTTCACTTTTTAGTTAGGAATAAATAATAAATATCAATGATAATTAAAACAAATAGGCTCTCAGTAAATACTTTAAGTAAAATTTACATTTTATATTATCCATATAGAAAATTTGAAGAATATTACAATTATCTCTTTCATTTCAGAATAAAGGAAGAAATTGTTTAAAGATTATTCTCTCTATTGTTTATTTATTATTGGTATTTGCATTGTATTTGTATATGCAGCTTTCTAGCAATTATTTAAGAGAAGTTAGTTATAAAAAATAATAATTTGTTTAAAAAATAAGGTTTTTTAATTTTATTAATCTTTAATAATAATAAATTGTTCAAACAATTATGTTTGTTAACTTGAATTGATTATTTATTCAATTTAATTTAAAAGTGGACAAAAAGTGGAAAATTTTAGAAAAAACTGCAGCTTTCTAGCTTTATTTTAAGAGAATATTATTATGAATAATAATAAATTATTTAAACCATTACTTATGTTCAATTCAATTGATTATTGCCTCGCTCTAACTGAAAAGTTAAAATAAAAACTCATGGGGTTTTTGGGACCCCATAAAACACAGTTATGGGGGTGATATTTAAATAGTAATTATTTATATGTATGATATTTCTAATTGTGAAGAGAACTGTTGAGTCTCAACTCGATTCACCTAATATTGACGATTCTGAATAAAATTTACAAAAATACCCTTTTTTTCTTAAGAGAATCACGTGTTAAAATTCATGGGGCGTACGGAACCTCTAAATAACATAATAAATATATATATATATATATATATCATATTGTATTATCAACATCCAATGGTGACGTTTTTGCAATATTGGAGTATAGTGAGATTCTTCGTGGAATATATAGGAGAGATAAAACTCATAAAACTCATCCGCGAATAAAAATAAATATGATCAGCGGCGCAGTTGATAATTTGACTCCAGATGAAATAAGGGATTGTCCAGTAGGCAAAAATCACCCAATCTTCCCAAAAAATTTTATTCAAGCATTTTCAAATAACGATTCACTACAGTATAAACGCAATCCCAGTAGCGAAGAAATTATTGGTTCTTCTTCATCTGCTAGACAATATTCACCTCCTGTTCATGCCAGGTCCATTTCCCCCCCGGGCAGACCTCCTACTGATGAAGTACTTGGATATACACTTGCAAAACTTGGATATGTTCGTCTTATTCCCCAGACAAATCCGAACCGGCAATTCGAGTTTCGAAGATATGTTTTTCCAGTCGAAAAACAAATTCGGATAATGTTAGAACGTAATAAATATGTGACCGTGCCAACCCGAGAACATATTGTAGTATCAACATCCAATGGTGACGTTTTTGCAATATTGGAGTATAGTGGGATTCTTCGTGGAATATATAGGTGGGATAAAAAATATTGGAGAATAAAAATAAATATGATAAGCGGTGCAGTTGAAAATATGACTGCAGAAGAGATGAGCGAATGTCATGTAGGCAACCAGTACCCAATCTTCCCACGTTGGTTTGATGAAGCTGTTTCAAATGAAGATTCTCTACGTCACGTGTATCATTAATTTAATAGAAAAACGATAAACTAAAATATAATATTCTTTGTAGTCCACCACCACTAACAGAATTTCAGTTATTTTTGCAGCTGTAGCCAATAATTTATAGGAATTAAATGCAATTTAAGAACAAACGAAAATTCTAGGAGGAAGAGAGAAAAATCAAACCAAAATTTCTGAATCAATTTCGCAATCAGAAAAGTACTTTTGATTTTTCTTCGGCATATAAATACTTACATTGCTTATGATTTTCTGTATTGATAGCTAAATTGAAATACACTTTTGAATTTTCGGAGACAGTGATTTATAGTCCAGTCGCGTATCCTCATTATCCACCCCCAACGACAGACACCGTGGACCAAAATCAAATAACATAGTAAACGATAACTTGTCGAAAGCAAGTCCTATTCGATTTTAGATTCTGTTTTCTAAGAACATTTTTTCACTTAATTTGCAACTGATACGTGTGAAGAGATTCTTGAATTGTCATTGTTTAAAATTTCATAACCATGCATATAATAAACAAATGTTCATTGTTTTCTTGTCCGTATATCATTTGGTAAACAACTTTCCTGCTGTTATTACGTTTTGGATTCAATGCGCAGCGGTGTGTTCAAGCAAAAAATGATTGATAAGTGATATTATCAGTTATGAAATATTATGATATGATATACAATTGTTATATCCTCATCGCTTGTTCGTAATAAAATAGACATACAATAAATATGAACAATAAATATTGAAATAAAATTGCTTGGTTTCATCGACAAGGTGTCTTTCAAGTTATTTAGAAAAATTTTGTATGATTTATTGCGATTTCAGAAATTTGACAAGATCTGTAATTTGGTGATTGTGAATTCTCATTTGTTGAAAATCTCATGGCTTCAACACGCACATCCTCATCACGTATCTCGTGCTTTGCACTCGATTTTGTCCAGAAGGTGAACTTTTCTACATTATGTTCATCACTTTTTTTATCAACTGTATATTACATTTGTTTATGTACCTCCGGCTGGGATTGCTTATTCAGATATTGCAAAAAAAGTGCAAACCTCATTTATCATGATAACATTAATATTTGTTTCTTATATTTCATGAAATTTTATTCTCAGCTGCCCTGGCAAATTTATCATCTCAATAAATTTATATTATTACAATTGATAATATGTATTGGTATTGAAACATACGAATTTTCACTCCTGTTTTTATAACAGAAAAGAAAGTGCGCGTCTAATAGAAAAAGAACAATGTTGCTATTCAAAATTTTATGGCAACTTCTATTGTTTTTCCATAAATTTCATTTGTTTATTTTCAATGTGATTGTTCACAATTTAAACTAAAAATAAGCATCCTAGCGTAAAGTGGTTTTGAAGAAATTTGTAACTATAATTTAGTCGGAAAATTTTGTTCAATAAAATGCTATTGTAGCTTGTGTCCTTTCTCCAAAAATAAATACCTTTCTCTCACTGGAAATTGTCAAAATTCAAAACTTTCTTACACAACTTTTTGGTTTGTATATATGCATCCAAGTTTTCAAATAAAATATTTTTAAAAATTCACTTTACAGCCCTGAAATGTTTTTAAAATCTCGTAAAGAGTCCAACAGTCGTAGAACATGTTGAAAAATTTTACATGAAATTTTCAAGAAAAAATATCAATTACCGGCAACGATCTGGCGAGTTGAACGCAAAAAGGTATTGAATTTTTTTTCGGCAAAAAATTTCATTTTCCTTGAATAACTAAACAACGAAACAACTTTCGAATTTTATCGCAATGCAAAAAAGATGTGCGATAAAATTCTATACAAGTATGGATTCTCGAAACTCAAATTTAAACAATTTTCAAAATTTGCTTCACAGACAGTACTTCTCCGCGTGACCGAACATTAAGGTGGTTTTTGCATTCGTCCCTTCAATTTTTCCCTGAATTTTAGTTGGCTAGGTTCGTTCTTCACTCACTAGGATTCTTTGGCGCGTGAAGTTAAAATCTCTCGACCCCTCCCTTTCCTTGAGCTGTTCGTAATTTAGGTACGGTCCCTAACACAAATCGCGTTCGTTAATTAATCTGTTCTGTTTCTTGAGTTATCTCGCATAAAGAAATGAAAAAATGTGATTTTCAAAATTATAAAAATTTTGATGAAATTAATATCAACGTTAGGGTATTATATTCTTTCAATCTTGATATTTCTGCATCAGGACGGTCCTAAAAGGCATTGGTCCCAGTAATATGACATTAACTTAGAAACTCGTACTGATGTTTTTTTTTAAATTTAATAAATAGTTATTATCATCCTCTACAAAATTACCATTTCTTCTTTTATTTATATTCCTATTTACTCTAATTTAATAAAAAAACACCCCAAACGTCATTACCGTACAGCGTCCCTACCTCATTTTGCACAAGGATAAACTGTTTTTCTCCTTTTTTTATACCGTAACCTAAAAAACGCTTAACGTATCAAGTTTGCAAACTTCAGATAAACATAAATTTAATTCGTACACATTTTTCAAGTTAAATGATTAATATTGTAACAACCTTAAAGTCTGTACCTCGATTTTTGTAATTTCAGGCGTCATTACCGTACATCTTTTTTTTTATTAAAATACTGTAGTTTCAATTGAGTAATATTATTATTATTATATCATTAAGCCGTTTCCCTTTCGGGGTAGGCATGAATTGCTCGGTGGTAAAGTAGTGAGGTGTGGATGGGTATATAGGTTAAGGATAGATAGGTATATAGGTTTAAGGTATAGATATTTTAGATTGATCTAGAATTATCGTGTTACATATTTAAATAACACGTTCATTCCACAACACTGCTCCGACCCAGGCTGCTGATCAATCTCTCTAGCGATCACCCCACGAGTTTTTATATAGGACAGTACGAAAGACCTTTAGGTACCAGAATGAAAGAACATGCTAACGACTGCAAGAAAGATAATAAAAGAACGGCCCTTGTCGAACATTCACATTCTTATGACCATCAATTTCATTTAAAAAATGCCTAAATTCTAAGCACATGAAAAAATTACTGAAAACGAATTTTTAAGGAAATGGTTCATATTACAAAAAAAAAACATATTTTATCAACAAAAGAAATTACATTCAGAATCTGAGTCACATCTATATGAACGTAATTAAAACTATGAATAATATTTAAATAAGTTTCTATTAAACTACTATGTCAATATATACATCAAAATAATTACAATCAATGTCGCCATATTCTCACTTTATGTAATGACGTCACGCAACTAGATGCCCACAAAATGTAAATTAATCAATACTAATATACAAATACCTAGCCATGGTGGGAAATAGCTATTCTGGTAAGATTCTAAAAGAAAATGTATGTAACTACGGTATTTTATAGCTAAAAACATCTATAGTTCTAGATGTTTCAATAGTTTGTAACTGATGAGGCCCTATGTTGACGGGCGAAACGTCTGAAGTTTGAAAATAAAAAGACTGACCAGAAAGCTGAAAAAATGAAACACCTTTTATTACAAAAACCATCCTGGTGGTATGCCTTACATCTTTTTGAAACAAGTAGACGTTCTCTATTGTGCAAATATTTAAAAATCCACAATATGTCCTTTTTGCTTTTTAAAGGGACCTAGCTCGACTTAGGTAGTTTTTCTAGAGAACGGCTTAATTATTCTTTATTTTAGTTATGTTTTGTCAATGAATGTAGTGACCCAGACGAAAAAGTTATACATAGTAGGAAATAATATGTATAACTTTTTCTCCTCGGAATCCGCTGGTATCAATATAGACATCTAATATTATTTATTTTCGTGTGAGATAACACCTTTTTCAAACATTCGTCATTTGTAGCACATGTGGTATATTATCAACTATTTTTTCATCTCAATATCCTTGTTTTAGTTATTACGAACAAGGAAATTTTTGTCCTGCGAACGATAATTCTTTGACGGTATTTGGTATATAAAAGACCGAGGAGCATCCCAAAGATATCAGTTGCAAATCGAGAAGAACAATGCGCCTTTCAATTTTTGCATTTTTAACTTTCCTTTGTCTGGCTCTCCTTTCGGGAGTAGTCGCCGACGGTAAACCACCACGCTGTTGTGGTCTTAACAAAAGGTGCAACATTAAAACACGATGCTGTGACGGCCTCAAGTGTATTTGGAAGAAACAAGGTGGTAAGTTGGCGCGGATACTATGTTAGCATACCCTTATTTACAAAAAAAGAACTGTAATGGGATTCAAAAACTACTTCAGGCCATGTTGAAAACATTTTTCAGTCCTCCTGTTCTCTGTCACAGATCATCACACAAAGCTTGCACTCCCCAGGGTGGCATCACGAATACAATAAAATACATAAATTTCCAACAATATCATATTGAATTCAATATGAAACTAAACTAAACCGAAAGAGATCATTTTTAACCAAACAGTTGAATTTTTAACCTAAGAAGATAAAATTTCTACCAAAAGAGATGCATCTTCAAACCATGACGACAAATTTTCAACAATATGATATTTCAAACCAAGAAGGCAAAATAACGAAAATAATTAAATTTACAGTTGAAGACATCTATTTTTGACCGAAAAACAATTTGTTAACAAAATAGTTACATTGTAAATCAAAGAATACTTAAGTTTTTAATGACAAAAACACAAATTTTCAACCAAATAAACATAGCAGGGAATAAAAGAGCTGCGTCAAGAATAAAACTCGCGTGTTTGAGCCATTATTTAAAAAAAACGTAAGGAGGGGAATAGGGGAAAGAGTATGAAGTCTATATTTAGAAGCCTTACTTGCAAAATAAAATCAATAATTATCATTTTTTGAAGCATTTCAAAAAATTGTTATACACATTTATATCTTCCATGTGTGATGCCATGCATTCTGCGTTAAACCCTCTACCCTAACTCACAAATCGTCACTTCAACTTTTTTATTATATCGTGTATTTTTTGAAACATGGGACTTTTTTATTTCAAAAATTGCTTCTGTGAAAATTGAAGAAAAATTTTTGATATCTTTAGTGTACCGCTTGGACTATCACCTCTAAAGGGATTTGGCTGGATGGTATAATAATAATATAAATAAAGATTGTAATTATTAAAAGATATATATCTGCGACATTTATTACTATCCTTTTTTTACATTGTATTATGCATCACAAACTTAAAAAATAATTTAAGTGCACATTTTAAATGTTGCTATTCTTTCCAATTACAGGGAGAAGGTGCAGGAAGGTCAAGTAAGATCAGCCAGAAAATAACATCATATGATCTGGAACTATATCTTCATATTCAAGTACATACAAAAATATGAATGCTGCAAAGACCCAATATTTTTTTTATATGCAGTACATACTTAATTATCTACAATGTACTATTTGAAGCAATATATGTATAGAGAATAAAATATGTGATTAGGCATAATTATCATGCATTCATACTTATTTTCTGTAATATACGTAATTATTATTAGAAATAGAAAATAATATTTCTTTAGGAATATCATGATCTGCAAGTGGATGTTAGATTTTATTAAAACTTTGTGAAATTATAGTGCTATATAAGAGACATTTGGAGCTCAAAGCATTTTTGAAAGCTTTTAAAATTACCAAAGTTAGACAATATTTAATTTTGGGGTTGGATTTTTGAAATTATCGATATTTTTGGCATAGATAAATGTATTTTAATAAAACTAGGCGTTATTAGAAGTGAAATTATGTATTTTCAAAATATATTATTAAACATTTTGATTTTTATTTTCGTTTAAAATTTTCGAGATGTGCACTTATAGAATGATTTTCAATGCAATACATAAAAATTTGACTATAAACATGGTTGACAAATTTATTAATCACGATTGTCGGGAGTTTGGCTCCAAAGTCTTCTGAATTTATGGAGCCAAATTTTCATAAATTTAGGAAAATGAAAGAATCCATGTCCCAAAGGGTAATAAAATATAATTGAGCCTTTCTCTAGAAAAATCACCTAAGTCAACTTAGGTTTAGGCATAAAAATTGCTAAAGAAACGTTACAAAATGTGTGTTTACGAACCAAAAAATTAATGTTTCATATTATGCAAACATTTTAAAATCCCTAGCATATCCTTTTTGGTTCCTTAAAAGATATTTGTAAAAGTTTCTTCGGCAATTGTGTGCCAAAGCATAAGTCGACTTAGATGCTTTTTCTAAAGAATGACTCAATTATTCTTGATTTGATTTTTTTTGGTCAATGAATGGAGTAACCCAGGCAAATGACAGCAATCTCTTCAAAAAAGAAAATAAGAAAATGCAAAGCGACTTTGAAGAAAGCAATAAACTGTTTTATAAATAGGCGTTGCTCAATATGAAGGCAGGTGAAAGTACAGAGTTAGTCAGCATGAGAAATAGCAAGGGTAAAATTCTTTATGATACACTACCGTATAAGTTAAAAAGACACTTATGTCACATTTTTGACGAAAATGAGATTTTCACATCAATCGATTTGCAAAAGAAAACTGCGTTGAAGCTATGACTCCAGAAGAAATCAAGGAATCTCCTTTAGGCATGCACTTTCCTATCTCAAAGAATTTTGAAATAGAAACTGTAAACTGCAATCCACAACATTAATACTTTTTTTTTAAATCGTGTTGACGAGATCCTGCGTACATTGTTTATGAAAACCTGATTGGCTGCATACTGCTCTTAATTTTGTGACCATATTTTTGAAACACTGAAAGGAGGCATTCTAATCATAACCCTTAACTATATAAAATAAGGCTATATGTATTTATCTATTAATAAAGATTACGAATTATCTCCATCATCAGTATGAAAAATAACCAGTTTTAATCAAATGATTTTATTTCGTGATAAAAATTATTTCTGAATGCTACTGAACATTATGGATATAAGGAAAAATTTCTGATAAAGATAATCTTTTTAATAATGGGGTATAATTATGTTCTGGAAATATTGCTACCACAGTCTAATTTGTAAACTTTTACAGAGTTATACCACGTAGATTCACAATGATAAATCGACTATGTTGTTAGGTAACAACTAATTGAATATGACCAGGTTGATATATATATATATAAAATATTGCTTTAGAATAACTGAGATTATATCTAGATTCTAATGTTATGCGTTTAGTGCATATGTTAGGCTCCCAACCCACCTGGAAGTGGGCATTTCTAAATTACTGGAACAAGATATTAACGCTCTTTAGGTGTATCAACCTAGGTATGGAGGTTCTCAAATGCACCCAACTAGGTTTGGCGAAAATCAAATATCCCGAACACGTTTTAGTTGTCTTCAGATACAGAGAACCTATTCTGGAAAAAGAAAAACTTCCTTTTTGTGATAAAAAACACATTCCTAAACAAAGAATCATTGTCAAAGTCAAGGGTGAAAAAAAAACAGGTATAATATATTAGATAGCCAATGTAGAAAGGCGATAAGGAGATGAAACAATTCATTGAAAAGTATGTAAACGTGTTTTACTGTAACTTTTATACTTTAAATACGAATTCTTATTTTTTCTCACATTTCTAACCTGGAGCAAATTCAGTCTTTCTCGGAAACCAAATTAAATTCTTTAACAGCACAAAGTTATTTTTAAAATATGGTGGAAATGTAACTACTTCCACTTGTAACCGCGTTCATCTCTATAAAACTGAAATTTTTACAAAGCTTCAGAATCTCGTTAACTTTACCAGACCCACTTCTTGCCAAGGTGTCGTATAGCGCTTCTGTCGACGAGCTCAGGGTCTTCCGGGATGTCATTAGGTTTCTCTTCCTTCAAATGAATCTTGGCGCATATTTCGAACCCGAACTCCATTCCAATCTCTTGAGTATACTCTTTGACAAGGTCTAGAGCTAGATGTAGTTTCTGTTGATTTTTAGCAAAGATCTTAAGATCATCCATGTAAAATGTATGAGTGACCTTATGCTTTCGACTTTCAGGTTTGCCGCAGAGGTACCCTTCGGAACGGCGAAGTGTGAGAGATAGTGTCAATACTAATAATAATGGCAATAATAGCAATAAAGAGGAGAGGGCTCATGGTGCTGCCCTAAAACATACCTCTCTGAAAGGTGACACTATTAGTGATAACACGATGTTTTCCAGATAAGATAGTAAATCGTGTTTTCCAAAGCGGCATTAATCTTTCTATGCACCTCTCGATGTGTGGATGAACCTTTAAGCTTTTCAACAGACAGATAATAAGTCTATGGGAGATTGAATCGAAAGCTTTCCGTTTATCAATCCAGGCCATCAATAGGTATCGCTGATAGAATGCTGCGTCTTTACAGACAAATTTATCGATAAGCAGGTTCTCCCGACATCCTGCTACACCTTTTTTTTGTAATTATAAGCATCAGCGAAGTTTCCCGTCTTCGGCAGGAGCACTGTGCGCCCTTCCACCAACCACTCCTAAACGGGCTCTTCCGACTTTAGATATGAGGTGAAAATGCGGGCCAAATGCTGGTGGGTTGAAGAAAACTTCTTCCCCACCTCTCTTTCCACTCTAGACTGCTCCTAGCGTTAGATGGTACTCGTATTCTGTCAACAATATGCTGACTGATGGTCAGTAGCTTTAAATTGTTGAGTGTGTCATGACGGAGCCGCAGTTCGCGCGCGAACTGTCGAACCTTGACAGTAAATGTCCTACCAGATGTTATGTAGTCAATGACACTGAATGCAAGACGCGTACTGCCTTGCCTAGCCTACATTTTTTCTGAGTTGATGCATTCGTCTTTTGATCTTATGATCAACAGTTGGGTTTGTTTAACGGTTTGCATCTGCCAAAGCTCTCGTTGCATTATACACACTACAACTGATAGTCCAAAGGTTGGATTGTAGGAATGTCCATCAATCACTGCTGAAGAGGAGAAAAAAGAACTTAGACGCACGAAGAACGTTTCCGCCGTAGAACCAGATGATATCAAAAACTTCTGGTGGAAGTAGTTTACTTCTGCACACTATCATTTAGCCCGCATATATGCACCTCATATTCAAAGTCAATAACGCTTATTCTGCAGTAGCTGGTATTAGGGCGCCCTATACTTTTACCGCGAAAAGGCAACTTGTCCAACCCAGAGAATTACAGGCCACTAACTTTTTTGAATCTGTTAATTGATAGGTGCGTCCGTAAAGATGTTGCAGCCCATCAACGCATTCTATCAATGGCTTGGATTGACTACTGGAAAGCTTTTGATTCAACATCTTATAGACTTATCATCTGACTTTGGAAAGCTTGAAGGTGCATCCACACATAAAGAGATGCATAGAGAGAATGATGCCCCTTTGGAAAACACGATTTACTGTCTCATCTGAAAATTATCTTTTGATTACGAACGTCACCCTTCAGAGGGGCGTCTTTTCGGGCGATACTCGAACTACAAAATTCTTCTGGATACCTCTGTGGCGAAACTTACCATCGCGAGCGTAATGTTGTATACAGCTAACGTATAACGTATATAACATATAAAACTAACTAACGTATACAATACCAACTTTAAACTGCTATAAATATCGTCAAAAAGTACACAGGAGAGATTGCGATGGACTTTGGATTGGATAAATGTGTCAAAATTCATCTGAAGGAAGGAAAGATTGTTGGCGCATCCAAGAACTCTGAGCTTGTGGATACAAATGTTATTAGACATCTCAACAGTGGAGATACCTGTGCGTGCCTCTAAGCCGTATTTACGACGCAACATAAGTTAAAGAGTCTTTCTGGAGCACATATAAGCATCTTCTTTCGCAGATTTGGTCTTCAAATCAGTAAGCGTTGAACAAGGTATCTGCGACTAACATGCTTGCCATCCCCGTTCTACTCGACTCGTTTGGGGTGGTTCACTAGACAAAGAACGATCTTACGGCCCTTGATATCACCACACGTAAGATCATGCATATGCATAAAAGCTTGCATATCAATTTGTCTGTTCTGCGATTATACATCTCAGGCCGCTAAGGCGGACGCGGACTTTTGAATCTCCAATATCTTCATAACTGAATTGTTTTAAGTACAGCTTACATCGTTGCAAACAGGATATATCGCCTATATATATATAAAAACTAAAGGTTAACAACCACCGCAGGGTCCCACTGGGAGTAACTGTCATCTAAAAAAATGACATTTTGAGGCAGCACTTATAATCATCAGATCCAGTTTTCCTAAGCGACAAAAATTATTATTCAACCTAAATTTTAAACTGAATTAAAAACATTTTTGTCTACAAAAAAGCTTTTTTGAACCACCGTATTGGTAAACTACGGATAAGTTAAAATAGAAGTATCTACATACTCTAAAGCGCGAGGATTTTAATTGAGTTTATGTAATTTTTTAAAGTGAAAATCGAACTATTATGTTTGATAATTGATCGTTTTTAGATAAACAATTCAATTATTCATCTATTTGCTTGAAAATTCACGAGATTGTTTGCAATTTTTTCTCTCCCTTGACGACTGAAAAACCTTTTAAAGTTGAAAATTAAACTCATGCCGAAAAGTAGTGTTTTTGTTCTTTATAAATTCAACTGTTTCTGAATAAAAATTAATTTTTTTGGTTGTGATAACAACTACTTGGGTTTTCGTTCAGAATTATTCTTTTTTGGAATACAAATTTGATTTTTTGAGTTAAAAGTTGAACTCTTTTGTTAAACATTAATTTTTGTTGCTTCAAGATTCATCATTTACATTAAAAATTTATCTCTTTGGTTGAAAAGTGAGCTATTTTGTTAAAAATTCGTTTTTTCTACAACAGAAAATTAATTTTTTTAAACTGAAAATGTGATTATTCCAATTGAATATTCTAACATTGACGTTAAAAATGCATCTCTTTAGTTGAACATAATAAAAAATTTAAAATTTAACCATCCAATTTCAGGTTGAAAAATTACCATTTTTAGTTGAAAATTAAACTATTCCAGTCAATAATTCATCATTTTATTTGAAAATTTATAAGCTTGGTTGAAAATTAATTTTTTTTAACCGAAAATTGAATTTTTATGTTGGAAACTGATATTTTTAGGTAAAAAATAAAATATTTCGTTAAAAATTCATGTATTTTGTTAAAAAATCGTCTTTTTTTGTAGAAAATTAATCTTTTTGTAAAACACTTAATTTTCTTGTTTGGAAATGCTTTTTTGTTGGTTAAAAATTCAAGTATTCCAGTTAAAACTGTACAATTTTAGTTGAAAATTCATCTCTTTGCTTGAAAATTCAATAGCTGGTTTGCAAATGTTTCTCTCCCTTGACGACTGAAAATTCTTTTTTAAGTTGAAAATTAAACTTATGTTGAAAAGTAGTTTTTTTTGGTTAAATTCAACTGTTTCTGATTGAAAATTAATTTTTTTCGGTTGGGATAACGACTATTAGATTTTTCGTTTGGAATTCATCTTTTTTGGAATAGAAATTTAATTTTGTGAGTAGAAAGTTAAACTCTTTTGTTAAACATTAATTTTTTTTGGTTCAAGATTCATCATTTCAATTTAAAATTCATCTGTTTGGTTCAAAAGTGAGCTATTTTTTTGAAAATTCGTTTTTTTAAACAGAAAATTAATATTTTTTGAAACTGAAAATGTAATTATTCCAATTGAATATTCTAGCATTGTAGTTAAAAATTCATCTCTTTAGTTGAACATGATAACAAATTTAAAATTTAAACATCCAATTGTTGAAAATTAATTTTTTTACCCGAAAATTGAATTTTTATGTTGAAAACTTATATTTTTTATTAAAAAATAAAATATTTTGTTAAAAATTCATGTATTTTGTTGAAAAATCGTATTTTTTTATAGGAAATTAATCTTTTGTATACAAATTAATTTTCTTGCTTGGAAATGCATTTTTTTAGTTAAAAATTGAAGGATTCCAGTTAAAAATGTACAATTTTAGTTGAAAATTCAACGTTTTGTTTGAAAATACAACTACTTTGTTGAAAGATACATTTTTTGTTAAAAATTCATCTATTTGACTTAAAATTTATCTACTCCAGTTGAAGATTCATCTATTACAGTAAAAGACTCATCATTTTATTAAAAAATGTATCACTAGCTGAAAATTTGTTTGTGTTTTTTTGTAGGAAATTTTTTTGTTCAAAATTAATTTTTTTGGTTGGGATAACAGCTACTAGATTTTTCGTTCAGAATTCATCTTTTTTAGAATACCACTTTAATTTTCTGTGTTGAAAGTTAAACTCTTTTGTTAAACATTAATTTTGGTTGATTCAAGATTCATAATTTCAATTGAAAATTTATCTCTTTCATTGAAAAGTGAGCTATTTGGTTGAAAATTCGTTTTTTCTTTGACAGAAAATGAATATTTTTTTAACCTGAAAATGTCATTATTCTAATTGAATATTCTAACATTCTAGTTAAAAACTCATCTCTTTAGTTGAACATGATAAAAAATTTAAAATTTAATCATTCAATTTCAGGTTAAAAAATTACCATTTTTAGTTGAAAATTAAACTATTCAAATCAATGATTCATAATTTTATTTGAAAATTGATATGCTTGGTTGAAAATTAATTTTTTTAACCGAAAATTGAATTTTTATGTTGGAAACTGATATTCTTGGTTAAAAAATAAAATATTTCGTTGAAAATTTACGTATGTTGTTGAAAAATCATCTTTTTTGGTAGAAAATTAATCTTTTTGTATAAAAATTAATTTTATTGTTTGGAAATGCATTTTTCTGGTTAAAAATTCAATTATTCCAGTTAAAAATGTGCAATGTTAGTTGAAAATTCATCTTTTTGGTTGAAAATACAACTACTTGGTTGAAAGATAAACTCTTTTGTTAAAAATTGATCTATTTGACTATTTGTTTGAAAGTTTGTCTTTTTTAGTTGAAAATTCATCTCTTTTCTTGAGAAAAACGTATTTTTTGGTAGAAAATTATTCTTTATGTTTCAAAATTTACCTTCTTGTTTGAAACTTTATCTTTTTGCTTGAAAATTTGAGTATTCCGGTTAAGTATTCATAATTTTATTTGAAATTTAATTGTTTAGATTGAAGATAAAAACTACTTGGTTGATAGTTGTTCTTTTGTTGAAAAATATCAGTTTCCACCCAAAAATGGAATAGTTAAATTTTTAGTTAAAAAATAAATTTTCCAGAAAAAAGCAACAAATTTTAAACTAAAATCATGAATCGTTAACTGAAATAGATGAATTCTAAACCAAAAGGATCAAGAAAATCCTTTTGGTTCAGAATTCATCTATTTCACTTAACGATTCATCATGCTAATTTAAAATTTGTTTTTTTTTTCTGGAAAATTAATTTTTTAACTGAAAATTTAACAATTCCATTTTTGGTTGGAAACTGATATTTTTTAGTTTAAAATTCAACTATTTGGTTGAAAATTAACCTATCTGGTTTAAAATAGAATATTTTTACTGTGAACTTTAGAAATTTGAAACGGTTCAAATTAAATGTATTTTGATGAAAACTCATCTTTTTTGGTAGAAATTTAATTTTTTTGGTTCCAAATTCAACTATTTGGTTGAAAATGGAATATTTTTACTATGAACTTTAGAAATTTGAAACGGTTCAAATTGAATTTAATACAGGACCCCACATTAATTTGACCTAAATATGCACTGCGTTTTAAGTATAAGATTATAAAATGGAAATTTCTTTAAATTCATAGATTAATGTATTTTAATAACATTCTCTTAATTGTAAAATAAGTTTTTTAATTTACTTGAAACTACCGTTTAAAATAGTAACCAGCAATACATTTACCAATTCATTTTGAAGATAAAAAAAGTCAAATATAGAGAACTGAAATTCTGATGGATTTGAATTCTTTATGTCTATGACATGAGAAATGTACACAAATTATCAGGCTTTTTTTGTTATCGAGAATTTGAGAAAAACTTTCGAATCTGTTACTGTTAGAAAGTTATATATGGCTGCTTCAAAACCACAATTTCAAAATTCCCTGATTTTCCCTTGACTTTTCCCTGACCAATTTTTCATTTTCCCTGACCGTTTTACATTTTTATTTTAGGTAAAAAAACAAACTTGCACCTAGGAGATCAATAATATTAGGTAAAAAAAAAGTCTGTTTCTAAATTTATTTTAAAGACTTTTATTGACAAAAGTCATTAATAATTTTGTAAGTTGTCATTTACGAATTACATAAGACATACATGAGGTACATGAATTTTCAACCAAATAGTTGAACCTTCAAATCCAAAGTATAAATTTTGAACCAAAAATATAATAATTCAATTTTCAGTTGAAGCAATTATTTTTCAATCGAGAAAAAAGGTATTTCGAACAAAATAGTTGAATTTGCAGCCAAAGTAATGAATCTTTGATAACAAAGAATTAATTGTCAACGAAAAATGTAATAGTTAATATGTTCACTAAAAAAATTATTTTAATTTTCAATCAAAAACAGTTGAATTAAAGCAATAAATACAAATTTGCAACAAATTACTTCAATCATCAACCAAAACAGACTAATTTTCAATCCAAAAAACAGGAATTTTCAACGAAAGAGTTTTTTACCAAGAAAGATTTTCTAGTCAATAAGGAAAAAAAATCTCAACCAAAACATTGAATTTTCAAGCCAAAAAGCCGAGTTTTCAACGAAATACACGAATTTTTAACTAAAAAATAATAATTTTCAACCAAAAAAAGAACGAATTTATAACCAAATAGTTCAACTTTCAACCAAAGAAATGAACTTTTGGCCGAAAATAGAATACCTAGTTAAATTTCTAGTCAAACATTTCATTTTCAAACAAAATTTTAAAAGCATCTCAAGAAATACTTCAATTTTTAAAGGAATAGTTGAATTTTCAACACTGAAGATTATTTTTCATCCAAAAGAGGCAAATTTTCAACAAAATAAATTAATTATGAAGTGAAAATATGTATGTTAAACCAAAAATAGAAGAATTAAATTTTTATTCGGAAAAATAGAAGTTCAACAAAAAAAGAACGCATTTTCAACAAACTATTTAAATTTTCAAGAAACCAATTTTTCACCCAAAAGATAGTTTCAAATAATGAGATTATTGTTCTACCAAAATGACGAATTTTTAACAAAATAGTTGAATTTTCACCTTAAACAAATAAATTTGCAACTTAAGATAGAACAGTTAAATTTCCAGTAAAAAATTTATTTTCAACCAAATAAAATAAATTTTAAACGAAATAGTTGAATTTCTAAGTATACAGATGAATCTTCGTCAAAGAAGATTGAAGTTCTATCAAAACAGATAAATTTTTGACAACAAATGGAGCAAATAAATATTTAGTCAAAAAATTAATTTTTGATTTAAAAATAAATTATTTTTAACCAAAGAAATGAATTTTCAAGAGAAAAAAATGAAAATTAAAATACATGAATTTGGTAACCAAATATTTATATGTTTACAATACTTTTCAACCTAATAGTATCAACCAACGAAATGAATCTTTAACAAAAAAGATGACTTAGACTCTAAGAAAATTAATATTCTATCCCAAAAGTAGAATTTTCAATAAAATACAGGCATTTTCAACCAAAGAGTTTAATTTTCAACTGAGAAAAATAAATTTCCAACCAAACATGGAATATGTACATTAACAGATCAAAAAATTAATTCTCGTTAAACAAATTTTCAACCAATGAAATTTTTAACTAAAGTGATGAATCTTTAACCGAAAAAATAAATGAAAAATTAAATTTTCAGTTAAGGAAATGAATTTTCAACTCGAATGATGAATTTGCAAAAAGAAATTTGCAACCAAAAAGATTATTTTTCTAGCATAGAGCCAAATTTCCAACAAAATACACTATCGACAGGTAATTTGTGTACATTTCCTTTGACCGTTTGAAAATTCATACTTTACTTTCAAGACGAATATCAGTGCAGAAACTGAATCTTCAAATTTTTAGGTAAAATCAATTGAAAGATTAGAACATTTCGCGTAGAATCAGTTGACGCTCAAACTATTTTAATGAATAAGTCAAAAAATGTTTAGTTTCAAAGTAAAAAGTTTTTTTTTAGCTAAATGAATATTTGAAATCTTGAGTTCAACTCTTTTCCAAATCTGGAAAAGTGTTTCTAAACATTTAAAACAATCGTAAAATCAAGAGTAAATCTTGCTCTTTTATTCTAAATTTAAGAATCCTAAATTGGATTGAAATCAAATTCAATATCCCATTTAACGTCCAACACTCAAGTCAATATATGTATAGAATTCCTGGAAGTAAAACAAGAATCCAAAGATAAAATTTGGACAACCAACACAAAATGCTTCTATGGCAATTCCTACAAACAAAACAAAAATTGTTTCTTTGGACAAAAATAAAAAAGAGGAAAGACTCATGAAAACCTATTGCTCAATGTAATCAATCATACTAGAATAACTTTTCTTCAATTTATCCTAATCAGTTTTCAAATTATTAGACAACTTGTTTAGTTTTTTAATATAAAGCATTTTTCTGAATTCTCTTTTTCTCTCATTACGTTCACAATGTAAAATTTCAACATTATCCCAGATTTTTCATTGGTAAATTGAAGTTTTGGATGAAAACTGTGAAAAGCATCAATAACTGCCTGCAACTTTGGTAGAGAATCACATAATAAGATTTCTTCAACATACCGAAAGGAAAATGGCAAAAAAATCTAGCTTCTTGAAGACTCAAAGACTCCATTAAAACTTCAAAATACAATATTAAAAAAAAGCTGGGAATTCCAAAAAATGTTTATTAAAAAAACTGTTCCTGATGACCATGTAATGATTTCTTTGGATGTTATTGCAATGTTTCCTTGTATACCCCTTGAATTAATTAGAAAGACAATTTTAAATAAATGGGACAATATAAATACACGTACTCGAATAAGTCAAAAAGATATTATTAAAGGGATACCGTTTATTACCGACTCACTTTATTTTATATTCAATGGATCTTCTTATAGGCAAAAGTTTGGTTTTCCCATAGGTTCAGTCATTTCTCCGATTTTAGCAGAAATAGTTATGGAAGATCGGATCAGCGAAAAACTCCTAGTTCTGAAATATGATGATAACTCTTTAGAGTTTGTTCCTTGTTTGGAATACTTGGGTACGATTTTTTCTAGAACAGGTGCTTTCAACTTAGCTGCACATGCAGCAGTTAGCAGAACCAGCTCAACTTAAACCTCGGCATTCAATATTCTAACTAGAAGTAAGTGCTCCACATGGTCTTCCATTATCAAAATTCATGACTCTATTATAAAGAGTTCCTTATTGTATGCGGCCCACATTATTGGATTGAATTATCTAGATTTCTTTGAAAAAGCACAAGTCTGATTTTTCAAAAATATTCTGCGCCTACCCAGGAATACGCCTGACTTTGTTGTCAGATTGGAACTAGGTCTACTCTGTGTGTGATACAGACGAATTTTCAAGAAAATAGTTACATTTTCAACCGAAGAGATGAATTTCCCAATAAAATTACGAATTTCAATAGGAAAATATGAATTTGTAAAAATCGAAAATAATTTTCAACCAAGTAATTGAATTTTCTACCAAAAAGATTAATTGTCAATCAAGAACATTATTTATTTACCAAAAAAGACCAATTTTTTAGAAAATCCTACCAAGAGAAGAATTTTCAATCTTTTAATCTGACTCGAATTATTCCTAAAATTTTAGAAGACCTTTCAAAATAAAAGAATTACCTTAAAATCTTCCAGATTTTTTTTGTCATTTATAAAAATCCTTTTAAACTTTTTGGAACTTTCTATAAAAATAATTTTTCCAAATAAAAAATCATTTATAATTGTCACCGGAATCTTAAACAAAGTTTTTTATTCGTTTGAATCCTTCCAAAATTCTTAAAATGTGTCCACATTTTTTTTCAAATTCTTCAAAAACTGACATCTTGTTGGAAATTTTTTGAATTTTTTTTTTTCAATTATTTTTGAAACCTCTAAAAATTTCTAAACCTTCAAAATATATATTGAAAAGATGAAAATCTTGTCCA